>CM037780.1:520474-531776 GCA_021229015.1 Solen grandis | reverse complement strand
CCAATATGCCTGGTCTTGGGGGAAAATTTTCTAGTAACATACACTCTTCAGAAAGACTTGACACAAATATGTCTCCAGCACATCCAGGGCTATTTCTGCACTCAATCGCCATCTGGAAAACGTCTGTCCACTACGATGCTGCTACAAAGAGTCCATCTCCAAAAAGTGCCTAAGACTGGTCTAGATGAGTTTTCTGATAGCCTTCACTCTTCAAGGAAGACTTAGACACAAAAATTTAAAGCTGTACTTTACTCTATGATGGTTGGCGAGGACTAATGAAGCCAGGGAAGGCTTGGAAAAGTTGAAAAGACAATCGGCTGCTTTCCTTAGCCACTGTGCTTTTTCTCTGAAGAACATCCAGGCAAAGACTGCAGCTCTTAACCAAAGAATGGATTCACTGGAGAAGCAAAATCTTCACCTACATAGGAAAACAGCGATCTCGGGCAAAGGTCAAGACATGAAGGATGAAATTATGATTGGTGAAGTTCCAAGCACATTCTTTGATGAAGACTTTGTGGAAGGTGAAACTGCTGGCAAAGATAAGGATGATAAAACAAACAATAAAGTGGACTAAGCAATATGCAAACACAAAAAACAGCAACAAAATATTGCTTATATTTTAGATGGATGCATAAAGACTGTCATAAAATTTTAGATTTGCTTACTTTTATCCTACATCCTTAAGTATATTTTGTTTTTGTTTTGTCAATGCTATTGTATGTTCAAGGACACTTTTTGAAACCATTATCAACTAATTACACAATTGTGTTTCTCAGTATTGTGTTTTGCTGTTAATAAGTTCTTGGGTATATTCATTTTAAAAATATTCTATAACAAGCATCCTAGTCTTCACTTGAAATGCATTCACTTCATTGATATAAGGATGCATTTACTTCCTTGACATAAGGGCTTTTATTTGGTATTATATACAATAATTTAGAGCTCAGATGTATAAATATGCATCTGTTACTTTTGACTTCTTGCTTGATATTGATTTATTAATGTTAGTTATGTTCTGCTGTGAATTTCAGAGTTGATGCCAACGTCAAACTTTTGTCCACCTTTTCATTTTAAATATTTTTTCATACCAGTAAACCAGTTTGACTTTGGCAATTTCTCTCATACATTTCTATTAAATAAAAAAATCAGGTCAAGATTGAGGCATAGATGAGAATCAGCTGACATTGAAGTGTTTGTCAAGGACATGTGATATAATCTATGTGTTTCGAGATGCAAACACAAAAAAAAAGCAACAAATATTGCCTATATTTTAGTGTATGCTGTAAATGTTGATGTAGTGCTTTGTATGCGACTGTCATAAACATTTTAGATTTGCTTACTTTTATCCTCATCCCTTAAGTATATTTTGTTTTTGTTTTGTCAATGCTATGTATGTTCAAGGACACTTTTTGAAACCTTTCTTCTCATTATACATTGTGTTTTCAGTATTGTGTTTTGCTGTTAATAAGTTCTTGGGTATATTCATTTTAAAAATATTCTATAACAAGCATCCTAGTCTTCACTCTGAAATGCATTCACTTCTTGATATAAGGATGCATTTACTTCTTGCATAAGGGCATTATTGGTATTATTATACAATAATTTTGAGCTCAGATGTATAAATATGCTTCTGTTACTTTGACTTCTTGTTGATATTGATTTATTTAATGTTAGTTATGTTCTGCTGTTAATATTAGAGTTGAATGCCAACGTCAAACTTTTGTCCACACCTTTCTTAATTGCTATTTTTCATACAAGTAAACCAGTTTGCTTTGGCAATTTCTCTCATACATTTCTAATAAATAAAAAAAAAATTCAGGTCAAAGATGAGGCATAGAAGAGAATCAGCTGACAATGCAGTGTTCATCAAGGACATAGTGATATAATCTACAGTGTTTCCAGACTGATAAAAATACACTCATAGACATTGATATAAACTTCTTCTACAACAGTGTATCAGACTGAAAAACACCCAGACAGAGTGATATAGCTTGATAAATATCAAGGTATTTGGCAATATTAATCACCTACAGGGATAGTTCTACTTCTTTTTTGCTTTTCCTATATATGATGACATGAAACATCCTTACTTTCCTTACCATTCAGGCACAATTGAAACTTTCATTTCCAAACCTTTGCATATCATGCTTGCATTTCCATAGTAACCTAGACTGTTGCCTTATTTGTTGTTTGTATTTGCTTGCATTGACTTGTGATTACCTCCATGTGGTGGTGCCTTGAAACATCATTTAAAGTAATATATATATGTGTAGCTCATCTGAAAACAATATGCTCAAGTGGGACTTTAGGATCACACGTTCATTTTATTTGATCAACATTTTTTTTTTAAATAAAATATTCATATATTACTTTACAAATTTTGATGAAACTTATATCTTTCCTCATGAATCTTGTACTAAGTTAAAATATTAAGTTAAATATTTAATTTCATGCAAATTTTGGACACCAAGCATCATTATAGGGCTAGGACATTTATATTATATTATGGTATGTAGGTTCATGTTATGGAGTTTTAAAAAACTTTCACAAATTTTAGTCTTTGGGTCAAAATTGAACCTATGGGTGGGGTGGGGGGGGTCATAAGTTGTACATATAGTGCAATCTTAAGTAAGTATCATTGATTAAATCACTTTGCTTTAAATGATGACCAAATATACATTTATATCCCTAGTAGTTTTGTTTGTCGTATATATAAAGAATGAAAGAGCTCACATTTCTAAATTCACCCAATTTTCATAATATGTACTTTACTTTAAAAATTTATAAATGTACTTTTGTTAACATATATAAATGTATTTAGTTTTATTTTTACATGTACTTTTATTTACAAATATAAATGTACTTTTGTTAACAATAAATTTTATAAATTCAAAACTCCTAGTGACAGAATACTTTAATTCAGCATACAGGACTACTCTAAAGAACAGCCATCAATAGATAAAAATGTTGTTTCTCTTTATTCCTTTCATTTATAGGATTCTTCTTCTTCTTTCAGAATGCCTAGGAAAAAAAGGGTCAGGCTTTGCTGAAGTTCGCAAAGTCCGTGAGTTGCGGAAACAACTACAAAGCATGCAGAAAGTGAAGAAATTAACCAGGCTCCAGAGGAACAAGTAAAGGTAGACTAAATTTAGGATTTGTCAAATTTTGGTAAATTTTGTAATGACTGAATTTCTTTTTTAGGTCAAACAAATATTTAATTGTTTCATAATTTCAATCGCAACATTTATTTTAGCCTATTTTCCAGTTGTTTTTTGCAATTATTCAAGTCTTGGTCGAGTAAGAACGAAAATTGATAAAGTTAAGATAATTAAGATTCTGCATATATGTGTAATTCAGATGGCTTCCAAGTGTTTGAGATTTTCATTTTATGCAGTGAAATTTATTGTATATTGACACTAATACACAATTATGATGTTTAATGTACCATATAATAATTCAAGGTATTCATCTACAGGTCGAGCATTGTAGCAGATTGAATCTCTACCTCAGTGATCAGGACGCAGGCAAGAGCAGCATTAAAGACGAAAACTACAAAAAAGGACTATATAAACAGAGTCAGAAACAACCCTGCATTTCGTTCTGCAGAAAAAAATATGTGATGCAAAGTGGAGAAAATGCAAACGGGCAAGTAGTGAAGTACGTGAACATGAAAATGCAAGGGAAACTCCAGCTAGGAAGAAAAAACGTGAAAATAGTGAAGTACGTGAACATGAAAATGCAAGGGAAACTCCAGTAAGGAAGAAAAGACGTGAAAAAAGTGAAGTTCGTGAACATGAAAATGCAAGGGAAACTCCAGTTAGGAAGAAAAAACGTGAAAATACTGATGTTCGCAATCCTGAAAAAAAAAGAGATAGAATTAAAAGACAAAGCAAACGTGCAAACAGTGAAGTACGTGAACATGAAATTGCAAGGGAAACTCCAGTTAGGAAGAAAAAACGTGAAAATAGTGAAGTACGTGAACATGAAAATGCAAGGGAAACTCCAGTTAGAAAGAAAAAACGTGAAAATACTGATGTTCGCAATCCTGAAAAAAAAAGAGATAGAATTAAAAGACAAAGCAAACGTGCAAACAGTGAAGTACGTGAACATGAAAATGCAAGGGAAACTCCAGTTAGGAAGAAAAAACGTGAAAATAGTGAAGTACGTGAACATGAAATGCAAGGGAAACTCCATTAGGAAGAAAAAACGTGAAAAATACTGATGTTCGCAATCCTGAAAAAAAAAAGAGATAGAATTAAAAAGACAAAGCAAACGTGCAAACAGTGAAGTACGTGAACATGAAAATGCAAGGGAAACTCCAGTTAGGAAGAAAAAACGTGAAAATAGTGAAGTACGTGACATGAAATTGCAAGGGAAACTCCGTTAGGAAGAAAAAAACGTGAAAATAGTGAAGTACGTGAACATGAAAATGCAAGGGAAACTTCAGCTAGGAAGAAAAAAAGAGCTCTTCCTGATCAGCACGATCTGCTATACTTCATTTTAAGGACCAAATTCAACATGGACCTACATATGTCTGTACTTGTTGTTTACGTTTACTCTACAAGAACGTGTTTACTTTATTCCACATACACACTTCAGTGAATGTTCACTGGTATACTTCTAAAGTGTCACTTGGATCGTCTGAAGAAGATCAATACATATGTACAACTGTAAAACCTCCTTAAAGAAGAATACCATTCCACAACTTCACCAGCAAATAACATGGGTCTTGATGAAATCCCACAACAACTGTGTGATCTTAACTCTTTGGAGAACATATTCATTTCCAGAAGAATACCTTTCATGAAATATTAGCCTTGCCCCGTGGTAAACAAAGTCAATACATGGATGTGTAGTGAATGTACCAGTTGAACCTGAGGAATCAGTGTCTGTCTTGCACCGTGTGTCCTCCCCTGACAGTATGATAATGGTACAGTTGAAAAGAAAATTACAGTATAGAGGTCATGCTTATAAACAAAAACATTCGTCCTGAAAAAATCAAGAATGCTTTACACATACTAAAGCATGGTCTTCAAACCCTTTATATGAAGATGTTCTTCTTGATGAAAACTGGAACAACATAATGTGCAGTCAGATCCAGAGATGTGGGAGGCATTAACTTCCTCAGTTATTCTCATAGAAGATTCTGAAGAAGAATCAGAAAGTAGATTGAAGATGATGAAAATGATGAAAATGAGGATGAAAGAAGCAAGCTTAGTGGTATTCCTTTTAATACTTGTTTACAACCTAAAGATATCAGCTCCAATACAAATTTCATTCTCAATATAGCCCCAGTGAAGGCAAAAAACCAAAAAAGTATGCAAACAGATGTTCATTCTGAGGAGCTAAGTTTCCTCAGCTTTTTCCAACAGGAAAGTTTGGTTTTTGCTATGAAACGTCCTAAAAACCTTACTATGAAAAATATTTTCAAGCGAGACTGCTCCACAGTGATGGAAGGTTTGCCGTAACATAGACTATATATTCTATGCACAATATCGCTGTGAAGCAAAAGAAATACAAGATTGTTTATCAATTGCTTTACGGAAAGCTAAAGAAGACACTCTAACTGTTGGAGATATAAAAAAGAATATAATAAACTTTGTGCGCAGTGATTTAGGAATACATTTCCTTCAGAAAGTGAGAAGCTCACCAGCCTATTTCAACAAGATGTTGTATGATCTTCTTGGGATGATCAGGCACCTCGGGCCATGTACATGGTTTGTAACACTTTCTGCAGCTGATCTGAAGTGGCTGGACACTATTAGAATAATTGCAAAACAGCAGGGGAAGTCCTTATCGGATGAAGAGATAGAAAGTCTTTCATGGGAACAACGTTGTGAATATCTTCGTTCCAACCCTGTAACAGCTGCTCGCCATTTCAATAATAGAGTCCAACTTTTCTTGCAGACAATTCTTCTAAACAGAGAACTACAACCTCTTGGAGAAATTACAGACTATAAATTTCGCATAGAATTCCAGCAAGGGGCTCCCACATTGTGCACATGCTGGTCTGGGTGAAGAACTCTCCAAATTTTGAAGATAATTCTGAGGAAGAATACAACATTTTATTGACCAGATATATCCTGTACATTGCCAGATGATGAGAACACCTTAAGAACACCCTTAATTTAGTTCAAAAGCACGTCATTCAGTAGCCTGCAGAAAACATGGAAAAACATGCAGATTTCTGTTTCCACGTTTCCTATGAAACAAACTCTTGCAGTCAAACCTCCAGATGAAACACCATGTAAGCAACTCCAGGAACACTACTTGGCATTCTTCATGATGAAAATGAAAAGCCAATGATGTTGCTCACATGTATGTCATGAGGAATTCTTGGAGACTCAGGTGTGTTGGAACCAGAAATCTGCAAGCATTAGGCTGGATAAAAAAAAAAAGGTCAACCAGCTATACTCTTAAAGGAAATCTTATGAAGTAAACATCAAATTACAATGCCACTAGTTAAAGTGTGGGAAGCTAACTTTAGTGTGCAGTTTGTCACAAATACATATGCGTGTGTAAGATGTTGCGTCATTGATCCAAGCCAGAAAGACACTTGGCGAGTTTTAAAGCTGTAAGCAGTTCTTCAATTAACCTGGACCAAAGACCAATGAAGAGGTAGCTGGAAAATTCCTTCCATCGAGAAGTGAGCGCCAAGAGGCTTTTTACCGTTTGCTGTCCTTACCATTGATTCAGGGATCTAGGCAAATTGTTTTGTGTCAAAAAGACTTCAACAGAATGAATCGCCTTTCAAGCCATTGAAAGCTCTACAGCAGCTTGAAGATGATGACACAGTGAAATATATGGTAATGTTAGCATTGTTATTAACAAAGAATAAGCTTAATAATTTTTTTAAACATATGCAAAAATCAAACTGAACTTTTTTCTAAACAATATGTTTTTATTGTTTAATTTAACAATATCTTGAATTGGATATGACTCATAAAAGTTATATTTGGTACAAACATACCTTAGGATGTAATTTTTCCCATTTTTTGCCCCCTTTTTGTGTGAAATCCTCGGCATGCGTGTATACTCCGCATGAGGCGGACATTTCTATGTTAAAGTTTATTTTTTTATTTCTTAACCAATGCATTTTATTGTTTTTTCTGTTGGATTTTAGACCGTTATCCAGCTAGGCCCGCTCTATTGAAAACAGTGCCTTGCAGTTTTTGCAATAAATTAGATATAAAGTAAGCAAAGAATCTCCAGAAGATGCATCTGATGCTGTAGAGGGTATCCAAAGTACATAGTTGACTACAAATAAGGGCTATGGTTCTACGCAATACCCCCGCCATCATTCGTTACATCAATGGTTTTAAAAAAAAAACAGAAGAACAGTATTACCATGCACAGCTCTCTTTACTTTCCTTGGAGGAAGAGACAGACCCTTACAAATTCTTACTATGAAGTTATGGGGAAACCTTAATATAATAAATCTCAACAGAAATCGATTTGAAAAATATTCTGAAGATGTGTCAATGCTGTTGAAGATCTTGAACAGATGAGATCTGAAAAGCCGGGAAGTGTTAGCACCTCAGACAGAACAAGCAGAAGAGAGGATGAAGAAAGGTCTGAACTTCTACCAAGTGAAAAAAAAAGCCTTTGAACCTGCCATAACAGGAAAGTCGGTGCAGACATAGGATGCATCTTTTGAAGTTGAATTACACAGAACGATGCTACTCGGAGTGGCATGATTCATCCTTTCCCTCAAAAAAAACCCCAGACAGAACTCCATCAGTCATATTCATGGTGTTCACAAATGATTATTTCTCAAAAACACAAGACCCCTCCATTCTATAATTTCTTAAGGGGGTGCTGGTGTAGGTAAGGTTTTTTGTAAGGACTCTTGTACAGATGATCAAGTTACTTAAGCGCAAAACCAAGAAAATGAAAATCTGTTCTTGTCTCGCCCCAACAGGAGCCGTGCATACAATATTTCTGGAACACTTTCATTCAGCATTCCTGTTGCCATTGCATACAAAAAATACAGAGACTACATACCCGTTTGTGGAGAAAATTAGTAGTTTAAAAGGCTGTTGGGTGTGAAAATTTTAATTATAGTGAAATTTCAATGGGGGTGCTGATATTTTCTACTCACTGTACATAGACGCCTTTGTGACGTTATGTGTTCTGACGAGCCATTTGGGGGCTATCTATTTTAGCGTAGGGATTTTCTACAGTTACCTCCAGTTGCTCAAAAAGCGTTTTCTCTGTGCCTTCAGATGAAATGGCCCCTTTTTATGGTTCTTTATGGCAAAATTTTTTTAAAATTGTTGAACTTAAAGAAATAGCGCCAAAAAAATGGGCTCCTCATTTTCATGTTGTTGAATAGAGTCCGCGTGGGATGCTACTGAAGAAGACATAGGTATTACAAACAAAACAAATCTACCCCAAATCTCCTGAGTATCCGTCAGATGCTACCCCCATCTTTGCTTACAACAAATGTAAATGAACATAACCAGCAAAACTTCAGTCTCTGATGGTCCAATATTTCCGTTTACTGCAAAGGACAAAGAAAGACGAGGAAAAAAAAAGTATAGATGTAAACAGCATTTAAAGAACCTCTGGTGGTTCCTACACAGTTTCACTGGCTATTGGTGCTAGAGTATGCTAATAAAAAACATTGAGTACAGATGGATTAGTAAATTTGCAACAGGTGTTGTGTCAGGATTTACCACCACCAAAAAATGAAGAGACCTTCATACCAAAATATGTACTTGTAAAGTTTGATGACCAGCGAGTTTGGAAAAAAGTTGTAGTCACAATCAAAAGGAATTGTACCAAATCACCTTCATACTTCAAACCAATACAAACGCAGAAGTAAGTACGATTAGGCAAGTTTTTTAAAAGTCACTGCTAAAAGGATTCAATTCCGTTAGCACTGGCATGGGCTGTAACCATTCATAAGGAACAGGGAAAAAGAGGCACACTGGTTGTTTCATGTCAAGGAAAAATTTCCGCGGACAAATGTATACGGCTATAACAGGACAAAAGATCTACAAGAAATTCACTTCCTTGACAAAAAATCAGCAAGTAAAATCAAAATGAAAACAAAGCTTTAGAAGAGATAAAACGCATGAAAAAACATCACGATTTTTCCCAATTTTATTTGAACTTTAAAATTGTGTTGTGAACAACCATTCTTATTTCAGTGTTTCAATGCCAATCCCTATCACACATTGGGCATCTTGGAAAGGCAATACCTTCTTTCATCTCACATCAGTTGCCTTTCTGAAACTGGCTTAAATTGGAGGAGATGTGCCAACAGTTCATGATCATAATGCATTGAAACCACAAAAACAAAGCATCTCAAGGTTGCAATGTACATTATCCAATTTCAAATGTTAAGACGTAAAAATTCCTGACTCAGTACAAAAAATCAAATTGTTGTAGTTTCACCAAGATAATGCCGAATGGGATCTGTGTTCTATCACTCTATCACACCCCAAAAATTACCAAAAATTTTTTCCTGAATTGGAAAATCGTTAATTTTTTTCCCCCAAGGCTTTCAACAATTTTTTTGGGCTTAAAATGACTAATGGCGATTTCATCCAGGAAATCGAAGAAATTGTGAGTATTAGGGGTTTTCAACAATGGTAAAATCAACAATCTGGGAAAGGGGGTTTAGATCTATTTATGTAAACCGGCCCAAAAAGGATTATAGTAACATTTTCCTAAATTTTGTGATCATTTTTTCATTCAGCTGCCTTTCCCATGGATAAATTTTTTTATTAAAAAAAATAAAAAAGGGTTTAAATGTGAGATTGTATCTTTCAAAGTGACATTGTTTTCGTTTACAAAAATAAGTGGGTGGAAAATTTAAATCAACAAACAAACAAAAATTTTAAACTCAAGAAGAATTAGTTAATTTAAATGTTGATTTGCCAGTTTAACAAGCTTGGTGATTGTGTATTAAAAGTCCAAAAAGGTTAGTGTTTTGGTAAACTATGATATGATGTGATTATTCTTTGTGCATCATTTCTGATTGCATGTAAGTTTTGGATTCTTGAAAAATTGTTATTGTATACCCCTGACTTTTAAACAAAAATACGGTTTTTTTTTGTATGGTTCCTGAACCCATATGTTTTGAAATGAGTCACTATTCTAATTTTTAAAAATGCGTTTTTATTTGCTTAGTCTATTTAATTCTTAATTCATTTCTTGATGACTTTTAGAAACTTAAGCTGGGCCTTCAACCCCAATGACAGAAAACAGAATGCTCATCTTTTTTCCGTAAATGACTGGGTCTTTTTCCCCCAACAATACTTTTAAAAGCTAAATAAAATTAAATAAAAAAAGAACATATTTTTTGTTTTTTAATTTTCTAAAAAAAAAAAAAATTTTGTTTCTTTAAATTTCCCCTAGGCGACAGTTTTTTTTGCCTAAACAAATTTTGGATTTTAGTGAATCTTACTGTTATTGATCCATAGAATACTTAAACCCCTTTTTATTAAAACATGGGTAACTAGATTTTAGGAGTTGGGACATATGTCCTCTGTTATTAAATGGAGGGGGCATACAAGAATTCTGATTTATGCTCCAAAACCATGTTTGACAAAAACACTTGCGGGGGGGTATTTGAAGCCCCTTTGGCGACAGTTCTAGTTTTTGAATGTTTCAAAGTGACAAAGCTTCAAAAAAATATAACCTTTAGTGGCAAGATATGGAATATGGCTATTAGGGTGGGAAGCCTTAAAAAACTCTTTTTATTAAAAATAACCACTTGTTTTTAAAAAACACTGGTCCCTCGTTTCGAAAAAAAAAATGGTTATCATTAAGTATGATATTTCCCACTTATACCAAACCATCTCAAGTTTTAATAGGTCGGGTTGATATTCAAATTGAGCCTAAGATCGTACGTAAGTTTTTTCGAGAACACGGGGCCTGATTTTTATAAAAATTTTTCCTTTTTTCTGACGTTTTCCATATACCTTCTGTATGTTTCCCTTAACTAAACTCAAATGCGGTACATAAATTTGGGGACGTAGCCATGACAAAATTTTGTGATTTGCGACGGTTTTCAAATTCTTTAATTCCCGTTTTTCGAGAATACCGTCAATGAAATTGTAAAAAAGCGTATTTTGACATCCATATAAAATACTAAAATTGCGAGATTTTAAATATTTCATATTTCATTAAAATTCTAATATACAAACCTAGTTTCGGTCAGGATCTTTTCACTTCTGTATGTAAAGCAACAGGAGACCCGTTGATATGATTTTTTTTATTCCTAAACCTCAGACCCCCCCCCCCCCCCTTTCTTTTTCTTTTTAAAATTTATCCCTTCTGATTTAGTGTG
>CM037780.1:489416-520374 GCA_021229015.1 Solen grandis | reverse complement strand
GTAAAAAACAATGGGTCACCGAGTTAGTTTCTTCACAAAATTACATTACGTGAACCACGACATTTGATAAAATATTCAAAAAGTTGTCATTTTCAGTAACCATCATAATGTAACTGGTATTGTTTTCTTATTTACAGTATTTTATCAATAATAGTGAAAAACCATTTTTAAAAAGATGTACTAGATCTTTAAATACCAAAGGATCACATAATGATATGTTCTCTGTGTCCTTGACCTTGTTTTTAAAGCTCAACCCGTGACAATTGGAAAAATGTCAATTTTTGCAAATTTTGACACATTATATTTAATATCTGTAGAAATGCCACATGCAAACTTAAACCATGATATTATTTATTAATTATTTCTATGAAGAGTTTATAATATTTAGAACCACTTTCTAAAATTTCATAAATACAGCATAAATTTGGATGTGTGCTGCTTTAAAAATACACATTTTTTGGTTTCAAACTATAAACTACTTCGGTACATTCAGATAACATAATGATAATTAAACATGATATATCACTATTGCATACAATGGATTTTAAAAATATGCTTTACACAGAAATATTGAAAATATGACTTGACTTTACTATTTGAATTTACCGTCGCTGCGACAGTATTTCAGTCATATAGCGACGTCCGGCTAATTACAGGTGGAGGAAGACCCCGAATGCACGGAGGCATTCAGGTAGAACCACCGACCTACCACAAGCCAGCTGGAAGGCTTCCTCACATGAAAATCCGAATCCGAAGGTTGGATTCGAACCCACAGCCGTGAGGGGCTGAGTGAGTGTAAGTCAGCAACTTTACACTCTCGGCCACGGAGGCCCCTATTAAAAATATACACATACATATCAGTCAATAGTATTACTAACAAGACTAAACAACTGCAAATGTTCTATAACATCTGCCTCTTCGAGAGTTCAAAACAACATTTCATACCATATATAAATCTGAATATATCATGTTCTTACACTTCACCTATAATATGCTACTGTTTGTTAAGAAAATCTGCAATATTCTGAATGATACGCTTGTTTGAAGTTACCCTAGCTTTTCCACTGACTTTTTCAGACAACAATTTTGAAAGACCACCACGATTTAGGGCAATTTTCAAATGATTCAACTTCAAGCCACTCTGGGCAATTTTTACACACATGTTTTTTGTTAAACATTTTGATTCATACAAGACTGCCAAAGCTGCTAAATTCAAATCTGCGTCATTATGAAAGTGAAACAACTGTAGCATACAAGACATGGTTACACTATGCCTGGAAAGAATATTTACACTAGGATTTGCATGATTGATCAGTTTTTGAAGGCTAGATACATCTTCAACAGCATTATGTGCACAATAATTTTCATTAAGTATTTTAGAAATAAGATTTTCTTGCCTGTAACTTTCAAAACCAGGGTACATTTCTTTCAATAAAGGAAGAGTATCCACAATTCCTATAACACAATGTGTGAAGGGAGATAAAAGATTACACATTTCAAATGCTCTCAATATACGAGGAAAATCAAAAATTTTAAAGTTATGTCCTATTAAAACAGAAGGTTTTCTTTCATCAAGCCAAGCTAGAAAGAGAGTTAAAACATTTATCAAAGAGTCTGTATTTACAGGTTGATTATTGAGAAATAATGCATTTCCATGGACAACTAGTCCTGTAACATTGGAGGCACTAGGTGCAATGGCCTGAGATGGCATGATATACTGAGAAAAGACATCATTCTGTGAAATTGCAGCTATCTGTATGATATCACTGTTTTTACACAAAGAAGTAGTCTCAATGTCACAATACACTAAATTACTACTACTTGTACAA
Source organism: Solen grandis (assembly GCA_021229015.1). Taxonomy (NCBI): domain Eukaryota; kingdom Metazoa; phylum Mollusca; class Bivalvia; order Adapedonta; family Solenidae; genus Solen; species Solen grandis. Next base: position 518,545 of record CM037780.1, on the reverse strand, counting down.
TCAATAGTTTCTATTGCTGGTAATACTCTTGGGGGTGGGATCTCAGTAACTAAATCAGCTGATGTTGTACATAGATCTACACTGGACTGATAAGTTATACCTTCACGTAATTCGCACTGTGCTGTGGAAGACTTCTGGTTCAATTTTCTTTCAAGTCTACGTTTTTTGAAACATTTTGTGTTCTCATATGAGAGTCTCCTTTTCCTGGTTTTGTCTTTTTTATCAGCAAGTTTTTTATAAATGCGTCCAGGAGAAATACCCAACTTTTCATTTACTTTGTTTACATACCCAGATCCAATATTTTTTTCTGCCACTGCACACTTTACTCGATTTTGTAGGCTATTAGAAGAAGAGTAATGTATTCTTTTTGGTGCTTTGGATGCAATTACATTATTAAATGAGTCAACATCTTTAGTACTACCACCGGGAGCTATTTTGTCCACATTTTCAATTAACTGTTTGAACACTCTAGTAAGGTCAGCTTTTAGGGCATCACCAGATAAATCTTTACCATGTGGCAAGGATTTATGCTTGTATGTTTCTGGATTAAGTATGTATCCACACCATGAAGCATCACAGTCAGAATGGTCACCAAATGCATGTGGAACAATTTGAAGCAATGCTTTCCTGAGTCCATCTGGATCATTCTTAATTTGAGCTATAGCATAACTAAAGCATTTTTGAAAGAATTGTATAACTTTGGTTGATAGCTGTTTGTGCTGTTTTTGAAGAGCATACAAAGAATTGCCCAAATGTTTTTTTGTATGATTTATGTCACTCCACTTTGTCACATTATGGTCTGCATTAACCCTTGCCATTGTGGTTGTATCATCATCCATGATTAACACAGAAACCTTGACATTTTCCTTCTCAACTTCATTGATTGCTTCAACAGCTACACTAGCTTCCATGGACTTAGAAGACCCACACCAATTTTTCTTGCAATCATGAACGGGTGGTTCAGAACCTCTGTTGTAATGAAAAGTGCACATACGACAGTCCTTGTTTCGTACTCCATAGGCACAAATTTTACCAGTCTGATTTCCAATCATAGTTCCTACACCTGACTTACTATCGTATGTTCTGCCCGACCCACGCTTCTGCCAGCCCATATCGTACTTGAACTGTCCAGGTGTTTCGCCGAGTTCATTATCATGCCTGAAATTTATGCAATCAATTATTAGGAAAATTGGAGAATTTTGATACTTTTCTGTATAATAAGAAGGCAAAGGTCGCTCTGGATCTCTAATATGAGAAGGCTTGAAACAATTTCTACTGATTACAAACAAGGAAACCATACAAGAAAAAAATAATCAAAGATTGGGTCAAAATGGTGGCCTCTGAAGTGTTTACAGTTTTCAAATAATTTTACCAATAGTAAAGTATTAAGCTTGATCAAGATTGAGACAGGTTTTAAATAATACTGAACAAGTCTTAAAAACATATGAGCAACAAGAAAGTCAGTAGAACTGACAGATGCTCCCCGAAGAACGTCATTGTTACAAATAAGGCCTTGGTCAATGGGTGGGAGGATATGTTGAAATCCCCATTGTAGTGTATTGGAAGCAAATGCTGGTCAAAGCGAGATAACTCAGTTTGCTTGTTTGTATGTTCTTACAAGAGTTGTCTTTATTAAAAAGGCAGTTATGAAAACGAGGCTCTGGCTTGTTGGTTTATTATTTACCATGTGCAAAGTGTAAAAACTGAGCGATAACATAACAACTGGCGACGAGGATGAAAGCCGACGATGCCATAAGTAAACTACACCTATGTTAAATGAAAACAGACGGTAAAAGTGATGGCAACCGAAATAAACACTAAGGGATTCGGTAAATTTGATCCGCTCGTTAACCCCACCCACCTTGGCCCTGCATGGCAAAGATGGCTGCGTTCATTCGATCTATTTGTTGTAGGGAAGGGAATTAAAGATCCAAATCAAAAGAAAGCTTTGCTTTTACATCACGCAGGTCTAGAAGTACAGGATATATTTTTCACACTTGTAGAAATAGGGGCTGAAACTGACGATGAATACGTCAAATGTGTCAATACTTTAAACAAACATTTTCTCCCAAAAGTGAATGTCCCATACATGAGGTATGAATTTCGACAAATAAAACAAGAACAGTCAGAAACTGTGGAACAATTTATCACTAGGCTACGTTGTAAAGCAGTTCATTGTCAATTCGACAAACCAGACGATGAAATTAGAGATCATGTGATAGAGAAATGTGTTTCACACAAGCTGAGAGCTAAATTACTTGAGCAAGAGAACTTGACCTTAGATCAGTTAAGAACTATTGCTAGAACTCAGGAAATGAGTGAATTCCAAAGTAGAAATATGGAAAAAGTTCAAACTGAAACTAGTGGTGCATCAGTTAACCGGGTGTCTGAGGGCAAGCAGAAAACAAATCGTTTTGGTAGAAAAGATCCAAAACCTCAGTATCCTAAGAAAAGTAGTAGTAAGGGAATCAAATGTTATAGATGTGGTGGTTCTAATCATTTAGGTAGAGATCCTTCATGTCCAGCCTTAGGCAAAACATGTCATAAATGCCGGAATGTTGGTCATTTCGAGAGATGTTGCAAAACGGGTCAATTTAAGGGAAAGACTAAGAAAGGTCATGTGCACAATGTCAATGAAGATGAGAGTGAGGATGAAGTAGAGAATTTGTTTGCATTCAATGTGAGAGAAAATGATCTGTTGAAACGTGAGATCAAAGTAGGGACAATACCTTTAAATGTCATTGTGGATAGTGGATCAACAGCAAATATTATAGATAAAGTAACATGGGAAAACATGAAGAAAGAAAAGAAATTCCAATGTCATGCAAACAAGAAAACAACTAAGAAATTGTTTCCATATGGCAGCAGACAGCCACTAGATCTGTTAGGTGAATTTGTAGCTGATGTGTCTCTTAATGAGTCAGACAAATTGGTTCCAAAAGAAACATTCTATGTAATTAAGAACAAAGCACCAGCTCTGTTAAGCAGAAATACAGCAATAAAATTAGGAGTATTAGAACTGGGTTTGGACAATACTGTATATGCAGTAGGTGATAAAATCACAGCTGAATATCCAGAATGTTTCAAAGGACTTGGAAAATTGAAAAACTTTGAGTTGAAACTGCACATTGATGAAAATATTAGTCCAGTTGCTCAGAAAATGTACAACGTACCATTAAGCTTGAAACAAAAAGTAAGTGACAAGCTGGATGAGCTCGAAGCATTAGATGTGATAGAGAAAGCCGAAGGGCCAACACCATGGGTAAGCCCAGTTGTAATTGTTCCGAAACCTTCTGGTGACATTAGATTATGCGTAGATATGCGACAAGCCAATGAGGCAATTATAAGAGAGCGTCACCCTATTCCAACCATAGATGAGGTGCTAATAGAAATGAACAATAGCTCTGTATTTAGCAAGATTGATTTGAATATGGGTTTTCACCAGATAGAGTTAGCAGAAATTTCAAGGCCTATCACAACGTTTATTACACATAAAGGACTGTACCGCTACAAAAGATTGAGTTTCGGTATAAACGCGGCACCAGAGATGTTTCAGCATATTATATCACAAGTTCTGCAGCCTTGTCAAGGAGCTGTGAACATAGCTGATGACATAATTGTACATGGATCAGATCAAGAGGATCATGATACAAAACTTAGAAATTGCATGGACACCTTGAGAAACAATGGATTGACTGTAAACTTGGACAAATCCAAGTTCAACCTGGACAAGGTTACATTTATGGGACACATAGTGTCAGGCAAAGGTTTAGGGCCAACAGAGGAGCGTGTCAAAGACCTGCTAACAGCAAAAGAACCGAAAAATTCATCGGAAGTGCGAAGCTTCTTAGGTCTTGTGAATTTCAGTGCAAGGTATATACCTGATGTAGCCACGGTATCGGAGCCGTTGAGACAGTTGACAAGGAAAGATGTTAAATTTGTGTGGGGCACACAACAGCAAAATGCCTTTGACGAATTGAAATTGAGGATGTCACAAGCAGAAACTCTAGGGTTCTATAAGCCAGGAGAGAAAACATTACTGGTAACAGACGCAAGTAATGTAGGTCTTGGAGCTATACTTATTCAGCAAAGTGGCAATAAACAGAGAGTGATAAGTTATGCGAGTCGTACACTAACAGAGACAGAAAAGCGCTATTCCACAACTGAAAAAGAGGCACTAGCCATTGAATGGGCTTGTGAAAGATACCATGTCTATTTGTATGGCACAGAATTTGAACTGGTAACAGACCATAAACCATTGGAAGTCATATATTCTACAAAGTCGAAACCATCAGCAAGAATCCAAAGATGGGTATTACGCTTACTACCGTACACCTTCAAGGTGAAATATCAGCCTGGGAAATTGAACGCTGCAGATTTTCTGTCAAGGATGTCAGTGTCAAAGGGTCATTTGGTGCATAAAGGAGAATGTGGTGAAACTGATGACTATGTAAGATTTGTTGCTGAGCATGCTACTCCAAATGCTCTCTCAACACGTGAAGTGGAAAGAATCTCAGCCGATGATGAAGAACTGCAAGAGGTTCACCAGGCGGTTCGCATGAATCGCTGGGAAAAATCTTCAAGTTACATGCCTATGAGATATGAATTAAGTACCATTGGTCATCTTGTGCTGAGAGGAACACGCATTGTAATTCCTAAGGGGTTAAGAAAAAGGTGTATAGAACTTGCTCATGAGGGTCATTTGGGAATAGTTGGTACAAAACAAAACTTAAGAACAAAAGTTTGGTGGCCGAAGATGGATCAAGATGTTGAAAATTATGTCAAATCATGCTATGGATGTCAGCTTGTAAGTCAGCTACCTAGACCAGAACCAATGAAACCAACAACATTACCAGCTGGACCATGGCAAGACGTTGCAATAGATTTGTTAGGACCACTTCCATCAGGAGATTATGTTCTAGTATGTGTTGATTATTACAGCAGATACTATGAGATAGACGTTTTAAGAACTGTTACATCAGAGAAGGTTATTGACTGTCTAGAGAAAATGTTTATAGTCCATGGCTTACCAGTGAGCATAACCAGTGATAATGGGAAGCAATTTATTTCAGAAACATTTGAAAACTACCTGAAGGAAAATGAGATTTACCATAGGCTCACTACGCCTTTGAACCCCAGTGCCAACGGTGAAGTTGAAAGACAGAATAGATCACTGCTAAAACGAATAAAAATAGCACAAGCTGAAGGAAAAGAGTGGAAACAGGAGATAAGGCGCTATCTCCTTGCTTATCGAACAACACCACACTCCACCACTGGAGCAACACCATCAGAACTGATGTTTAATAGGACAATCCGCACCAAGTTGCCAGATGTGCAATTTTCATTGAACGATGGAGAGGTTAGAGATGCAGATATGTACAAAAAGGAGAAAAATCGAGTTTACATTGATGCCAAACGTAACGCCGAAATCCGAGATCTTAATGTTGGTGAAAAAGTGCTATTAAAACAAAATAAGCAGGACAAGCTGTCAACCAATTATGAACATATACCATATCAAGTAATTGATAAATTCGGTAATCAGGTGACAGTGGAATCACCATCAGGTGTAAAAAGAGTACGTAATTCTACTCATGTGAAGAAACTGGAGACGTGCAAGATGGACTCTTGTGGAACTGAAACATCCAATCTCAGTAATGAGATGAGTATACTAGGTCACTTAGTATACACATCAAATCCAATATCTAGAGACAGTAATGCGGAAAGTCCACCGACAAGTGTGATACCAAAATCTCAAGTTGCAGAGACGATCCTGCCGAGAAGTGCCGAACCTACACTGAGAAGGTCAGGAAGAGAGACTCAACAACCTAAGAAGTTTTCAGACTTTGAAATGGGTTGATATTAATTACATATGAGTTCACATTTCATCTTAAGAACTGTTTTAGTTAATGATACTGAAAACGATACTGATAATTGGTGAGTGAACTAGAAATTTAAAAGTTAATTAATGCTAGTCCAGTAGACGCATTTTACATTATTTAGTTTTATTGTTTTGATATTTGTTAAAATGCCAGTTGGCAGTATTTTATTTGTATTTTAATGTGCTCTTTATAGTTAACATTTAACTGGGATTTGTTTTAGAAGTTAAAGAGTATCAGGAATTTCAAAAAAAAAAAAAGAAAGAAAATAATTTTAAAGTGCATATTTGGATAATAATGTGGAATTTTATTAAGATATTTGTTAACCATTAAGTTAGACTGAGATTGTAATATTGATCATTTTATAACTGTAAGAGTGTGCTCAATTGTAACATTTTTTTTGTAATTTTGGCTGAATGTAAGTTTTGTGTTATTCTGTTTGGAAAAAAAGAAAATACAGATTCACTATGTATTTGAAAGGAATGTTTTTCAGTTTGAAAAAGGGAGGAGTTGTAGTGTATTGGAAGCAAATGCTGGTCAAAGCGAGATAACTCAGTTTGCTTGTTTGTATGTTCTTACAAGAGTTGTCTTTATTAAAAAGGCAGTTATGAAAACGAGGCTCTGGCTTGTTGGTTTATTATTTACCATGTGCAAAGTGTAAAAACTGAGCGATAACATAACACCCATTCCTAAATCATATCTATTCTCCTCATCAGATGAGATGTTTTACCAACTCTAATTTGGAGACTTAGTAACAGTTTACTATTTAATATGATAATACGTGTTACTCATCAGATCTTTTCATACATTTCAATGTGTGCTCATATCAAAGAGGTTAACCAACACTCTTGACATATGACTGGATATTTGAAATAGTGTATAATGGCCTAAACAACAATTAGCTGACATGATTATGATTGACATTACTTTGAATTTTGTGGGGTTTTGTTTAAATGGTATCTCCTGTTAAATTAGGCAAATGACATGAATATTAGTCAACAACATGGTAGTAGGGGCCATAACTCTCTTAAAAATTGAGGAACCAGGTCACGTCGACGATATGCGCATCTCCTCTTGGTAATAAAGCTTCCCATAAAGTTTCGTTGAATTCAAGCCGTTAGTTCCTGAGAAATAGTCCGGACATGGAAAGTGTGACAGACGGACGGACGAACGGACGGACGAAGCGGCGACTATATGCGTCACCTTCGGTGAGCATAAAAAATTAGCATCTAGTGTTCATGATGTTTTTCAGTAATTAGACAAAATTTTGATCAGTTGTGATGTAATTACAAGCTAATATAGTAACACAACCTATCTATTTCCTGCTGTTTCCTTATTTCCTCAGCTAAAGCATCTTTGCATGACTGCTTCGCCACAGACTGAATATGAGGTTCAACTTCTCTCTCTCTCATTTTCATAGTACTTCTATCTCAAGTGACGCCATGAAGTTAGTAATCTGTGTGTGGCCTGAGCCTGAATGAACCATTCCTACAATTCAAGCAAATAACATGTTTGGCAATTGATTTAGTATAATTCAAATTTATGTAAAAATGTTTACAAATTCTGCATCAAGTTTGAAGGTTGACACTTGCAGTACTCATGGCAAAATATATAGATTTGATAAAAAATATTCTATGTATTTGTTAGACAAGTATCACTAAAAAAGATATAAACTATGTATGAGGTATCAGCATGTTCTTTTATCAACAAAATTTTACCAGATATCACAAAGTAAACTAATTTTCATTTAGGCTTAGAAAAATTTGTCTGTCTTGTCTCCAGTCCACAATTAGGACAGGCAGGTAGGATGATTCTTATTTTATTTTCACTTTTTATATATAGAAGAAGTAGTATCTAGCCTGCCAAGTAAGAAAACAAGCTAAAGCCAGTATAAAAGTTTAGAGTCACAAGCAAAATATTAGGGTATAAAGAGTGGAAGACAAAATATGCAACACCTTTCACCTTGTCATTATGTAACCTGATTTTAATGGTTAGCTGTGCTGTTAATAAAAAAATTCAGCAGAACTGTTTAATCTTTGTTACCAGAAAATCATGCTACATATACACACAAAAAATACAGGTTTACAATGATAAGTGTGAATAGTGCTGTATGTTAGAGAAGGAAAGAAAGCATAGAACATGCATGTACAACCTATCATTATTAATATTATAATGATAGAGCTAGCCCAACTACAGGTGTGATAATCCATTCATATACTTACACAATTTCTTGTCTGCCTGATTTAAAAAAAACAACAACATGAAATTATAAAATTCTATATGTGTTTTCACATTGCCAATCTGGATCAATTTGCAGCAATACTGTTTGAGATGATAAATTACATTTCTTAAGACTACTAATGCCATATATAAGGAAACATGGTGATGACCCTAGTGGGGTTCGAATCCACAATCCCTGGAAGACACATTAACCTCTCTGCCACTACTCTTTTTGTAAAAGGGATGTGTGATAAATTATCAACATATGTAGGTCAAAAGATATTTATTTATAATAGGTAAAAGTTTAATACTTATATCTATTTAATTGTAATTTTATACAGATATAAATTTCATTCTAGCAATGTATTTCATATCCAAACAGGTATTATTTTTTTAATCATAAATGCAGAACAAAATAATTACCAAGAGCAGCTTTAGTGTTAACATCAAACACAGGTGGGCCGGTCTTGCTAACTCGGTGCATCTTGCCAGTGGTAACTTCACTTAGCACCCCACATTCACACTGGATAACGTAGACGGACCCAAATCCATGTCTCCTCTCATATACAATGTTTATTAGCTGAAGAGGTAGGCGACAGTCATCACAAAACATCTGCTTTGCCATATGGTGCACCTCAACAATACGCCGGCCTTGCTTCCAACTTTCATTTTCACTTGACACAGCCTCAGGAGTTCTGTATAAATGTAAAAAAAAAATATATATAATATAAGGCAGAAAATGAATCATTCATTTTCCACAGGAGTACTTCATTTTTAAAAAAAAAATGTAAATGTGGATAAAATATGTAACATCTCTGGATATGTCAATGAATTTAACTGATAATCAGATAAAAATGAATGTGTCAACTTTTTTTATAACAAAGAAGCAATAAATGATCAATAAACAAACCTACGGTAATCAAAACCGACAGTAGGTTGTAACAGTGCCACAGGCATACTATATTTTATTACTGTGAGGAAACTCTTAGGTGTGATCATGTAACCATAACACCAGAACAATTCATCAACTTCTTATACTGATTGACTCCAAAGATTTATACCAATTAATTATTATAACATATAGCGGAAAACTGTTTTTTTTTCTACATAGTCATTGCAGAAAAACTTACGGTTTTGTCGACTCGGTGGGTGGGGTAATAAGTGTTCCAGTTTCCATTTCATCTACGGACTGAACACGCATGCCACTGGAGTTCAAACTTGTCGAGTGACATCCAACATTAACTCTATTAGTTCGTTCAGTAGTCGATTTCTTTGCAAACTTGCCGTGAAGACGAAAAATTTGTGACATTTTGCTGTTTGGGTTTACTAATTTGTGGTTTGATTTTCTGTGCAACAACCTCCTATTAGGAGAGTCGATTATCTCCCTTGTGCGCATTTTGGTTGCGCATAACTAAATCCCGAAATCGTCTTTAAGAGATATGCTAAAGGCCCTGTTAAGCAGGTTATTGAGAATTATTTACTTCTACCCTCTGAAAATGCCTTTGATGAAGCAAAGAAACTACTTGATGAGAGATATGGTGACTCTTTTGTTGTTGCAACAGCGTTTCGGGATAAACTTGAGTCATGGCCTAAAATCCATTCAAAGGATGCGGTTGGGTTGATGAAATTTGGGGATTTTTTGAGGCAGTGCCTTACAGCAATGCAGTCTATTCCAAGTCTACAGATTCTCAATGATTGTCATGAGAACAGAAAAATGTTGTCAAAACTGCCGGAGTGGCTCATTGCCAGGTGGAACAGAATTGCAACAGGTTATAAGGAAGGTTCTTTGGATTTTCCTTCTTTCAAGGTTTTTGCCGACTTTATACAAGGAGAGGCAAAGATTGCCAATGACCCTGTGACTTCCGTTAGTTCTTTTAAGATCAGAACAGAACAGAACATATTTTCTTATTGCGACTTATACATGTAAGTATATCGTCAGTTCACAATACATTCATGTACATAATAAGAAGTCACTGTGATCAGACTATAGGTAACAAAAAAGGGGAAAAAAATAATTGTGTAGAGAATGAACAGAGAACTAGAATAACATGAAAATAATAAGTAAATCCTTATTATTTTATTTTAAATAAAGTAAAGTTTGGCCCGCATGGTGTGTGAATCTTATGATCACACCGGCTATTGCGAGGGAGATAACTCTAAAGTAGATAATTGAGGATTAAAACGTGTTTTCATTCATTCATTCATCATATAATATGGATTTTAAGCAATTAAAATACAAGAAAAAGCAAAGAATTATCAGATGGTAAAGAATAAATAGTATGTCACTGTTTGCCATGTATTATTTACAATGACAACATTGCCATATCAATTATAAAACCTTAAATGCATCGTTTCAAGATGAAGAAACAAACATGAAGAAAAAAAATCGTTTCAAGATGAAGAACGAACATGAAGAAAAGTAAGTTAAAAATTCCTTCGGTCACCATACAAATTCATTTATTATATCTTTATTTTTATCTTTGATACCTTAGTATTTTTTTTTTTATTAACATAAAAGAAATAACATGAAGAATATGTGTTACAAAATAAGCATCATAGACAATGCCATATTTAATGAACACCTTGCCGAAACGAAATGCAAGAAGTTCTATATGGACTCTATAACTCTATTACTGTATAAAAGCATAAGAGCATGCGATCATGTATCTCTGCATGTGATTTTGTGCGTATGTGTATGTGTGTGTGTGTTGGGGTGGGGGTGTATAATGTTGATAGGAATACATGTAGACAGAGAAGCATGCATGCAACTAAATAATGTACAATCAATATATATGAAATGTGATTAGTGTGAAAGCAAATACCTTTTTATCTTTTACACATACACAAAGTAGACATCATAATTATAACAACATTGCTGTGTGATTACAATACATGATTTGCAGTAACAAAAATTGAAAATAAATCTAAAACAAAATAAACGTGAAAAACTTAAGTTCCCATCAGAATATGCTTTCTGTGAATTGTAGCTAAGCGATAAAAGTTTGCAAGATTATAAAGTTTTTTTCTGTCTTTTGATTTTAAAATACTTATCAATTTAAACATAGATGGCCTGGTATATATGTTAGGATGGTATGCGCATGCGTGGAAAAGATGGTCGAACTTTTTTCTCGGAGTGAAACAGTGGTGAAAATTTAACAGTTTTAGCTGATATATATGGATATAGATGTCTAAAAGTGACTGTATGTGATCATAGTTAAGGGATTGTGAATGGAACTATTAAAATAATTTCAAATGGGAAGGAAAAGAAAGAAAAGTAAGTCTACCCCTACCCCACCCTCTGAAAACAAAGAAACGACAAAAAGGCGGGCTCAGAAAGATACCCCACCCAACACTATGTCTCAGCCAACACAATCCCCGGGAGTGCAAACACAAACTCATATGAACAGTCATGCAATGAATACTCAATGTTTTACACCCGGATTAATACAAAACATGAATCAACAATATGCATCACCTGTGTTACCATATAGAACACTTGACATATCACAGAACCAAGATTCCCCCGGGGTCACATATTCTAACCCGACCATGGGGACAATCAACAACAGTGCATATAGTAACAATGGAATGTGTAACCAAGACTATGTAACTACACAAAATTCAGCACAAAACCAAGGTGATATGTTTTCTTTAATCATGAAAAGATTGGACGCAATGGACAATAAACTACGTCAACTAGATTCAATACAATGTAACATCACGTCATTAACTACCCAAGTAAAACAAACAGACCAAAAGATCAACAGTATAGAGGAGAAAATAGTACAGATTGAGAGGAGTCGAGAATTTGACAGTAACATGCTAGAAAATGTTTGTAAAAATCAATCCGAGCTCGAGTCAATGGTGCGTCAAATGAAACGAAATGAGGAAGAACTTATAAAAAGAGAAAAGGAGATGAAAGATGAGATTTTAGATTTAAAGTGCAGAAGTATGAGAGATAATCTCATGTAAAATAAATAAATTCATAGAAAATGAGGTAAAGGTGGATGGGGCGACTCGATCAAGTTACAAAGGGTCCACAGGGTCGGGCAATTCAAACACGGGAAAATTCGACCCATCGTAGCAAAATTTGCATATGACCCCGACAGAGAGCGTGTACGTCGAGCAGCGAGAAATCTACAAGGGACGGCATACGGCATCAGTGAACAATATCCACGAGAGATTATGGAGAGACGTCGTCAATTGATACCAATTATGAGGAATGCAAAACGGGAAGGAAAGGATGCATTTCTTCGAATTGACAAACTATATATCAACAACGTGCTTTATAAAGACGCCTAGGAAATATGTGAGAGTGACGTGAGTGTCTTACACTGGAACATTGGAGGATTAACGCGAGAAAAACAATCTAGCCAAGAATTTATTGATTTAATAACTAAATATGACATTATTTGTTTATCGGAAAGTTGGACGAATAAAAACAGTATAATAGGTTTAAAAGGGTATAGTAACCCTATTCACTCTTACAGGAGATACAGGAATAAAAGGGCCAAGCGTAATAGTGGTGGAATAATCATATACATAAAAGACTCGATTAGAAAAGGTGTTAAATTGATTAAAAACAATATTGATTGTTTAGTATGGATAAAACTGGACAAACACTTTTGGAAAAACAAAAATGATAGTTTTATAGGAATAACATATATTGCCCCAGAAAATTCACCCTACTATAATACAATTAATTTTGATATGTTTCGTGAAATTGAAAATGATATATGTTCATATGAAGCGTTAGGTAATGTGTTTTTAATAGGAGATATGAATGCAAGAACCGGCAAAAAAGCGGATTATATTGTAAATGATGGTCACCTCGGGCATGACGACGTCACAGTTACTGACACGCCATGGCCGAGAGTGTCACAAGACAGTAAGTCCAATAGATTCGGAGAGCAGTTACTCGATTTATGTAAATCATCAGGAATGCAAATTGTAAATGGTCGTTTGTTTAATGATAGCGGTATAGGTAAAATCACATGCATGACATATAACGGTCAAAGTGTGGTTGATTACTTGTTAGCACGACAGAATAATTTCGACTATCTGATAAATTTTACGGTGCACGATTTCAATGAATTTTCGGATCATGTACCAATTTCCTTTAATGTTAAAACACACGAATTACCAAACTGTATAATAAATGAAAATAATACAACATATAAATGGAACAAAACATTTCGAGAAGATTTTAGAAATGATTTACAGACGACCATAGAACAATTACAGAATAATTTATTAAACTCTATTAGGGAAAGTAAAGACCCAGATGAACTTGTTCAAACCTTTACTAAATACCTTACATCAAACGGCAATAAATATTTCGAAATAAAGCGAAAAAATAAAAAACATGTATTTGAAAATAATGACAAAAATAAACAAGAATGGTACGATGAAATATGCGTAGAAAAATATAATGCAATTAAAATTGCTATTAACAGGTACAACAATGATAAGAGCGATAACAATAGAAAAATGTTATGTAATGCAAAAAAGGACTATAAATACTATTGCAGGAAACAAAAATTAAACTTTGAGAGGGAATTGGGAAAAAAAAGAATTTTTGTTTTTAAATTTCAGCAACTAGTTCCACCGTACAAGAAAACGAGTCGTCCGAAATAAACGAGTTTTTAAATAATTTTGACAGCCAAAACCATACACAGGTAACTTTCCCCAAAAACGAAATAATTAAATTTTAAATAGATATACTTGCAACGCCGCTAGAAATTTTATTTAATTACATTTTAAACAATGGGACATTTCCCCATAGCTGGTCGACCGGCATAATCTTACCGTTATATAAAAAAGGCGATGTGTCTAATCCAAACAACTATCGCGGGATAACAATAACAAGTTGTTTCTGTAAATTGTTCACTGTGATTATAAACGAACGGCTGAAGAAATGGGCATGTGATAATCATATAATTACAGATGCACAATTCGGGTTTAAGCAAAATTTTAGCACGGTCGATTGTATATTTGTTTTGAATTCTCTAATAGAGCGACAATTTCAGAAGAAAAGAAAACTTTTTACCTGTATGGTGGACCTTTGTAAGGCGTACGATTATATAGACCGTAACGCGTTATGGTTTAAACTCATAAAGTACGGTATCGAAGGTAAATTATTATCGGTTATTAGGGCGATGTATAGTGAAGTTAAATTAGCCGTAAAACACGTTAATTCGCTCTCGGACTTTTTTAATAGCGATGTCGGATTGTTCCAAGGGGAGATAACCTCACCGATATTTTTTTCTCTCTACATCAATGACATTGAAAGCAGCTTACGTAATAATAATAACGCGAGTATAACACTGGATGAGCTATCTATATGTATGTTGATGTTTGCAGATGACGCAGTATTATTTTCGGAGACCGCTGATGGTTTACAGGTCTTACTAGACGGGTTAAAGCAATACTGTTCGAAATTTCATTTACGTGTCAACAATGAAAAGTCAAAGATAATCGTGTTTAAAAAAGGTGGCCGCTTAAGCAATAATCAAAATTGGACATACGATGGTACGCAAATAGAGGTTGTTAGCCAGTTTAATTACTTAGGTCTTGTTTTATCCAGTGGCGGATCATTCGGGCCAGCCACTAGAACGCTTAAAGAGAAAGGCTTAAGAGCGATGAATTCGTTAATAAGTATTATTAAAGGTCGTTAAATACCAGTTAATATTTTATTTAACTTATTTGACTCGTATGTACTATCTGTTTTGAATTATGGAAGTGAGATTTGGGGCTATCTTAAGGCCGATTGTATTGAACTAGTTCATAGGAAATTCTGTAAAAGGGTATTAAATGTAAAACAATCAACGAATACTCTTTCCCTTTACGCTGAATTGGGAAGATTTCCAACCTATATATTAAGATATGTAAGAATTATTAAATACTGGATAAAATTGTATAGTATTAAAAAAAATGTTAATAGTTTATTAAATACATTAGTACATCAGCAGCGCCAAGATATAGACGAGAATATACATGTTGTAAATTGGTCATCAAAAATAAGAGATATTCTTCAAAGTGCCGGGTTTAACGATGTATGGTTATATCCAGACTCCGTAAATATTAATATGTTCATACCAGTATTAACAAATCGTCTTAAAGATATTTATTTTAGTGAGTGGGAAGCAAGTAGTAATAATTGTACTTCACTATGTTTATTTAAAGAATTAAAATCTACAATAGAAAAATCGCAATATCTATCTTTGTTAGAAAATAGTGGACTAAGAAATATAATTAAAAAATCAGACTTTCTTCACATGAACTAAACATAGAAAAGGGAAGACATTTGAATATAGCGAGAGAAGATAGGAAATGTAAATTGTGTAATTTAAATGATGTTGAGGACGAGTTCCATTTTATATTGATATGTCCATTTTATAATGAATCAAGAAGTAAATATATTCCAAGATATTATACATGTAGACCCAATATGCATAAATTTATTGAATTACTTAACTCTACTAATATAGCTCTATTAATGAAATTAGCATTTTATTGTAAACATTCATTTAAACTTAGAAACTCAGCTAATAAAAATTCCTTTTTAAAAATTTATATTATATATAATTAAAATGTAAAAAAAAAAAAAAAAAAAAAAAAAAAAAAAAAAAAAAAAAAAAAAAGTTTGTTTTTTATGTACAAAAGATACATTATTAAAATGTAGTGTATGCCACTCTCACCTATTTATTCATTTTATGTCTTATTGTATTCATATATTTACCATCTTTTTCATGCATTGTAATTTTGTTTGTATTGTGACGATGAGCCTATGTGCTTAAGTCTTGAAAATAAAATTATGTTCTGTTCTGTTCTGTTATAGTTTATGATTTTTTTTCTTAAATCAGTATATGCTGGGCACTCACAAATAAAATGAAAGACATCTTCAATTTTATTATTATTGCAACATAAACATAATCTTTCATTTCTGGGATGACTATTTCTTGCAAAACGACCTGTTTGGATCCTTATTTCATGCCAAGATACTCTCAGTCTTGTTATATAAAATCGTAGATTACTAGGAAGTATGTACACATAATCTTCAAAACATATGTTCTTATCAAAATATTTATATTCATCAAGTACTCTATTTGATTCAATTGAACCTCTCCATTCTTGCGTAAAACAATCAATAACACGTTGTTTGAATACCAATGGAAAAACCTTAACATCTATGATATTATAAAATGCATTAGAAAAACCAAACATATCTAACAATTTCTTAACACTAGATACCCAGTTACTCACACCATTCAATGAATCATTGAGACTTAATTGATATGCATTTCTTAAGACATTATTATCTGTATACATTACTTTACACCAATATTTGATTATTCTATAAAACCGAGAAATATAAAGAGGAAAGCGTCCTAACTCACCATATATTGCAGAGGTACTAGTACTCATTCTAACCTTTAAAATTCTTTTGCAAAATTTCAAGTGAACTCTCTCTTTTTCTTTAGTCTTATTAAAGCCATATATTTCACAGGAGTAGTTTAAAATAGAACTCACAAAAGAATCAAACAACTGACACATATATTTTGGACTTATAGGTAATCTTCTACAATGGAATAATAATATATTCAAAGCCTTTAGTGCTTTTCCAATGGAATGTTCAATATTATGTTTAAATGACCCATTATAGTTAAAAACAGTTCCTAAATAGTTAAGGAATCAACAATTTCTATAGGGTATTCATTGTATGTCCATTTTTCATTGCTTTTTACAGCTCCCCTTTTCCTAAACACCATTATCTTTGTTTTCAATATTTACCTCAAGGCTCCAATGATTACAATATGAATATAAAAGATTCAAATATGTTTGCAGTTCTTCTGGTGTATTACCAAGCAAAACCATATCATCTGCAAATAGCAAGATAATTGGAATAAAGTCATCTGACCTTTGAGTAGGATCAGATTTTAAATAAGATTCTAAATCATTAAGGAACAATGACACTAAGATGGGCGATAAGACCTCACCTTGACGCAAACCAATTGAACATTCGAAAAAATCTGAATAATCGTTAAATTGCTTTACACAAGATTTAATTTTCTCATACATATTTCTGATAATTCTTAACATTCTACCATTTATTCCTGCAGAGTACATTTTTAACCGTAAACCATTTCTATATATACCATCAAAACATTTCTTTAAATCTATATACCCTACATATAATCTTTTATTGCTATTCAAATAATGTTGCACAATAGAATTTAAAATAAACATAGCATCAGTAGTTGACTGTCCTTTTTTAAATCCAAATTGAGAATCTGAAATACTTTCATTTTGCTCACAAAACTTATTAATACGATTATTAAGTACAGTAGTGAACAATTTTGTTAACACACTTAAAAGGGTGACCCCCCTATAGTTATTTACATTATCTTTATCTCCTTTCTTATGAATAGGAATTATGACCCCTTCTGACCATGACTCTGGGAATATTCCTGATTCAAAGATCATATTAAATAAATCACAAACATGCGCACCTAAAATATCTATAGATTCAATAAAATACTCATTCAATAGTCCATTCCCTGGCAATTTGCATCTTTTTAATTTCTTACATGCCTCTAAAATTTCGTTTAATGAAATTTTTGAATTCAACATGTCATCATTGATTAAAATATCACAATTATTGTTAAAATCCTATGAATTAGCAACATTTTCTGCTTCATCATTTACATTTTTGAAGAGTTCATTGTCTAGCTTTGAAAACAAGAGGCCCATGATGGCCCTAAATCGCTCACCTGAGATAAATAGGTTGACCCAAGGCCAGTAGTTTTGAAGAAGATGATTTTTAAAGTTTTCATATTTTTTTCTCTTTTTGTTGCCATGGCAACCAGAGTTCTAAATGGATCAACTTTATTTTAGCAACTTTTGTGAAGGTTGACCCAAGGATCATCCCTGCCAAGTTTAATCAAATTCTGTCCAGTGGTTTCAGAGGAGATGTTGTTTAAAGGTTTCTCTATATACATATAAGGCAAATAATTCCCGCCCCTGGCGGCCATGTTTTTTTACGGATCGGAATAATTTTAGCAACTTTGGTAGAGGTTGACCCAAGGAACATCTGTACCAATTTATTTTAAAATCTGGCCAGTAGTTTTGAAGAAGATGATTTTTAAAGTTTTCATTTTTTTTTCTTTTTGTTGCCATGGCAACCAGAGTTCTACATGGATCAACTTTATTTTAGCAACTTTTGTGAAGGTTGACCCAAGGATCATCCCTGCCAAGTTAAATCAAATTCTGTCAAGTGGTTTCAGAGGAGATATTGTTTAAAGGTTTCTCTATATACATATAAGGCAAATAAGCCCCGCCCCTGGCGGCCATGTTTTTTTACGGATTGGAATAATTTTAGCAACTTTGGTAGAGGTTGATCCAAGAACCGTCTGTACCAATTTATTTTAAAATCTGGCCAGTAGTTTTGAAGGAGATGATTTTTAAAGTTTTCATTTTTTTCTCTTTTTGTTGCCATGGCAACCAGAGTTCTACATGGATCAACTTTATTTTAGCAACTTTTGTGAAGGTTGACCCAAGGATCATCCCTGCCAAGTTTAATCAAATTCTGTCCAGTGGTTTCAGAGGAGATGTTGTTTAAAGGTTTCTCTATATACATATAAGGCAAATAAGCCCCGCCCCTGGCGGCCATGTTTTTTTACGGATTGGAATAATTTTAGCAACTTTGGTAGAGGTTGACACAAGGAACATCTGTACCAAATTATTTTGAAATCTGGCCAGTAGTTTTGAAGGAGATGATTTTTAAAGTTTTCAAATTATTTTTCTTTTTGTTGCCATGGCAACCAGAGTTCTTCATGGATCAACTTTATTTTAGCAACTTTTGTAGAGCCTTACCCAAGGAACATTCCTGCCAAGTTTCATTTAATTCTGTCAAGCGGTTTCAGAGGAGATGTCGTTTAAAGCAAATTGTTGACGACGGACGACGGACGACGGACGACGCACGACGGACGACGCACGACGACGGACGCCGGACGAAGGGCGATCACAAAAGCTCACCTTGAGCACTTTGTGCTCAGGTGAGCTAAAAACTCATAAAACTCATCCAAATTTACAATGCTTGATTTTTCCTTATTTTTATTGCTAAAATATTTCCAAAACTATTTAGGTTTACAATTCTTAAGATTTTGTATTTCAATTTTTTTTTCTCTCATAGCATTTCTTCTTCATTCTTATAAGTTTCCTGTAATCTAACTTCCTATTTAGCAAATTAATTTTATTGTTCTCACAACTATTATAATGAAATAATTTTGTTGCATCAGTATACTTTCTCCTGTAATTTTTACATTCTTGATCAAACCATTCTTTGTGTTTTATTGTTGAACAATCCAGAAAATTAGAATTCTCATGAGTTACACATTGTTTACTAAACAAGGGATCTGCAGCTTCTCTTAATATTCTAGTGAACTCCTTAACAGTATTGTTGACAAGTTCAACATTATTAACAACTATATTTTCAGTTAATGCATTAAGCAATGATAATTTATTGATGATTTTTTAGCTTAAATTTTCACGCAAATCATCTTTCCATCTTATCTTTGTTTCACCTATTGGAGAGTGTAAAATGCTTGGGGGTTTGCAACAAAATGAAAACAGGACGGGGCAGTGATCACTGTGTTCATTCAAATAATCAATGGAAAACCGCTTTACACGTGCAAAATTATGTTCATGAGTAAGAACATAGTCAATAACAGACGAGCCTTGGCGTGAAGTGAAAGTGTAATGCCCAATATTGTGGTCACTGCATATACGACCAATAATAATACGCATACCTGTGGCTTTACACAACTCAAGCAGTCTTAATCCGTGTGTATTGCATGTGTTATCTAAGGAGGCCCGGTGCATGTGTACGTCGGGAACATATTCCGAGTCGTCATTATTAATATTTATTGTATCAAAAATGATAAAATCTCTCCTTTTCCCAACCCTACTGTTAAAATCCCCACACAAGAAAATTTCTCCTAAATTGCTTTAGTAACAAATATCGTTTTCTAAAATATCAAAAAAATCAACATTGCATATACAGTCGAACCCCAGTTACTCCACCACCTCTCATTCAAATACCCGGCGTCATTCGAAACACTTCGTTGGTCCCGATCACTCTCCTTCCTATTTCTATATAAAAATATCTGGGTTATTCAAATTTGTGCCATTCGAATACCTGGTCTCATCCGAAAAGATATTTCGGCCCGTGGAAAAAAATAATAGTGTCTTTGTATGACAGTGCAGTTTCTAGCCTTATTTTGTGAAAGTTGTTGAAGGTAAATTCGCCGCCATTGCTGTGAATGGGAATCGTCAAAGTTTATACATGAATATTTTCCATTTCAAGTAGGATAGCTGATATGTTTATTTGATATACTGATCATTGCAAGTGTTTTCACAGGATTCTTTATAGATTTTGGTCGTAATTAAAAATTATGCATTGTTGTTTACACGTGTATGAGGTTATATCTAGTCATGGAAGAGTTGTCGTTCTTGCCAATTATTAAAAGGGTTTATTATGTTAAGCAACATACATGGTTCGCACAGGTCTTGAAAAACCCTTAAATTTGACATTTGTCTTGAAAAACCCTTAAAAACGAGATTTTTCATGAAAAGCCCTTAAAAAGTCCTTAAAAATTAAAGAAATATCTTGAAAAACCCTTAAATATGGAGTTTTTAATTTGACTAGTAGAAATGTTAGGTTAAGCATGCAAAAATTAAGTCATGCGCGAGCATTTTTAATTACTACCGTGCCAAACCGCACTTCAAACCGCGCCATTTATGGATGCGGCCTGCTCGGCTAATTGACTTTACTCTTATAGACGCATTACTGTATAACGAAAGTTCAATAAGCGTCTAGTAAGCCACGTGATTTCAGCCATGCGGGAGTAAAACATCTGCCGTCTGCAATAGGAAAGTGCAACAAGGAAACCGCTTTTAAAATGGGAAAGTGTGTTTTCAATCAAAAATGGTTAACGGACCCGCGATTCAGGGATTGGATTCGTGAATTTAAGGGCGATAAAAGTTCGGCCAACTGCTTACTTTGCAACAAAATCATCGAATTAGGTAAGATGGGCGAGCATGCTCTTACGTCGCATATGAAGAGTAAAAAACATGCTTCACTTTCAAAAGGTCAAACATCATGTTGCACACCGATTGATAAAGCCTTTAAATCGTCAACCACGGACTTTACAATCCCCCCACCGCCGTCGGTCAACGATACTACGATTACCCCACCCACCACTTCTGCAACAGGTTCGTAAAAAAATGAAAGTAAGATTGACACATTTGTTTCAAGAAATGATAAGCTGAATTAATGTGGACATTACATACAGTGGCTCAGCATTGTTCATTTAAATCTAATGATGATGTTACCAAGCTCTTCCCCATAATGTTTCCAGATAGTCACATTGCATAAAAATTCTCCTGTGGAGAAAGGAAATCCTCATACTTAGCTGTGTTTGGCATTGCTGAGCATGTAAAAAAAAACTTGTTAAAAACCATCCGTGGCTATTATTCAGTTATGTTTGATGAATCATTAAATAAATCTAGTCAGAACAAACAAATGGACAAACATGTAAGATACTGGGATGAAACTACAAATGTTGTAAGCTCACGATATTTTGGATCTCAGTTTATGGGCCATGCATCAGCAACTGACATGATAGAACATTTTGATGAGGCAGTTATTCAGAGTGACTTGGACATTAATAGAATGATCCAAATAGGAATGGATGGGCCCAATGTAAATTGGAAGTTCTATGATCTTTTGACTGAAAAACTTAAGAAAGATTTCAATAGCCGCATACTAAATGTGGGATCTTGTGGGCTTCGTGTTTTGAATAACAGTTTTAAGGCAGTGGCAGTTGCTAGTGATTGGAAAATTGACAGTCTGTTTAGCAGTATTTATTACCTCTATAAGGACTCACCTGCGAGAAGGGAAGATTTTACGAAAGTGAGCAATGGGGGGAAGCTGCCACTGAAATTTTGCAGCCACAGATGGCTGGAAAATGTACCAGTTGCTCAAAGAACACTAGAAATATGGCCAACATTAGTGCAATATGTTGAGGAAATGGAAAACAAGAAAAGCAAGCCTACTTGTAACTCCTACGAGTCATAGTTTATAGTGAGTAATGAGTTTCGAGTTAGAAAAGGTGAGTTTCTAGTTGCAAAAGGTGAGTTTCGAGTTGGAAAAGGTGAGTTTTTAGTTGCAAAAGGTGAGTTTTTAGTTGCAAAAGGTGAGTTTCGAGTCGGAAAAAGTGAGTTTCGAGTAAGAATAAGTGAGTTTCGAGTCGAGAAAAAGTGAGTTTCGAGTACAGTTGAAGATTTAAATGTATTCGTAATACATTGTTATCTCCCTTGTTGTGAAGATTTTGCCGCCATATTTCGGGAGGCAGAAGACTTGCACAGAGTAAGTATTAATCAAAATATTGTTTAAACCCATTGAAAATACAATTTCATTCATGAATTAATTCTTATAGTTGTTGACACAGCTTTTCACCGACTCTCTGACGAGTATGAATAAAATCAGTTACAAAATAAGCCGGTATAGGTAACGAAAGTAAGCTTTTTTCGCGTAAATAAGGTTGCGGCTACGAAAATAACACCTGGTCTCATGCCTTTAAAATGAGGGCCTATATCTTTTTGCAGAAATTATTTTTATTACGGTCACCAAATTATACAATCAGTATTACATATGATAATCCTCAAGTATTGAGTTTTCGCCATATTGGTATTCTCTTTTTATGATTTATTTAAACCACTTGTTAAATCTACCGATAATACTTAGCAAGCATACGATCACTGATTTATGTAAACCAACATCTGTTCTTAAAATAGTGTAGCTTTGATTATGTATACAGTATAGATTTTGTCTCTATATATGTGCACCATACTTAGGGCAGATTCATTTTCAGTTTATTGTTGAGAACTCCAGATGCCATTTTGGAAAAAAAATGACTGTTGTTGGATTTTGAGTTATTTTATAAATTTGTTTTTAATAACCATTGAAAATTTAATACATTTGAAGGGTAGATAATGATGCATTTGATGGTATATTTAATATAAAAGTGAGGGATTGTTTTGTTTATTTTTCTTACAATAACTTCTTATGCTGTTGAGAACTGGATACTCCAGGATACTCATTTTTTTTAACAGAAAATGATTACATGATTTTATTTTTTCTTTCTGTAAACATAATTTAACAGAATGCAGTGGAATTCAGGGGAAAAAAAGCAAAAAAAAATAAAAAATTAATTCAATGTATATACAGTAAAGAACCTGGAGGAATGTACATTTGCAACTGAAATAATCAAGTTAGATAAAGAAATATACAATTATTAACTAGTTAGTCATTGAATATGATGTTTGTTCTTTCTATATAGAGTAAGACACACAAGTCATCTTAGAATAAAACTTTGAACAAGATACAGCACACTGTCATATGGGTAGCTCTTGTTGTGTTTGGTTCGAATTTCCCATCCCCGGCCTTCATCTCATACCCAAAATGATTTCTTTTTGTGGCAGATTTCATGAAGTACACATGTCCAACCAAAGAAATTCAATATTTAAATTTTGAAAACTATAAGATCTGTTAGAATATTAAATCAGTATTTGAAATGTATTACTTTAAAATGATTTTAAACTTTTTAATCATCATTTTAAAACCGATTATTTAAACTTAATAATTATCATGTTGAACTGATCATCTTAAAGTTAGTAAATTCAAGTTTAATATTGAATAAACAAGTGCAATAACAGCCAGCACCAGTGCTTTTCTTCTTCTGTAGCCAAGTTTGTACATACAAATATGTATGTAGAGAGTTTCTCTTTAGTATGTATCAACATTAGCTGCGGGAGTATTATCGCCTCTGTTACCTCTTCATATGATTATTTCCCTTTGGACATTGTCGCCTGCTGTTTCCACCATGAAGCCATACTGGCACAGCAGAAAAGCTTGTCGGTAAAAACTGTTCACCTCGCATCGGAAGTATGAAGAAGATATAGAAAAATCTAGTATTGGGTTTAGAAAAGATACAATAGACCTATTCAAAGCATGTTAAGGGCTACTTAGAACAAAACAAAGAAACAAAGATTCAAGTATGTAATCAAAACCACAGTTTGCCCATATCTCGTGTCATGTTTAAAGATTACTTATATTTTTACCCATTGATTGGATTTTTAGGTGGGTTCTGATCCCTGCCCCCCCACCCCTGGATTTTCACATCTATCAAGAATCCCGAGAAAATGAGAACGGTGTTATAGTTTTCTGCTGATCAAGAACATCCAGGTAAATTTTAAAAGTTAAAAAAGTTAAAAAGTAAAAATATAGATATGTTGTCCTTTCAAATCCTTTTTTATATTTTATTTTTAAAAAACATATTTTTTAATATTTAATTTTGAGTTTTATCAAGATCTTAATGCTATGATGACTAATATTCTTTATTATCATAGGGAGTGGCTGATGCACAGAACTCCCCAAGCACTCAATAAAAGATGATATATAGGAAAATACATTACTTTCAAATTGATACTTTTTACATATATTAAATTTGGTCAAGAAATAAATTTAAAAAAAAAGATATTTAAGGTATTAAACTCATAATAGCAATATTTCATATCATGCATGCAATAGTAATATTTCTATGAGTCTTTGCCACTTAAAAGACAATCAAAAATATTTCACCAAGAGTTTTCTCAAGTTTTATTAAATTTGGGGAGATAATCTGCATTTAAGCTTGTTTGAAGAGGGGGAATATACAAATTCTGTGAATTACATTTAACTAGCTTAAAAAGATTTTTTTTAGAAAACTTATTGCAGAAAGCAGCATTATATGAATAATTATGAATATGTTTCACTTTTCTTAATTGAATTTAAATTTTACCACAGGTAAATGGAGAAAAATCACAAATTTTATATATTTTATGGGAGATACTTGAATTTTTTTTTATCAAATGTTGATAATCAAAGGAACTTCAGTCACTATGAAACTTGTCAATTAACCCCTCAGATTTCCATTATTTGGCATTTTAAAAGCTTTACATATTGTGAAGTTATTGGAATGACATTGATAGTTATGATTGGTCTAATACCTTTAACATATAGTTCTGAGTCCTTGCAATTGAAGAAATTGGTACATTTTGTCATTAGCTTGACTATTTGAACAAGAGGGCCAAGATGGCCCTAGATCGCTCACCTGAGAAAAGTATCATTCATTGCCTATACAAAACAGATTCCTTTAGAATTAAGATGATGAGGTGAAACAATGTTCAGGAATTTTCTAACCCCATCCACAAAAGATATCATCATGACAAACATTCTGCCAAAGTTTGAGGATGATTGGACCAAAAATGTTGCCCTCAGAGTATAAACAAGATTTTTCTAAGATTTGACCTACTGACCTACATTTCTATCCAGCCCCACACATTTTCAAACTGGTTCGAGATATCATCATGACAAACAATCTGACCAAGTTTGAGGATGATTGGACCAAAAATGTTGCCCTCAGAGTATAAACAAGATTTTTCTAAGATTTGACCTACTGACCTACATTTCTATCCAGCCCCACACATTTTCAAACGGTTCGAGATATCATCATGACAAACAATCTGACCAAGTTTGAGGAAGATTGATAAATGTGCCTTAGTGTGTAAACAAGATTTTTCTAAGATTTGACCTACTGACCTACTTTTTGATCCAACCTGACCCATTTTCAAAGGGTTCAAGATATCATCACGACAAACATTCTGACCAAGTTTGAGGAAGATTGGATCAAAATTGTAGCCTCTAGTGTGTAAACATCAAAATTGTTGACGGACGACAAGATTTTTCTAATATTTGACCTACTGACCTACTTTTTGATCCAACCTGACCCATTTTCGAAAGGGTTCAAGATATCATCAAGACAAACATTCTGACCAAGTTTGAGGAAGATTGGATCAAAATTGTGGCCTCTAGTGTGTAAACATCAAATTGTTGACGGACGACGGCAGACGGACAATCAAGTATCCCAAAAGCTCACCCTGAGCTATGCTCAGGTGAGCTAAAAATAAGGAGGGCTATTACAGTCACCCTGGAGTTGGTGGTGGTGTTGGCGTTGCATGTTAAGTTTTTTGTATCAACCTAGAATAAGGCTTATATCTCTGAAACTAAGACTGGTATTGGATTATAACATTACCCAAACCTTCCCACTGGTCCCAACTATCAGGTTACTCTGCATGCATTTTGCTTGAGTTATGGCCCCTTGTAGACTTCTTATATCTCTGCAACTAAGGCCTGTATTGGATTATAACCCCAAACCAAGTCCTAAATACCAAGCCATATAACTCTGCATTACAATTTGCTAGAATTATGGCCCCTTTTGGACTTAGCCAAATAATACTGACAAGGCACTTGAGTAGTTGAGCATGCTGTCTTACGGACAGCTTTTGTTTTTCTTGTACACTGGTTAAATTTAGGTAAAAAATTATAAATTTTAAAAATTGTCAAACTGAATAACTTCTTTGCACAATAGGAAAATGATAATTTTATAATACATTTTGTTTTTTTGTATCTTTTTTTTTTATTTTTTAATTTATATACTTCAGAAAGTTTCCAAAATGCAACGACCTTATCCATGACAAAATAATACTTAACTTCATGCTATTTCTTATCTAGGTATTATTGGTCTTTGGTTAGATTCATGACTCTATATTATAAGTTATAGAAATAAGTAATTTGTAAGTTATAGATGGATTTTTGCATAAAAAAAATGTTTGTTTTTTTGGTTAAATATTTCAAATTTCCAACCCAGGGGCAGGTCCCGCCCCCTCAAATTGACTTATCACCTTATATCTTAATAACTGTTCAGATCCCCACCCCTTAACCATATATATTCTTGTTCTTCATGATGAGACAGATTGGATGGCACTACTTTTGTTACCCCCGAGGTCACCCAGGGGCAGCCCCGCCCCCTCAAATTTACTGATGGCTTTAAATCTCAAACACTGGTCAGATCCCCACCCCTAAACCATATATATTCCTGTCCCCCCTCAATTTTACTTATGACTTTATATCTCAAAAACTGTCCAGATCCCCACCCCTAAAGCACTTATATTCTTGTTCCTCATGATGAGACAGATTGAATGGTACTTCTTTAGTGTCCCCAGGGGGTTTGGCCCCACTCTGTCAGTTTTACTTCTGACCTTTATTTCAAATTATTGAAATACTCCTCCAAAACTACTGGCAAGTTATTTGGCACAGATGTTCCTTGGGTCACTCTCTCCCAAGATTGTTCAGATTATTTTGATCTGTTGAAAAACATGGTTGCCAGGGGGCGGAGCCCGTTTTCCTTATATGTATATAGTAGAAACTTCAAATATCTTCTCCAAAAGTACTGGCTGGATTTCAAAGCTATTTGGCACAAATGTTCCTTAGGTCACTCTCTACCATGAATGTTCAAATTATTTTCATCCGTTAAAAAGCATGGCTGCCAAGGGGCACCCAACCGGTTCTCGGAGGATCCAGGTCCATCATGGCCCTCTTGTTTGATGTTCACATGGGTCACCAAGGGGTCAGGCCCCACCCCCTCACTTATGACAGGGTTATTTTTTAAACTTTGTTTTGGAGACTTAGTAACAGTTCACTGTTACAATTATTACTTTTTTTTCTATCTTTATTTAAAAAAAAACACTAAAGTTTTAGCACAAAACTGGTGTGTTTATTTAGGCTGTGCCAGAAGGTATTACAGTTTCACATATAATAAATTTAAGCCTAAAATAAATATTTTTTCAATACCTTTCACAGGAGCAACAATGGCAATCAAAGTGCCTGCCTAACCAAAGCTGTCACAAGTACACCAAGCCTCAAAAAATCAACCTAATGTAATAAGCACCAGCCTTCCACTTACCAAGTTCAGCTCACTGAAATTGATGAAGACTATTGGATCTGGAAGCTTTGGAATTGTAAGGCTGTGTAGAAAAGGGAAAGAGTATTTGATTATCAAGGAGCTTCTTGATAATGATGTAGATAACCAACGTCTTTTTCTTAAAGAGGCAAAAGTGATGCATACTCTTAAACATGAGAACATAGTGAAATTCCACAGTCTTGTGGATTCAGAAGGATGTGAAGAAACCGCTTTGTTAATGGAATATGTCACATTTAATTTTAATAATTTTGGGCTAGACCATAATGTTTCATCTTTGAAAGATATGTTGAGTACATTAGATAAAGATGACTGTAAAGGATTTGAGCATTTTCATAATATAATTGCTCAGGATGTGACCAAGGGTCTGCTATATCTACATCAAAATGATGTAGTACACAGAGATTTGAAACCGGAAAATATTTTAGTATCCAATCAGCATTACAATGCATCCACTTTGCAAAGTTTTTGGGAGACAAAACCAGTGATTGCAAAGCTTTCTGACTTTGGTGAAAGTAGAGCAAAATTAGTGCAAACTGCCACATTGGTACATACAAGTACAAGGAAGGTTTTCAGAGGTAGGAAGGTCGGAGCTGTTTGCGCATGTGCAAATCGTATCTGTACGCATTATAACATTATGTGAAACAAATGCTCTTCTTTTAATAAAAAACAGTTTAAAGAATGAATTAAAGACATTATAATTGTAGATTAAAGGTAGTTTTAATATTCTACACTAAAAAATACCTTCAATGAGTTGTATGACCTTGTACTGAATGCATTTACAATAAGGGAATTCTCTATAGAGCTATTTTTGTCCGCACTTTAACGCGGGATTCCCGAAAATTATGACCCAATATTTATGTCTAATTTAAGTACCCAATCGCATCAATTGATGCATCCTGGTAATTTCCCAATGTGAGGCGCCCTTAGGGATCAAATTGTTATAAATTTCATTATAAATGCATATTTTTTTCTAATATTTTTTACATAAAGTTCTAACACGGTGTCATTGGGGTTTAATTTTCTGTCATTTGTCTCAAAGATGAATGGTTTTGAACTGATATTTCAAAATATGTGGACATTTTTCTTCAAGTTTGTCATGTTTCTATCG
>CM037780.1:444679-489316 GCA_021229015.1 Solen grandis | reverse complement strand
TATCAACAAGGGTGGACATCTTTTCAGGGGTCGACTCGCTTCAACTCCGTTTTTTCAAATCATTCAAATAAAGCTATGAAGTTAACATACGGAATCACTCAAATATATATTTCTCTATCGAAATATACAAAATCGTCGTGAAAATAATCCTCCTTTGTATGTTTATTTGTTTGAAATATATGCGAATTCGAGAAAAGGACAACAACCTGGACCAGCAGCGCAGTACATTTCGGGATGATTCGGATTTTTACGCTGCGAAATTGGTCAGCGATATTGCGATTATTTTCCCGCAATCTGTCAAACCGTTAAATTTAAATTATTAAAGGGCTGACTATTCGGGCGTTGAAAGAAAAAAAAAAACCCAGGCAGTATGGAGAAATCAGCTGTTTCTTGGTAATTTTCTTGTTGTAAAATAAATTATTTAAAGACTTAGATATAAATTCACTTGTCTGTGAGTGTGTGTTTTTAAATTGAAATAAATATCACAGGGATTTGATGTTCAGTAGAATTTAGTATTCCGTATATATAAGAAAAAATATGTTTTGTATGCATGGAGTACTATTATTTTCAGAATTTTATTTTAAATTACTGAACTTCAAATCCCTGTGATATCCATGAATCTTAGGTCAATCATTAAACTTTAAGCATCAAAAGAACGGCCAAACATTGTTCTACAAATAATATTCATCATCATATTTTCAAAAATCAAAGGATTTCGAGATATAAACTGTTAAACACACTGAGGGTTACCGAATTTTGTTTTTTTCCGCCATAACTCAACCGATTCAACCCGATCATCAAAAACTAAATATCATCTGAAAGGTCTTTCTAAGCACTACAAATTATACGCATAGTGTCTCGATAGAATATTTACCGTTTTTGAGATATTTAAGGCCGAAGAAAAACCCGATAATTGATATATGACCTTGACCTTTGGGATTTTCCGGAAACGGAAGTGACATGGCTCTATAGATTCTAATACTGCATCTTCAGACAAAATTTCAAGTAAATCATGCAAAAAATAAAGGCTACAGGGCTTAAAAACCGTTAAGTTTTAATACGAAAGTTTTAAGAGCATTATGACGTCATGTGACGTCATATGGCGTTCATCTTTTAAGAATGTATAGATGATCTGGAAACTAATATTCAGCCCAAATATCAGCTTTCTAGCTTTTCTGGAAGCGATTTTATACGCATTTGAAATTTGACGTCATTAGTTCGAATCTTGGATTCGCCATAAAACCTTTGCCTTTTCGAATTTGGAAAAAACGGACACCGGGATGCACAACTAGAGCCTAACATACACATTCTGTGAAATTTTGATGAAAATCGATCCAGAAATAATGGCTGTAGACCGCGTACAAACTTTTTCACCTGACGTCAAATCTGACGTTATATGACGTCATATGAATATACAATTCATTGCATCCGAAAGCTCATGGTTTGAAATATATGCCATAAAATTTTCATTGTTCTGAGTCAATGGCAACACCTCGAAATTAACACAAATATAAGAGGAAGAAAAAAAGAATAAGAAGAAGAAGAAGAAGCAGAAGAATAACTAGATGTCATTCGTGAAAACGAATGATAGGACTTTCTGCAAGCTGTGTTAATGCAAAAAGCAGGAGATAGAAGTTTCATGTAATGACTCACCTCTGGTAGTATTTCATGTTCATGCTGAACAATTGACATTATATTCCGAAATTAGTGCAAATGATAAGAACTAAGTATTAGTCTGTGACGTCACATGACGTCATATGATATCATAACTCTAAACATATGTAGAAATTCTGCAGAACTGCAAACTGTTTAAGTTTCAACTTTCTATCTCATCCTGAAGCTCTCTAATCCTAAAATGAAATTTTCGGTCCTATGTTCGAATCTTATTTCAGCCACAGAACTTCGGTCTTTCGGAATTTCGATTAGCTGACAGGATATGCACACCTAACTTTCAAGATGTACCATCTGTGAAAATTTGAAGAAAATCCGACCATAAATAGCGGCTGTAGAGCGTGAACACCATTTTTCACTATTTTTAGCTCTGACGTCACATGACGTCATAGTGTGCTAAAGATGCTTTTGTTCAAAAGGGCATATTTTACTGTCATAACTCTGAAATTTTCGTTATTCTGAACAACTGGCATCATGTCAAAATCATTGCCCAAATATGAAAATTAAGAAGTATGCTTATGACGTCACAAGACGTCATATGACGTCAAGACTCAAGATATATGTAGAAATTCTGCAGAACTGCAAACTGTGTAAGTTTCAACTTTCTATCTCATCCTGAAGCTCTTTAATCCTAAAATGAAATTATCGGTCCTATGTTCGAATCTTATTTCAGCCACAGAACTTCGGTCTTTGGGAATTTCGGTTAGTTGACAGGATATGCACACCTGAGTTTCAAAATGTACCATCTGTGAAAATTTGAAGAAAATCCGACCATAAATGACGGCTGTAGAGCGTAAACACCATTTTTCACTATTTTTTGCTGTGACGTCATGTGACGTCATAGGGTGCTGAAGATGCTTTTCTTCAAAAGCGCATACTTTGCTTTCATAACTCTGAAATTTTCATTATTCTGAACAACTGGCATCATGTCGAAATCATTGCCCAAATATGAAAATTAAGAAGTATGCTTATGACGTCACATGACTTCATATGACGTCACGACTCAAAATTTTTGTAGAAATTCTGCAGAACTGCAAACTGTGTAAGTTTCAACTTTCCATCTCATCCTGAAGCTCTTTTATCCTAAAATGAAATTTTCGGTCCTATGTTCGAATCTTATTTCAGCCACAGAACTTCGGTCTTTCGGAATTTCGGTTAGCTGACAGGATATGCACACCTTTGATTCAAGATGTACCATCTGTGAAAATTTGAAGAAAATCCGACCATAAATGACGGCTGTAGAGCGCGAACACCTTTTTTCACTATTTTTAGCTGTGACGTCAAATGACGTCATAGGGTACTGAAGATGCTTTTGTTCAAAAGCGCATACTTTCCTTTCATAACTCTGAAATTTTCATTATTCTGAACAACTGGCATCATGTCGAAATCATTGCCCTAAAATGAAAATTAAGAAGTATGCTTATGACGTCACATGACGTCATATGACGTCACGCCTCAAAATATTTGTAGAAATTCTGCAGAACTGCAAACTGTGTAAGTTTCAACTTTCTATCTCATCCTGAAGCTCTTTTATCCTAAAATGAAATTTTCGGTCCTATGTTCGAATCTTATTTCAGCCACAGAACTTCGGTCTTTCGGAATTTCGGTTAGCTGACAGGATATGCACACCTTTGATTCAAGATGTACCATCTGTAAAAAATTGAAGAAAATCCGACCATAAATGACGGCTGTAGAGCGCGAACACCATTTTTCACTATTTTTAGCTGTGACGTCATGTGACGTCATAGGGTGCTGAAAATCATTAAAATCAAAATTTCCTCACGTGACTAATAAGCCATAAAAATTTCATCGTCCTAGGACTATTGCAACATATAAAAATAAGCGTTTAGTTAGGAAGAAGAAAAGAATAATAATAACTAGAACTTAATATACACAATCTGTGAAAATTTGATGAAAATTGGTTCACAAACAATGGCTGTAGACCGCGTACAATCTTTTGTTGCATATTTCAAATGTGACGTCATATGACGTCAAAGGTATATGAAAATCATAGAAATCAAAATTTTAGCATTTGAAACATGTGTCATTAAATTTTCATTGCCCTTCGACAATTTCAACATATAGAAATATTCTTGTTAATATTAGAAATACATAATAATATAATGACGTCACGTGACGTCATATGACATTTATTTTCACAAAATGTTTAAAACATCTAGAGACCTATATACTGACTAAATATCAACTTTCTATCTTTAACAGGACAGATTTTATAAGCATTTAAAAATTTACGACCTTGGTTCGAATCTTGGATTCGCTATAGAACCATGGAATTTTCGAATTTGGAAAAACGGACACCGGGATGCACAACTAGAGCCTAACATACACATTCTGTGAAAATTTGATGAAAATCGGTCAAGAATAATGGCTGTAGACCGCGTACAAACTTTTTCACCTGACGTCAAATCTGACGTTTATATGACGTCATATGAATATGTAATACCTTGCATCCGAAAGCACATGGTTTGAAATATATGCCATAAAATTTTCATTGTTCTGAGTCAATGGCAACACCTCGAAATTAACACAAATATAAGAGGAAGAAATAATAATAATAAGAAGAATAAGAACTAGATGTCATTCGTTTAAACGAATGATAGGACTTTCTGCAACATCTGCTTTATATAGTATATATAGAAGATGACATAATAGATAATCTGTCCAAATTGCAACTTTCTATCTCCTCTATTTCTATATAAAATAGCACAAATAGAACACATTCTGTGAATTTTAATAAAAGTCCGCCCATATCTTGCACATGTAGTTTACATACAACATTTATACTATGTCATATGACATGAAAGAAAAATGAAACAGTGTTCAAATGTAAGTTTCTAACTTTCATCACACATAGAATTTCATCACTCCAGCTCAGTTGTAACCTTGTTTAATTTTAGCCTCATTAGGAAGAAGTATTGAATATTTGTATAGTGCTATATCCTTTCGACACCTGTAACGTAGTTAATCGTATTTAGCGATTTTGGCGTGCTTGGGCTTCCGTAGTTTTGCCATAAATTCCTGGAATTTCGAACTATGGTGATATTTTGAAAGGTAACATCCCAGCCTACAAACTGATGCAATATGAATATCGTTAGCATAACAATGCAGTTTTTAGATGGTCTAAAATGTGGGGCTGCGTGTGAATTTTTCAAGGCTTGCAAACTGCTCGCTAGCTACATAGTGTTGCAAATACGGATTTTTGTCTTGTGCCGTTGTACATGTATTAACTTCAATGCTTATTTTGGAAACAGTCAACATTCGACAAAAAACAACAACAACAACAAAAAAAAGGACAAAATCAAGATATAGCCCATCAATTGCAATTTGATTTTTTTTTTTTTTTTTTTTTTTTTAAGTCGTTGCGCAAGTATTTAAGCTTGGTGACCCCTGCGCGTGACCTTTTCCATATTTTTATGATGCATGATTATGAAATATCTTATTTTCCATGTAACTTTCTTATATGAAGTCCAATTTCAATAAACTTGGTACCGTTAGAAAGCTCTTAAAACATGCTACATTTTATACGCATACTGTATAAACCTATCTTCAGTCGTTTCTGAGATATTGACTGTTAAACCTCAAGAAAACAGCATATTATCAGCAAAATAAGCTTCATGCTACATTTTATACGCATACTGTATAAACCTATCTTCAGTCGTTTCTGAGATATTGACTGTTATAACTTTGTATTGCGTAAACCAATTTTAATAAACTAAATATTTTTGGAAACGTCAATCATTCAGCTATAATTCTTATTCATACATATATTTACAAAAACGATATTTATTTAGATAGAAAGAAGAAAATAATAATAATAATAAACAAATGACGTCACGTGACGTCATATAACGTTTATTTTCACATAATTGTTAAGACACCCAGAGACCTACTAACTGACAAAATTTCACCTTTTCTATCTCAAATAGGACAGTTTTTATAAGCATTTAAAAATTGACGTCTTTGGTTCGAATCTTGGATCCACCATAGATGCTTGGATTTTTCGAATTTTGAAAAACGGACACGGTATACACAATAAGAACGTAATATACACATTCTGTGAAAATTTGATAAAAATCGGCCCATTAATAATGGCTCTGGACGTGTACAAACTTTTGTAGTCAACTTCAAATGTGACGTCATATGACGTCATAGGCTTCTGAAAATCATTGAAATCGAAATTTCAGCGTCTGAATCATTTGTCATTAAAATTTCATTGCCCTTCGACAATTTCAACATATAGAAATACTCTTGTTAATATTAGAAATACATTATCATATAATGACGTCACGTGACGTCATATGACGTTTCTTTTCACAAATGTTTAAGACTCCCAGAGACCTATATACTGACCAAATATCACTTTTCTATCTGAAATAGGACCGATTTTATAAGCATTTAAAAATTTACGACCTTGGTTCGAATCTTGGATTCGCTATAGAACCATGGACTTTTCGAATTTTGAAAAACGGACACTGAGATGCACAACTAGAACTTAATATACACAATCTGTGAAAATTTGATGAAAATTGGTTCACAAACAATGGCTGTAGACCGCGTACAATCTTTTGTTGCATATTTCAAATGTGACGTCATATGACGTCAAAGGTATTTTGAAAATCATAGAAATCAAAATTTTAGCATTTGAAACATGTGTCATTAATTTTCATTGCCCTTCGACAATTTCAACATATAGAAATATTCTTGTTAATATTAGAAATACATAATAATATAATGACGTCACGTGACGTCATATGACATTTATTTTCACAAAATGTTTAAAAAAATCTAGAGACCTATATACTGACTAAATATCAACTTTCTATCTGAAATAGGACCGATTTTATAAGCATTTAAAATTTACGACCTTGGTTCGAATCTTGGATTCGCTATAAAACCCATGGAATTTTCGAATTTGGAAAACGGACACCGGGATGCACAACTAGAGCCTAACATACACATTCTGTGAAAATTTGATGAAAATCGGTCAAGAAATAATGGCTGTAGACCGCGTACAAACTTTTTCACCTGACGTCAAATCTGACGTTATATGACGTCATATGAATATGTAATACCTTGCATCCGAAAGCACATGGTTTGAAATATATGCCATAAAATTTTCATTGTTCTGAGTCAATGGCAACACCTCGAAATTAACACAAATATAAGAGGAAGAAAAAAAGAATAATAGAGAATAAGAACTAGATTTCATTCGTTGATACGAATGATAGGACTTTCTGCTAACATTGAAAATATAAAGATTAATTCCGTTAGAAAGAATATATATTAAATTCCCTACCTTTTACTTTTTTTTTTCGTATGGACTTCTCATGCATGAACTTTTTGAAATAAGCCATATTCCAAAAATAAACAAGTAACAGGGATTTGAAGTTCAGTAGAATTTAGTATTCCGTATATATAAGAAAAAATATTGTTTTGTATGTATGGAGTACTATTATTTTCAGAATTTTATTTTAAATTACTGAACTTCAAATCCCTGTGATATTTATTTCAATTTAAAAACACACACTCACAGACAAGTGAATTTATATATCTAAGTCTTTAAATAATTTATTTTACAACAAGAAAATTACCAAGAAACAGCTGATTTCTCCATACTGCCTGGGTTTTTTTTTTCTTTCAACGCCCGAATAGTCAGCCCTTTAATAATTTAAATTTAACGGTTTGACAGATTGCGGAAAATAATCGCAATATCGCTGACCAATTTCGCAGCGTAAAAATCCGAATCATCCCGAAATGTACTGCGCTGCTGGTCCAGGTTGTTGTCCTTTTCTCGGATTCGCATATATTTCAAACAAATAAACATTCAAAGGAGGATTATTTTCACGACAATTTTGTATATTTCGATAGGAGAATATATATTTGAGTGATTCCGTATGTTAACTTCATAGATTTATTTGAATGATTTGAAAAAACGGAGTTGAAGCGAGTCGACCCCTGAAAAGATGTCCACCCTTATTGATAGTGTATGTACAGTGTGTGTGTGTGTGTGGTGTGTGTGTATGGGAGCAAGTCCCTGTGGCCTAGGTCACACATTCAGGATTTTTACTGCCGTCCTTGATAGGACCATTCCCGATTAAAATGTGTCAAAGTCTGATCAAGATCCTGTGATTCGTGGCTGGAAATTCAAACTTTTATTAAAATTTGTAAAAAACATTTATTTAATCACGACAACAATCAGATATTGTTCAGGAGGCGTCCGATCCAGCCGTTTCCAGCAGAATTCGTCCCGATTATCCGTTCTCAATCCGATTCTGATCCGATACAGCAGAATTTGTCACGACATAGTCACGATTGTAATCCGACTAGACAAAATCGGCTGAGTTTCCCGAATGTTACGGGACGCACCTAACTGTCAGGAGTGCTTGGCCGACCTCTCCGGACCATTCCCGATCCGTAGGACTCTGTTACGAACATATACGACTGCGTTCAGACAATGATAGGACATTGAGGATAGTAATCCTACTTTTTCGCTTTTCGTGTCGTAGCGCTGTCTGATCTCAAACGGGAGCCATAATCGACACTGTGTGAACGCCGCATTACAGACAAATTAGCTTGCAGCGTCTTGAACGGATGACATGTGTTGATCATTTTGTTTAAAACGTCTACACTTGTACACGCTCATGGTATCTCAAGCTGGCAATTAAATTACATTGTACTATAACATATATTTTCACATAGGTTATCATTTATCATAAATTTGGAATATAGCTTGTACAACATTTATCGATAGATGCAACAATAAAGTCGGGAAATTGCAATGTTTCAACAACGGTCTAAATGACATGTGTCAAAACGCTCAAAGGATTATGGGTAACACAATGCTGCAACTGATATTCATAAGTAACGTAAATAAAATGATTTGA
Source organism: Solen grandis (assembly GCA_021229015.1). Taxonomy (NCBI): domain Eukaryota; kingdom Metazoa; phylum Mollusca; class Bivalvia; order Adapedonta; family Solenidae; genus Solen; species Solen grandis. The sequence continues at coordinate 480,740 of CM037780.1, read as the reverse complement.
CAAAACATTAAATCATTGTCAACACTTGTTTAATTTGTTTGTTTGTTTGTTCGGTTTAACGTCCCACCGACAGTATTTCAGTCATTTGGAGACGATGTCTACTTAATGCAGTTATAGTGCTGCCACACTGCAGTATCACGCCGTAGACATGTGGCATGATATCACACCCAGTCACATTATCCTGATACCGGGCCAACCAGTCCTGCAACTACCCTTATATGCTAAGTGTCAAGCAAGGGAGCTATAACAGTACCATTTTTTACGACTTTGGTATCGAACCCACGACCTCCCTCTCTCGAGGCGGACGCTCTAAACACTCGGCCACCGGGAACGGTACACCTGTTTAGCTAGTAATATCAATATGATATAAGTAAAAAGTTTGTTTTTTTTCAATTTATATGACTAATACATATCTGTAAACTTACATTTTCCGAAAATGCTTCAATTAAGGTGAAAGCGAAAGTAGGATATTTTATGAAAATTCTTACAAATGGCTTTGTATTCGTATTTTTTATGTAACTTCCTTATTTCTTGATCAATTTCAAAACTCTAGGTACCAAAATAATCGTCTTAAATTCTCTACATTTCACACGCTTTATCTATAGGAATATTTTTAATACTTTTTGAGATACAAGCTCTTAAACCTCTTGAAAATGAAAAAATCACCAAAGCTATATGCACGAATTTCATTTTTTTCCCCATTACTCCATGAAGCTTAGGTCAATCATTAAACTTTAAGCATCAAAAGAACGGCCAAACATTGCTCTACAAATAATATTCATCATTATATTTTCAAAAATCAAAGAATTTCGAGATATAAACTGTTAAACACACTGAGGGTTACCGAATTTTTTTTTTTCCGCCATAACTCAACCGATTCAACCCGATCATCAAAAACTAAATATAATCTGAAAGGTCTTTCTAAGCACTACAAATTATACGCATAGTGTCTCGATAGAATATTTATCGTTTTTGAGATATTTAAGGCCGAAGAAAAACCCGATAATTGATATATGACCTTGACCTTTGGGATTTTCCGGAAACGGATGTGACATGGCTCTATAGATTCTAATACTGCATCTTTAGACAAAATTTCAAGTAAATCATGCAAAAAATAAAGCCTACAGGGCTTAAAAACCGTTAAGTTTTAATACGAAAGTTTTAAGAGCATTATGACGTCATGTGACGTCATATCGCGTTTATCTTTTCAGAATGTATAGAAGATCTGGAAACATTATTCAGCCTAAATCTCAGCTTTTTTCTGGAAGCGATTTTATACGCATTTGTTTGACGTCATAGGTTCGAATCTTGGATTCGCCATAAAAAATTTGCTTTTTCGAATTTGGAAAAACGGACACCGGGATGCACAACTAGAGCCTAACATACACATTCTGTGAAATTTTGATGAAAATCGATCCAGAAATAATGGCTGTAGACCGCGTACAAACTTTTTCACCTGACGTCAAATCTGACGTTTTATGACGTCATATGAATATACAATTCATTGCATCCGAAAGCTCATGGTTTGAAATATATGCCATAAAATTTTCATTGTTCTGAGTCAATGGCAACACCTCGAAATTAACACAAATATAAGAGGAAGAAAAAAAAGAATAAGAAGAAGAAGAAGAAGAAGAAGAAGAAGCAGAAGAATAACTAGATTTCGTTTGTCCCGAACAAACGATAGGGCTTTCTGCCCAAATGACCTCAGTGTCATTGTGACCTTGACCTTTGACTCTATTACCTCAAAATCGTAGGTGTCACAGGCCGTGGGCAATGTCCTTACGAAATTTCACAGACATAGCCTTATTTCTTCTCAAGTAATAAATAAAAAAGATTTTATATTTAGTGAAACTTTGATTCTGACCTTTGACCTAATGACCTAAAAATTAAAAACAGGATCGTGAACTGGCAATGGACTATGTCCCTAACAAGTTTCACAAACATAAGCTTATTCATTCTCAAGGAATTCAAAGGACAAGGATTTTTATATTAAATGTCACTGTGAGCTAGACTTTTGATCGAATGACCTCAAAATCAATAGAGGTCTTCAACTTACAATCAGCAATTTCCCTACCAAGTTTCAAAACCCTATGCGTTTTCCTTCTCAATTTATTGTTGCGGACAAGGATTTGCGGACAAGGATTTTACACTAACTGTCAGTGTGACCTTGACCTTTGACGTAATGACCTCAAAATCAATAGTGATCATTCACTATCCATGTCAACCTCTCATCTAAGTATGAAGACAGCACACATATTAGTTATCAAGTTATTGAGTGGACATTGATATCGCTTGGTATCTTAAGAAAGCTCTTACAATATCAATCATTTTACTTTCTTATTATTTTCACCTATCTGTAACAGCTTCTAAGGTACCGATAACTAAAGGACCACTGCAAAAGTGCATGAATGAATCGTCTAAATTTTTTTTTTTCTTGTAACTTCATTATATGATGTCCACTTTCAAAAACCTAGGTACCGTTAGAAGGGTTATAATAGATAGTTATACCTCTAGAAAACTGCAAAAATCGACAAAAATATGTTCATGTCGTTTTGTTTTCGCCCTAAAACTTTATGAATTCTAAGCCAATTCTTAAAATTTAAACTCTATTAGAATGGCAAGAGATCACTTTTGAAATTATATTCATACCCTAATTTACAAAATGCAATGTTTCTTTAGATATAAGCAGTTAAATGCACTTGGGTTTTTTTTCTGCCAAAACTCAACTGATCCAACCCCGATCATCAAAAACTAAATATAATCTGGGAGGTCGTTCAAAGCTCTACAAATTATATTCGTAGTGTCTCGATAGAATATGTATCTTTTTTAAGATATTAAAGTCTGGAGAAAAAACCGATAACTGAAATATGACCTTGACCTTTGTGATTTTCCGGAAACGGATGTCACCCTGTTCGACGCAACACAAGGTTGCACATTAATTGAAAGTTACATGTTAATCGTCAAAAAATAAAGCCTGCATGGCCTATAAAAAAGATTATTTCAAATGCAAAAATGCTTATTATGTTCTGACGTTAAATGATGTCATACGACGTCAGTTGTCATGGAATACAAAGAAGATCTCAAGACACATATGCTGTCAATTTTCATGCTTCTAGCTCACCAGGAGCCTTTGTAATACGAAATTATGTTTTTATGACCAAAGTTCGAATCTCGTTTTTGAGATAAATCTCGAACTTAAAGAATCTTGAAAAGTTTAGTAAGTATGCACATCTACATCCTAATGTACACTTCCTGTGAAAATATCAGACCGCCCGGATTAGAAATGACAGCGGCAGAGCGCCAAGCAAATTTGGTAGCATTTAAATATGACGGCATATGGAGATGAAAATTGTTGCATTCAAAAGGGTCAAAGTAACGCTGATAACTATTAAAATTTCATGCGGCTGGCTTATTTGCAACCTGTTTTAATTTGAACCTCAAAATGAAAAAAAATAATAAGAAGAAAAAAACATAACAAACCCTATACGTTTTCCGCAGGTTTGCGGAAAGCCGTAATGAAGTAGCTGTTTCAGTGTACTGATTTAGACAGATAAAATGCATACCATTGTACACCTAGTAATAACGATTGAAAGGGGACTGAACAGAATGCCATTCAATAATATGCACACAGACGAGAACTTTATTCATACAAAGTTTGCCATTTCTCAAATATAACCTTGACCTGACGATTGAACATACAAATGCATGCATAACAAAAATCTCGTATAACTTGAATAATAATACTTGCTTTGGTCTTTTTTTCAACGTGTTTCACTGCTTCGGTGCCCTATAGAGTATGAATACACTGGTATCGTAATGTATATCAAGATAACCCGCACGTATTGCATGATCATGTAAATTTCCTATTCGGTTTAATATATATATCTTAAAGTGACGTTTTAATGGATATGAATATTACACCCATAATAATAATGACCAAACCTTATAACCAAATTTTTAATCCAATCCCTGTAAAATAATGCATTGTGTCCTGTGGTTGTTATCTTGATGCTGCTTCTATATTAATGATTTTTCAAAACTTTGGGTAAAATACTAGTAGTTTATTATTTTGCACATTTCTTTTTGTTCCATTAAAAGTGGATGCAGTGGGTGCAATGGTAATGTGCTCATGAATGTTTTGGTTTTTTTCGAACACCGTTGGGACAAACGTTGTCATGACCTTCACAAACGCAAAGTACTGGTCCAACCAGGAAATGTCGAGAGGGATTAGTATAAGTTGAATAATAAGAAATGTATAAGAAACTTGTTTCCCAATCGACGTAAAATAGATCAGTTAACAAGTTAAAGTAAATGATATCCCCAGTAGTACTTTATATCCAATTTATTCAATAATAAGAGTATATATTATGTAATGTCATACAAAATGCTCGGGTACAGGTAAATTTCCTGTCATTTCTTTTTATGTGTCCTTGCACGCTGCAAATACTTGTGTGTGCATAATATGAAATTGATTGCATAATTTCTTTGTACCACTGGCGATAATTTTTATCAATAATGCCTTTGTTGCGTTTTGTAAGCTGGTCTCCATTGAAGTCCCTGGAGATTACAAATATGCACACACTATGTGAATACATTCCCCCGATATGAATAATGTCCGTAACTGTCTGCCGTCTAGCTTTGCAAAGTCCATTCATTGTTTATTAAACTACTCTAGTGTTTGCACGCATCGATTTATTTGCTCAATGTCTATACAGTGGTTCTAGTACATGTATTAGTCCAAACAATGAGCCGCTCGGTGCGACATGCTTTTTTTAGGTACAGGTTGTCACGCCTCCGCGCCTCATGTCAAAACTACCTAAAACTGAGTGGAGATCAGAAACGTTGACTTGATATTCTTTTCGTTAATGACACATGATACGCATTTCACGTTGCCGTAGACTGAATAAATTGGAGCTCACAATTGTTTTGTCAAAAACATTCAATAAACACTAAATTTTAAAAGAAATCAAACTTTTGCAATAATAAACAAAATCCGATTAATCCACGCATTCTGCTTGCAGTGAAAAGATCACACATGCTATCTTCAAGTGGTGTAGTTATAGAATAATATCAGTTTGTCAAGGATAGTAAACGAACACCTCCACCCCTTTCTCTCTCTTCTCTCTCTCTCAGCATTTCTTTTCTGATCAGTCAGCTGATGAAATAAACAAGAACGATTAGAGACAAAAATATATAAATTGATTAATTTACTGTATGTTGATTCTTTATTAATAATAACATTTTGTTAATTTCAATTCAATTCATATTTTATTTATTGACGAGGACATAATTTACAAAACAGAAATAAACAATAAATTTCATTCGTTGATACGAATTATAGGGCTTTCTGCTAGCTTTGTCAAACGTAAAAGCTTTATATCGCATGTCAAAATTAACTTAACATCAATTCTTATTTTGACATAATTTTCTTACAAGTTGATCAATTTCAGTAATCTAGTTACCAAAAGAAATGTCTTGAATATCCATTCAATCCGATTGCAATAGGTTTGGGTCTATATCAGCTTTTTAAGTCATCTGGAAGCGATTTTATACGTATTTCAAATTTGACGTCAATGGTTCGAATCTTGGATTCGCCATAGAACCATTGCCTTATCGAATTTGGTAAACCGGACACCGGAAAACACAATTAGAGCGTTACATATGCAATCTGTGAAAGTTTGATGAAAATCGATCTAGAAAGAATGGCTGTATACCGCGCAAAACCTTTTTGTCCTGACGTCAAATCTGACATAATATGACGTTACATTAATATGAAATACCTTGCATTCAAAAGCTCATGGATTGATGTATATGCCATTATATATCCATGGTCCTGGGAACTTTACAATATATTTAAATTAACGCGAAGATATAAGAAATTCGTTTTTACCTTATGACGTCATATGACGTCAAATGATGTTTATCTTCACAGAATGTTAAGCACACTTAGAGACCTATAATCTGTCCAAATATCAGCTGTGTACCTCATTTCGAAGCGATTTTATACGTATTTCAAATTTGACGTCAATGGTTCGAATCTTGGATTCGCCATAGAACCATTACCTTTTCGAATTTGGAAAAACGGACACCGGGAAACACAACTAGAGCGTTACATATGCAATCTGTGAAAGTTTAATGAAAATCGATCTAGAAAGAATGGCTGTATACCTCGCAAAACATTTTTGTCCTGACGTCAAATCTGACATTATATGACGTTACATTAATATGAAATACCTTGCATTCAAAAGCTCATGGATTGATGTATATGCCATTATATTTCCATGGTCCTGGGAACTTTACAACATATTTAAATTAACGCGAAGATATAAGAAATTCGTTTTTACCTTATGACGTCATATGACGTCAAATGATGTTTATCTTCACAGAATGTTAAGCACACTTAGAAACCTATAATCTGTTCCAATATCAGCTGTGTACCTCATTTCGAAGCGATTTTATACGTATTTGAAATTTGACGTCAATGGTTCGAATCTTGGATTCGCCATAGAACCATTGCCATTTCGAATTTTGGAAAAACGGACATCGGTATGCACAACTAGAGCCTAACATACATATTCTGTGAACTTTTGATGAAAATCGATCCAGAAATAATGGCTGTAGACCGCGTACAAACCTTTTCACCTGACGTCAAATCTGACGTTATATGACGTCATATAAATATGAAATTTATTGCATCCGGAAGCACATGGTTTGAAATATATGCCATACAATTTTCATTGTTTTGAGTCAATGGCAACACATCGAAATTAACACAAATAGTAGATGTCATTCGTCTAAACGAATGATAGGACTTTCTGCAACCTGTGTTAATGCAAAAAGCAGGAGATAGAAGTTTCATGTAATGACTCACCTCTGGTAGTATTTCATGTTCATGCTGAACAAATGACATTATATTCCGCGAAAATAAGCGAATAAAAAAAATATTAGGAATAATAGTAGAAGTAGTATGCTTATGACGTCATATGACGTCTCGACATAAAATATATTAAGAAATTAGTTCTTTAACCCTAAAATTTTTGGTCCTATGTTCGAATCTTACTTCAGCAACAATACTTCGGTTTTTCGGAATTAAGGTTAGGTGACAAAATATTCACACCTTAGTTTCAAGATGTACCATCTGTAAAAATTTGAAGAAAATCTGATCATAAATGGCGGCTGTAGAGCGCGAACACCATTTTTCACTATTTTTAGCTCTGACGTCACGTGACGTCATAGGGTGCTGAAGATGCTTTTGTTCAAAAGCGCATACTTTACTGTCATAACTCTGAAATGTTCATTATTCTGAACAACTGGCATCATTTCGAAATCATTGCCCCACATTAAAATTAAGTGGTATGCTTATGACGTCCTATGACGTCACGATTCAAAATATTTGTAGGAATGCTGCAGAACTGCAAACTGTGTAAGTTTCAACTTCCTATCTCATCCTGAAGCTCTTCAATCCTAAAATGAAATTTTTGGTCCTATGTTCGAATCTTACTTCAGCCACAGAACTTCGGTTTTTCGGAATTAAGGTTAGCTGGCAGGATATGCACACCTTAGTTTCAAGGTGTACCATCTGTGAAAATTTGAAGAAAATCCGACCATAAATGGCGGCTGTAGAGCGCGAAAACCATTTTTCACTATTTTTAGCTGTGACGTCACATGACGTCATAGGGTGCTGAAGATGCTTTTGTTCAAAAGCGCATACTTTACTGTCATAACTCTGAAATGTTCATTATTCTGAACAACTGGCATCATTTCGAAATCATTGCCCTAAAATAAAAATTAAGAAGTATGCTTATGACGTCACATGACGTCATATGACGTCACGACTCAATTTATATGTAGAAATTCTGCAGAACTGCAAACTGTGTAAGTTTCAACTGTCTTTCTCATCCTGAAGCTCTTTAAATCCTAAAATGAAATTTTCGGTCCTATGTTCGAATCTTATTTCAGCAACAGAACTTCGGTCTTTCGGAAATTCGGTTAGCTGACAGGATATGCACACCTTAGTTTCAAAATGTACCATCTGTGAAAATTTGAAGAAAATCCGACCATAAATGGCGGCTGTAGAGCGCGAACACCATTTTTCACTATTTTTAGCTGTGACGTCATGTGACGTCATAGGGTGCTGACAATCATTGAAATCAAAATTTCATCACGTGACTAATAACCCATAAAAATTTCATCGTCCTAGGACTATTGCAACATATCAAAATAAGCGTTTAGTAAGGGAGAATAAAAGAATAATAATAATGAAAAAATGACGTCACGTGACGTCATATGACGTTTATTTTCACATAATTGTTAAGACACCCAGAGACCTACTAACTGACAAAATTTCAACATTCTATCTCAAATAGGACTGATTTTTTAAGCATTTAAAAATTTACGACATTGGTTCGAATCTTGGAATCGCTATAGAACCTTGGGCTTTTCGAATTTTGAAAAACGGACACCGGGATGCACAACTAGAACTTAATATACACATTCTGTGAAAATTTCATGAAAATCGGTCCATTAATAATGGCTCTGGACAGTGTACAAACTTTTGTTGCATATTTCAAATGTGACGTCATATGACGTCATAGGCATATGAAAATTACAGAAATTTAAATTTCAGCGTTGGAAGCATGTGTCATTAAATTTTCATTGCCCTTCGACAGTTTCAACATATAGAAATATTCTTGTTAATATTAGAAATACATTAACATGTAATGACGTCACGGGACGTCATATGACATTTATTTTCACAAAATATTTAAAACTTCTAAACACCTATATACTGACTAAATATCAACTTTCTATCTTAAATAGGACAGATTTTATAAGCATTTAAAAATTTACGACCTTGGTTCGAATCTTGGATTCGCTATAGAACCATGGACTTTTCGAATTTTGAAAAACGGACACCGGGATGCACATCTAGAACTTAATATAGACAATCTGTGAAAATTTGATGAAAATCGGTTCACAAACAATGGCTGTAGACCGCGTACAAACTTTTGTAGCAAATTTCAAATGTGAACGTCATATGACAATCATTGAAATCAAAATTTCCTCACGTGACTAATAAGTCATAAAATTTTTATCGTCCTAGGAGTATTGCAACATAGAAAAATAAGCGTTTAGTTAGGAAGAAAAAAAGAATAATAAGAAGAAGAAGAAGAAGAAGAATAAACAGTACAAACCCAATAGGACTTTCTGCCGAAAGGGCAGAAAGTCCTAATAAAAAAACAGTACAAACCCAATATGACTTTCTGCCTGTAGGCAGAAAGTCCTAATAACAAACCTAATAGAACTTTCTGCTTTAGGCAGAAAGTCCTAATAAACATAACAAACCCAATAGGACTTTCTGATTTAGGCAGAAAGCCCTAATAAAAGTTTGGAGAAAGCCGTAATAACAAAGGCAATATGCTTATCAGTCTTGGTGTACACCATTGCATCCTAAAATGCACCTCATCCTCTTAAATACGCATTTGCAATTCACCTTTCAACACGGGTACTCTTTCCTGCGTAGGAACGTCCGGATAACCAACCTAATATCCGCTTTCTGTTTTTACTTCAAATTGCTAGATTTCAGTATACAAGCCCTAATCCGAAAAACATGAATATCTGCTATGTTTGATGACGTAATCACTTGAAATTTTCAGGACATTTTGCACATCTTGGACTACGACATTGGTGCAAATTTAAACTTTAGACAGGATGATCCTTGAGTGAACCTTCACAAATGATGCTAAAATAAACTTGATCCATGTAGAACTTGGTTGCCATGGCAAAGGAAAGAAAACTATTATGAAAAACTACTGGCCAGATTTCAAAATGTTTTGGTACAGATGTTCCTTGCGTAACTATCTACCAAGATTGCTAAAATTATTCCGATCCGTAAGAAAACATGGCCGCCAGGGGCGGGGCTTATTTGCCTTATGTGTACATAGTTAAAAACTTTAAACGACATCTCCTCTAAAACCGATGGACAGAATTTGATTAACTTGGCAAGGATGATCCTTGGGCGAACCTTCACAAAAGTTGCTAAAATAAACTTTTCCATGTAGAAATCTGCTTGCCATGGCAACGGAAATAAAGAAAAATGAAATAATCTCTTTTTGAACTACTTTTTTTCAAATCATGACCCTGGGGTCAAAATTGGTCTAGCCCCAGGGGTCACTTGATTTAACATAGGCTAATATAGGAAAAACTTGAAAAATCTTCTTCTCAGAAACCACAAGGCCTGGAGTTAAGATTTTTGGAATATAGGAAAAACTTGAAAAATCTTCTCAGAAACCACAAGACCTGGTGTTTAAATATTTGGTGTTTAGCATTGTTTAGTAGATCTCTACCAAGTCTGTTCAAATCATGAACCTGGGGTCAAAATTGGCCCCAACGCAGGGGTCACTTCATTTAACATAGACTAATATAGGAAAAACTTGAAAAATCTTCTTATCAGAAACCACAAGGCCTGGAGTTTAGATATTTGGTAAGCAGCATTGTGTAGTGGATCTATACCCAATTTGTTGAAATCATAACCCTGGGGTCAAAATTGGCCCCGTCCCAGGGGTCACTTGAGTTAACATAGGCTAATATAGGAAAAACTTGAAATATTTTCTTCTCAGAAATCACAAGGCCTGGAGTTTAGATATTTGGTTTGTTACATGGGCTAATAGACCTCTACCAAGTTTGTTCAAATCATGACCCTGGGATCAAAATTGGCTCTTACCCAGGGGTCACTTGATTTTACCTACTGATACCAGGTGAGCGATTCAGGGCCATCATGGCCTCATTGCCTGTAAAGAGGACTAGTGATACTTTGTTCCCTTGCATAACACTAAGTTATGGTATTATTGTAGTTATTTTAAAGATGGTTCTCGTAAAGCTAGCATTATGAAACTGTAGATGAAAACAAAGCCACCGATTCCCTTTTGAATGAATTGACTTTAAATTTTAAATTATTTCATCTGAAAACACAGATTTTTATCTGCTATTTATATAAGTTTGCACTCTACAACCGTCAATTCGGGACAGATTTTCTTCATTTTTTTAAGATGGTGTATGTCAGAATAGTAAATGGAAATTATCGATTTTGACATGGTTTGAAGTACAGAAAGTCCTTTCTTTTGTTCAGATAAAAGGAGTCTAGTTACAGAATTTACATGCACTGATATATAATCCTTATTCGAATGAATTGCGGCAAGCAAGGACACATACCAACGAATGTCAGTATGACATGCATTGATATATAACTATTGTTAAATTAAATGACTAAAAAGTAAAATTGTAAGTGGCATGTATTCTAAAGTGAACTGACGGTACAACTAGGATTTAATTTTACCAGATTTTTTTAAAATAATTTGATAAAACTAGTAGCTTAATCTGAAGCAGCATCACTATAGCCATTAACCACTACAGCGAAGTTTTTACAGAAGAACTATTACGAAAGATTTGTTTTATTGTAAGATTGGGTCATTACTATCATGCGTGTAATATTCATTTATCCATAATCAATTAAGACGTTACCCTAAGATATATAATTTGAACTGCACTGGAAGTGTACATGAGCATGAAATCAAATTGTGTTGGTTATATTAACTTAACAATTCCTGAATTTAATTTTTAATTTCTGTTTTGAAAGCGTTTGCATAAGTTAACGGCATGTCAAGGTAATGTCTATAAATAACACTGCATGGCTTTAAAGACTTGACTAAACCCTTACAAGTATAGATCATTCAGGTTATGTGATAATTTTGTTTTGCAAACGTGCGCCAAACGCTAGGTCAAGGACTGACGATAACTAGAACTATCACTTTAGTTTAATATATTTGACCACGAAACAAGAGAAAAGAAAACTAGCATGACGGTAGGACACATTTATGACCAAAGAATTCTTACTTTCTTGTTTGATAGAAGAAGAATTTGATATTGAGAGTATATAGGGGTCTCATTTATCAAGGGATCATTTTTTTAATTTACCAAGTATGGTAGAGCATTATTGTTACCAGCTACCGGGACTCAGCTCAATACATATTAAAATAAGTATACTTGAGTCGTCTGATGTATTTAATATTACATAATTAAGTTCATTTCGTATTATTCTGATTACTGTACAACAAATATTTCAGGATACCACAACAATGACGGTTTCCACCCGAAATAAACAAAATACAATATCTGAGACTTATGTGATTTCACTGCTGAACTTACATAATTAATTTCATAGCAGTTTCTCTAGATCCAATTGGTGATTTATATCATATGAATACAAAGAACAATGACGTGGTTACAATACATGTACAATATATTAAAAAGTAATACAACATTACACTTCACACATGTTCATATTTACACAACTCAGCAGTATATGGTACTAACTGGACGTCATCCCTCCGGTGATATCATGCTGTTAATTCTGTAAATCAGGCGTAAAAAAATTGCCTTGTTTCTGGTAACAGGCTGTGAAAAATGGGTCGGTCGGTCGGCTTTTCTTTTTTTGTGCTCTTTTTTTGAAAGCTTAGATCTAATGTGGAAAACGTAACATGCTACATGCAATATACCTTTTACTGTATTTTGCAATATCAGACAGCTTTACAGAAAAATAAATCTTTCTATTTTGTACTAAACATCATGTAGCATGGTCAAGTTTGAGCTTGACTCAAGATAATTTATGTATGTAAATTGCGTTTTAACAAATATTCGTGCGTGTCATTCGTATCTGTTTTGTTAGTTCTCTTGTCCCTTTGTTTCGTGACACGTTGTGTTAAAGGTCTCGTGCTCAGTGTTACGTATAGTCCCGTGGTGAGAGAAAATCATGAGTGCGTGAGTGAAAACAAGTTGTTATGACGTGAATGAATGATTTTCTATTTGATTGGTCAGCCCAGCCCTTTTCTCACCATAACAAGATTTGGCGCGAATAATTTTACCTATATATAATTTCCTTCTAACATTTATTTTATATTCGGATCGCCGAGCGGGACGCTAGTTCCATCGGAAACTGCTTAATTGGTCATCAATATAAGAGATTAACTTTATATTGTTTGTATGTTGTATTAAAATTGTCCTTACCTTTGGACATTGCATTTATACTTATTTTTTTGGCAGTAGACGCGTCTGGTAAGACTTTTATACAATATCATTGCTGAATATGTTTAATTTGAGTTACTCGCTTGGTATGCGCTGAATTGTAATAATGTCGTAATTGTGAACTGTTTAATATGTCCATAAGTTTTATTTGTATTATAATATTTGTCATTTATGTTCTAGGTTTTTATTATGTGTGCACTACATTGGTGCATCCAATAAATGGACGACATCTAACTATGGGCTGTTGTTTCTGAACCCCGACTACAATCAGTTCATTCAGCTGATATGTATGGTGGCTGATTTCTGCCATTTCGTGTTGTCGTGTCTTCGCCCCGAAAGGCGAAATAACGAAAACATGCCATATTGTCATTATTTCGCCTGTCGCCTTTCGGGGCGAAGACACGACAACACGAAACATGTCAGGCGAAATAACGAAATTTTAACAGGCGAAAGGACGAAAAGTTTCGCCTTTGAATGTTTCGTGTCCGCGGGTCGAAACCTTTCGTGTTGGCGCCCTTTGTTTGTCGTGTCTTCGTGTCTTTGCCCCGAAACGCGAAAGGCGAAATAACGACAATGTTGCAGATTTCGTGTTGTCGTCCTTTCGCCTCGAAAGGCGAAAGTCGAAATAACGAAAATGACTACGTTTCGGGTTTCGCCTTCCGGTAGACATGCGCTAACATAAATTTATACTTATAGGTAAGCATCTACATATAATGTGTATTAAAACATCAATTTTATTACTCAAAAGGATATTATCGGCGTATATATTCTGCTGCAGTGAAATAAAGCTATCTTCACCTGGCATTGTTGATATTTACAGCAAGTATGCATATGTGTAAACGTTCTGCGTATATCTACCGGAAGGCGAAACCCGAAGCGTTATCTTATTTCAGCCACAGAACTTTGGTCTTTCGGAATTTCGGTTAGCTGACAGGATATGCTTACCTTAGTTTCAAGATGTACCATCTGTGAAAATTTGATGAAAATCCGACCATAAATGACGGCTGTAGAGTGCAAACACCATTTTTCACTATTTTTAGCTGTATCGTCATGTGACGTCATAGGCTGCTGACAATCATTGAAAACAAAATTTCCTCACGTGACTAATAACCCATAAAAATTTCATCGTCCTAGGACTATTGCAACATATTAAAATAAGCGTTTAGTTAGGAAGAAGAAAAGAATAATAATAATAATAAAATGACGTCACGTGACGTCATATGACGTTTATTTTCAAATAATTGTTAGAGACCCAGAGACCTACTAACTGACAAAATTTCAACTTTCTATCTCAAATAGGACAGTTTTTATAAGCATTGAAAAATTGACGTCCTTGGTTAGAATCTTGGATCCGCCATAGATGCTTGGACTTTTCGAATTTTGAAAAACGGACACCGGTATACACAATAAGAACGTAATATACACATTCTGTGAAAATTTGATGAAAATCGGCTCATTAATAATGGCTCTGGACCGTGTACAAACTTTCGTAGTCAATTTCAAATGTGACGTTATATGACGTCAAAGGCTTCTGAAAATCATTGAAATCGAAATACCAGCGTCTGAATCATTTGTCCTTAAATTTTCATAGACCTTCGACAATTTCAACATATAGAAATACTCTTGTTAATATTAGAAATACATTATCATATAATGACGTACGGACTCTGACTTTATTTTCACAAAATGTTTAAGACACTTAGAGACCTATATACTTACCAAATATCACTTTTCTATCTCAAATAGGACAGATTTTATAAGCATTTAAAAATTTACGACCTTGGTTCGAATCTTGGAATCACTATAGAACCTTGGACTTTTCGAATTTTGAAAAAGGGACACCGGGATGCACAACTAGAACTTAATATACACATTCTGTGAAAATTTGATGAAAATCGGTTCATAAACAATAGCTGTAGACCGCGTACAAACTTTTGTTGCATATTTAAAGTGTGACGTCATATGACGTCATAGGCATATGAAAATCATAGAAATCAAAATTTCAGCGTTTGAAGCATTTGTCATTAAATTTTCATTGCCCTTCGACAATTTCAACATATAGAAATATTCTTGGTAATATTAGAAATACATTATCATATAATGACGTCACGTGACGTCAAATGACATTTATTTTCACAAAATGTTTAAAACTTCTAGAGACATATATACTGACTAAATATCAACTTTCTATCTTAAATAGGACAGATTTTATAAGCATTTAAAAATTTACGACCTTGGTTCGAATCTTGGATTCGCTATAGAACCAAGGACTTTTCGAATTTTGAAAAACGGACACCGGGATGCACAACTAGAACTTAATATACACAATCTGTGAAAATTTGATGAAAATCGGTTCACAAACAATGGCTGTAGACCGCGTACAAACTTTTGTAGCATATTTCAAATGTGACGTCATATGACGTCATAGGCATATGAAAATCATAGAAATCAAAATTTCCTAACGTGACTAATAAGTCATAAAAATTTCATCGTCCTAGGAGTATTGCAACATAGAAAAATAAGCGTTTAGTTAGGAAGAAAAAAAGAATAATAAAAGAAAAAAAAAAAAAAAAGGATTTCTGCCGAAAGGGCAGAAAGTCCTAAAAAAGAAGAAAAAAAACAGTACAAACCCAATAGGACTTTCTGCTTTAGGCAGAAAGTCCTAATAAACAGTACAAACCCAAAAACCTAATAATAACTAGATTTCATTCGTTGATACGAATGATAGGACTTTCTGCAACATCTGCTTTATAAATTCTCTACCCTTTACTTTTTTTCGTATGGACTTCTTTTAGCTTTGACGTCACATGACGTCATAAGTGCTGAAAATTCTTTTGTTAAAAAGCGCATACATTACTCTCATAACTCTGAAATTTTCATTACTCTGAACAACTGGCATCATGTCGAAATCATTGCGCTAAAATTAAATAAAGAAGTATGCTTATGACGTCACATGACGTCATATGACGCAACGCTCAAAATATATATAGAAATTCTGCAGAACTGCAAACTGTGTAAGTTTCAACTTTCTATCTCATCCTGAAGCTCTTTAATCCTAAAATGAATTTTTCGGTCCTATGTTCGAATCTTATTTAAGCCACAGATCTTCGGTCTTTCGAAATTTCGGTTAGCTGACAAGATATGCACACCTTAATTTCAAGATGTACCATCTGTGAAAATTTGAAGAAAATCCGACCATAAATGACGGCTGTAGAGCGTGAACACCATTTTTCACTATTTTTAGCTCTGACGTCATATGACGTCATAGGGTGCTGAAGATGCTTTTGTTTAAAAGCGCATACTTTATTGTCATAACTCTGAAATATTCATTATTCTGAACAATTGGCATCATGTCGAAATCATTGCCCTAAAATAAAAATTAAAAAGTAAGCTTATGACGTCAAATAACGTCATATGACGTCACGACTTGAAATATTTGTAGAAATTCTGCAGAACTGCAAACTGTGTAAGTTTCAACTTTCTATCTCATCCTGAAGCTCGTCAATCCTAAAATGAAATTTTTGGTCCTATGTTCGAATCTTATTTCAGCCACAGAACTTCGGTTTTTCGGAATTTCGGTTAGCTGGCAGGAAATGCACACCTTAGTTTCAAGGTGTACCATCTGTGAAAATTTGAAGAAAATCCGACCATAAATGGCTGCTGTAGAGCGCGAACACCATGTTTCAATATTTTTAGCTCTAACGTCACATGACGTCATAGGGTGCTGAAGAAGCTTTTGTTCAAAAGCGCATACTTTACTGTCATAACACTGAAATTTTCATTATTCTGAACAACTGACATCATGTCGAAATCATTGCCCTAAAATGAAAATTTAGAAGTATGCTTATGACGTCACATGACGACATTTGACGTCACGACTAAAAATATTCTAAGAAATTATGCAGAACTGCAAACTGTGTAAGTTTCAACTTTCTATCTCATCCTGTAGCTCTTTAATCCTAAAATGAAATTTTCGGTCCCATGTTCGAATCTTATTTCAGCCACAGAACTTCGGTCTTTCGGAATTTCGGTTAGCTGACAGGATATGCACACCTTAGTTTCAAGATGCAAAATCTGTGAAAATTTGAAGAAAATCCGACCATAAATGGCGGCTGTAGAGCGTGAACACCATTTTTCACTATTTTTAACTCTAACGTCACATGACGTCATAGGGTGCTGAAATTTTTTTTGCTCAAAAGAGTATACTTTACTGTCATGACTCTGAAATTTTCCTTATTCTGAACAACTGGCATCATGTCGAAATCATTGTCCTAAAATAAAAATTAAGAAGTATGCTTATGACGTCACATGACATCATATGACGTCACTACTCAAAATATTTGTAGAAATTCTGCAGAACTGCAAACTGTGTAAGTTTCAACTTTCTATCTCATTCTGAAGCTCTTTAATCCTAAAATGAAATTTTCGGTCCTATGTTCGAATCTTATTTAAGCCACAGAACTTCGGTCTTTCGGAATTTTGGTTAGCTGAAAGGATATACACATCTTAGTTTCAAGATATACCATCTGTGAAAATTTGAAGAAAATTCGACCATAAATGGCGGCTGTAGAGCGTGAACACCATTTTTCACTATTTTTAGCTCTGACGTCACATGACGTCATAGGGTGATGTTGATGTTTTTTTTCAAAAGCGCATCCATTTCGGTCAAAACTCTGAAATTTTCATTATTCTGAACAACTGGCATCATGTCAAAATCATTGCCTTTAAATGAAAATTAAGATGCATGCTTATGACGTCACATGACGTCATATAACGTCAACACTCAAAATATATTAAGAAATTCTGAAGAACTGCAAACTGTGTAAGTTTCAACTTTCTATTTCATCCTGAAGCTCTTAAATGCTAAAATGAAATTTTCGGTCCTATGTTCGAATCTTATTTAAGCCACAGAACTTCGGTCTTTCGGAATTTCGGTTAGCTGACAGGATATGTACACCTTAGTTTCAAGATGTACCATCTGTGAAAATTTGAAGAAAATCCGACCATAAATGACGGCTGTAGAGCGCGAACACCATTTTTCACTATTTTTAGCTGTGACGTCATGTGACGTCATAGGGTGCTGACAATCATAGAAATCAAAATTTCCTCACGTGACTAATAACCCATAAAAATTTCATCGTCCTAAGACTATTGCAACATATTAAAATAAGCGTTTAGTTAGGAAGAAGAAAAGAATAATAATAATAAAAAATGACGTCACGTGACGTCATATGACGTTTATTTTCATATAATTGTTAAGACTCCCAGAGACCTACTAACTGACAAAATTTCAACTTTCTATCTCAAATAGGACCGATTTTATAAGCATTTAAAAATTTACGACCTTGGTTCGAATCTTGGAATCGCTATAGAACCATGGACTTTTCGGATTTTGAAAAACGGACAACGAGATGCACAACTAGAACTTAATATACACATTCTGTGAAAATTTGATGAAAATCGGCCCATTAATAATGGCTCTGGACCGTGTACAAACTTTAGTAGTCAATTTCAAATGTGACGTCATATGACGTCATAGGCTTCTGAAAGTCTTTGAAATCGAAATTACAGTATCTGAAGCATGCGTCATTAATTTTTCATTGCCCTTCGAAAATTTCAAGATATAGAAATAATCTTGTTAGAATTAGAAATTCATTATCATATAATGACGTCACGTGACGTCATATGACATTTATTTTCACAAAATGTTTAAGACTCCCAGAGACCTATATACTGACCCAATATCATCTTTCTATCTCAAATAGGACCGATTTTATAAGAATTTGAAAATTTACGACCTAGGTTCGAATCTTGGAATCGCTATAGAACCTTGGACTTTTCGAATTTTGAAAAACGGACACCGGGATGCACAACTAGAACTTAATATACACATTCTGTGAAAATTTGATGAAAATCGGTTCATAAACAACGTCTGTAGTCCGCGTACAAACTTTTGTTGCATATTTCCAGTGTGACGTCATATGACGTCATAGGCATATGAAAATCATAGAAATCAAAATTTCAGCGATTGAAGCATGTGTCTTTAAATTTTCATTGCCTTTCGACAATTTCAACATATAGAAATATTCTTGTTAATATTAGAAATACATTATCATATAATGACGTCACGTGACGTCATATGACATATAATTTCACAAAATGTTTAAAACTTCTAGAGACCTATATACTGACTAAATATCAACTTTCTTTCTTAAATAGGACAGATTTTATAAGCATTTAAAAATTTACGACCTTGGTTCGAATCTTGGATTCGCTATAGAACCATGGACTTTTCGAATTTTGAAAAACGGACACCAGGATGCACAACTAGAACTCAATATACACAATCTGTGAAAATTTGATGAAAATCGGTTCACAAACAATGGCTGTAGACCGCGTACAAACTTTTGTAGCATATTTCAAATGTGACGTAATATGACGTCATAGGCATATGAAAATCATAGAAATCAAAATTTCCTCACGTGGCTAATAAGTCATAAAAATTTCATCGTCCTAGGAGTATTGCAACATAGAAAAATAAGCGTTTAGTTAGGAAGAAAAAAAGAATAATAAGAAGAAGAAGAATAAACAGTACAAACCCAATAGGACTTTCTGCTTTAGGCAGAAAGTCCTAATAATAAGAAGAAGAATAAACAGTACAAACCCAATAGGACTTTCTGCTTTAGGCAGAAAGTCCTAATAATAAAAGACAGAACAAACCCAAAAGGTCTTTCTGCGGAAAGCAGAAAGCCCTAATAAACACTAGATGTCATTCGTGAAAACGAATGATAGGACTTTCTGCAAGCTGTATTAATGCAAAAAGCAGGAGATAGAAGTTTCATGTAATGACTCACCTCTGGTAGTATTTCATGTTCATGCTGAACAATTGAAATTATATTCCGAAATTAGTGCAAATGAGAAGAACTAAGTATTAGTCTGTGACGTCACATGACGTCATATGACGTCAAAACTCTAAACATATGTAGAAATTCTGCAGAACTGCAAACTGTTTAAGTTTCAACTTTCTATCTCATCCTGAAGCTCTCTAATCCTAAAATGAAATTTTCGATCCAATGTTCGAATCTTATTTCAGCCACAGAACTTCGGTCTTTCGGAATTTCGGTTAGCTGACAGGATATGCACACTTAACTTTCAAGATGTACCATCTGTGAAAATTTGAAGAAAATCCGACCATAAATGGCGGCTGTAGAGCGTGAACACCATTTTTCACTATTTTTAGCTCTGACGTCACATGACGTCATAGTGTGCTAAAGATGCTTTTGTTCAAAAGGGCATACTTTACTATCATAACTCTGAAATTTTAGTTATTCTGAACAACTGGCATCATATCAAAATCATTGACCTAAAATGAAAATTAAGAAGTATGCTTATGACGTCACAAGACGTCATATGACGTCAAAACTCAAGATATATGTAGAAATTCTGCAGAACTGCAAACTGTGTAAGGTTCAACCTTCTATCTCATCCTCAAGCTCTTTAATCCTAAAATGAAATTTTCGGTCCTATGTTCGAACCTTTTTTCAGCCACAGAACTTCAGTCTTTTGGAAGTTTGGTTAGCTGACAGGATATGCACACCTGAGTTTCAAAAGGTACCATCTGTGAAAATTTGAAGAAAATCCGACCATAAATGACGGCTGTAGAGCGCGAACACTATTTTTCACTAATTTTAGATGTGACGTCATGTGACGTCATAGGGTGCTCAAGATGCTTTTGTTCAAAAGCAAATCGTTTGCTTTCATAACTCTGAAATTTTCATTATTCTGAACAACTGGCATCATGTCGAAATCATTGCCCTAAAATGAAAATGAAGAAGTATGCTTATGACGTCACATGACGTCATATGACGTCACGACTCAAAATATTTGTAGAAATTCTGCAGAACTGCAAACTGTGTAAGTTTCAACTTTCTATCTCATCCTGAAGCTCTTTAATCCTAAAATGAAATTTTCGGTCCTATGTTCGAATCTTATTTCAGCCACAGAACTTCGGTCTTTCGGAATTTCGGTTAGCTGACAGGATATGCACACCTTTGATTCAAGATGTACCATCTGTGAAAATTTGAAGAAAATCCGACCATAAATGACGGCTGTAGAGCGCGAACACCATTTTTCACTATTTTTAGCTGTGACGTCATATGACGTCATAGGGTGCTGAAAGTGCTTTTGTTCAAAAGCGAATACTTTGCTTTTATAACTCTGAAATTTTCATTATTCTGAACAACTGGCATCATGTCGAAATCATTGTCCTAAAATGAAAATTAAGAAGTATGCTTATGACGTCACATGACGTCATATGACATCATGACTCAAAATATTTGTAGAAATTCTGCAGAACTGTAAACTGTATAAGTTTCAACTTTCTATCTCATCCTGAAGCTCTTTTATCCTAAAATGAAATTTTCGGTCCTATGTTCGAATCTTATTTCAGCCACAGAACTTCGGTCTTTCGGAATTTCGGTTAGCTGACAGGATATGCACACCTTTGATTCAAGATGTACCATCTGTGAAAATTTGAAGAAAATCCGACCATAAATGACGGCTGTAGAGCGCGAACACTATTTTTCACTAATTTTAGCTGTGACGTCATGTGACGTCATAGGGTGCTCAAGATGCTTTCGTTCAAAAGCAAATCGTTTGCTTTCATAACTCTGAAATTTTCATTATTCTGAACAACTGGCATCATGTCGAAATCATTGCCCTAAAATGAAAATGAAGAAGTATGCTTATGACGTCACATGACGTCATATGACGTCACGACTCAAAATATTTGTAGAAATTCTGCAGAACTGCAAACTGTGTAAGTTTCAACTTTCTATCTCATCCTGAAGCTCTTTAATCCTAAAATGAAATTTTCGGTCCTATGTTCGAATCTTATTTCAGCCACAGAACTTCGGTCTTTCGGAATTTCGGTTAGCTGACAGGATATGCACACCTTTGATTCAAGATGTACCATCTGTGAAAATTTGAAGAAAATCCGACCATAAATGACGGCTGTAGAGCGCGAACACCATTTTTCACTATTTTTAGCTGTGACGTCATATGACGTCATAGGGTGCTGAAGATGCTTTTGTTCAAAAGCGAATACTTTGCTTTTATAACTCTGAAATTTTCATTATTCTGAACAACTGGCATCATGTCGAAATCATTGTCCTAAAATGAAAATTAAGAAGTATGCTTATGACGTCACATGACGTCATATGACATCATGACTCAAAATATTTGTAGAAATTCTGCAGAACTGTAAACTGTATAAGTTTCAACTTTCTATCTCATCCTGAAGCTCTTTTATCCTAAAATGAAATTTTCGGTCCTATGTTCGAATCTTATTTCAGCCACAGAACTTCGGTCTTTCGGAATTTCGGTTAGCTGACAGGATATGCACACCTTTGATTCAAGATGTACCATCTGTGAAAATTTGAAGAAAATCCGACCATAAATGACGGCTGTAGAGCGCGAACACCATTTTTCACTATTTTTAGCTGTGACGTCATATGACGTCATAGGGTGCTGAAAATCATTGAAATCAAAATTTCCTCACGTGACTAATAAGCCATAAAAATTTCATCGTCCTAGGACTATTGCAACATATAAAAATAAGCGTTTAGTTAGGAAGAAGAAAAAAAAAAAAATTTTTTTAAGGGAATAATAATAAAATTGAAAAATATTAAGATTAATTCCGTGAGAAAGAATATATATTAAATTCTCTAACCTTTACTTTTTTTTTTTTTCGTATGGACTTCTTTTAGCTTTGACGTCACATGACGTCATAGGGTGCTGGAAATTCTTTTGTTCTGAAGCGCATACTCTACTGTCGTAACTCTGAAATTTTCATTATTCTGAACAACTGGCATCATGTCAAAATCATTGCCTTAAAATGAAAATTAAGAAGTATGCTTATGACGTCATATGACGTCAAGACTCAAAATATATGTAGAAATTCTGCAGAACTGCAAACTGTGTAAGTTTCAACTTTTTATCTCATCTTGAAGCTCTTTAATCCTAAAATTAAATTTTCGGTCCTATGTTCGAATCTTATTTCAGCCACAGAGCTTCGGTCGTTCGAGATTTCTGTTAACTGACAGGGTATGCACACCTTAGTTTAAAGATATACCATCTGTGAAAATTTGAATAAAATCCGGCCATAAATGGCAGCTGTAGAGCGTGAACACAATTTTTCACTATTTTAAACTGTGACGTCACATAACGTCATAGGGTGCTGTAGATGCTTTTATTCAAAAGCGCATACTTAACTGTCATAACTCTGAAATTTTCATTATTCTGAACAACAGGCATCATGTCGAAATCATTACCCTAAAATGAAAATTAGGAAGTATGCCTATGACGTCACATGACGTCATATGACGTCACGACTCAAAATGTTTGTAGAAATTCTGCAGAACTGCAAACTGTGTAAGTTTCAACTTTCTATCTCATCCTGAAGCTCTTTAATCCTAAAATGAAATTTTCGGTCCTATGTTCGAATCTTATTTCAGCCACAGAACTTCGGTCTTTCGGAATTTCGGTTAGCTGACAGGATATGCACACCTTAGTTTCAAGATGTACCATCTGTGAAAATTTAAAGTAAATCCGACCATAAATGACGGCTGTAGAGCGCGAACACCATTTTTCACTATTTTTAGCTGTGACGTCATGAGACGTCAAAAGGTGCTGAAGATGCTTTTGTTCAAAAGCGCATACATTACTGTCATAACTCTGAAATTTACATTATTCTGAACAACTGGCATCATGTCGAAATCATTGCCCTAAAATGAAAATTAAGAAGTATGCCTATGACGTCATATGACGTCACGACTCAAAATATCTGTAGAAATTATGCAGAACTGCAAACTGTGTAAGTTTCAACTTTCTATCTCATCCTGAAGCTCTTTAATCCTAAAATGAAATTTTCGGTCCTATGTTCGAGTCTTATTTCAGCCACAGAACTTCGGTCTTTCGGAATTTCGGTAAGCTGACAGGATATGCACACCTTTGATTCAAGATGTACCATCTGTGAAAATTTGATGAAAATCCGGCTATAAATGACGGCTGTAGAGCGCGAACACCATTTTTCACTATTTTTAGCTGTGACGTCATGTGACGTCATAGGGTGCTGAAGATGCTTTTGTTCAAAAGCGCATACATTACTATCATAATTCTGAAATTTTCATTATTCTGAACAACTGGCATCATGTCGAAATCATTGCCCTAAAATGAAAATTAAGAAGTATGTCTATGACGTCACATGACGTCATATGACGTCACGACTCAAAATATATGTAGAAATTCTGCAGAACTGCAAACTGTGCAAGTTTCAACTTTCTATCTCATGCTGAAGCTCTTTAATCCTAAAATGAAATTTTCGGTCTTATGTTCGAATCTTATTTCAGCCACAGAACTTCGGTCTTTCGGAATTTCGGTTAGCTGACAGGATATGCACACCTTTGATTCAAGATGTACCATCTGTGAAAATTTGAAGAAAATCCGACCGTAAATGATGGCTGTAGAGCGCGAACACCATTTTTCACTATTTTTAGCTGTGACGTCATGTGACGTCATAGAGTGCTGAAAATCATTGAAATCAAAATTTCCTCACGTGACTAATACGCAATAAAAATATTATCGTCCTAGGACTATTGCAACATATAAAAATAAGCGTTTAGTTAGGAAGATTTTTCGTTGATACGAATGATAGGACTTTCTGCTAAAATTGAAAAATATTAAGATTAATTCCGTTAGAAAGAATATATATTAAATTTCTACCTTTTACTTTTTTTTTTTTTTCGTATGGACTTCTTTTAGCTTTGACGTCACATGACGTCATAGGGTGCTGAAAATTCTTTTGTCAAAGGCGCATACTTTACTGTCGTAACTCTGAAATTTTCATTATTCTGAACAACTGGCATCATGTCAAAATCATTGCCTTAAAATGAAAATTAAGAAGAATGTTTATGACGTCACATGACGTCATATGACGTCAAGACTCAAAATATACGTAGTAATTCTGTAGAACTGCAAACTGTGTAAGTTTCAACTTTTTATCTCATTCTGAAGCTCTTTAATCCTAAAATGAAATTTTCGGTCCTATGCTCGAATCTTATTTCAGCCACAGAACTTCGGTCTTTCGGAGTTTCGGTTAGCTGACAGGATATGCACACCTTAGTTTCAAGATGTACCATCTGTGAAAATTTAAAGAAAATCCGACCATAAATGACGGCTGTAGAGCGCGAACACCATTTTTCACTATTTTTAGCTGTGACGTCATGTGACGTCATAGGTGCTGAAGATGCTTTTGTTTAAAAGCGCATAGATTACTGTCATAACTCTGAAATTTTCATTATTCTGAACAACTGGCATCATGTCGAAATCATTGCCCTAAAATGAAAATTAAGAAGTATGCCTATGACGTCACATGACGTCCTATGACGTCACGACTCAAAATATATGTAGAAATTCTGCAGAACTGAAAACTGTGTAAGTTTCAAATTTCCAATTTATCCTGAAGCTCTTTAATCCTAAAATGAAATTTTCGGTCCTATGATCGAATCTTATTTCAGCCACAGAACTTCGGTCTTTCGGAATTTCGGTTAGCTGACAGGATATGCACACCTTTGATTCAAGATGTACCATCTGTGAAAATTTGAAGAAAATCCGACCATAAATGACGGCTGTAGAGCGCGAACATCATTTTTCACTATTTTTAGCTGTGACGTCATGTGACGTCATAATGTGCTGAAGATGCTTTTGTTCAAAAGCGCATACTTTACTCTCATAACTCTGAAATTTTCATTATTCTGAACAACTGGCATCATGTCGAAATCATTGCCCTTAAATGAAAATTAAGAAGTATGCTTATGACGTCACATGACGTCATATGACGTCACGACTCAAAATATATGTAGAAATTCTGCAGAACTGCAAACTGTGTATGTTTCAACTTTCTATCTTATCCTGAAGCTCTTTAATCCTAAAATGAAATTTTCGGTCCTATGTTTGAATCTTATTTCATCCACAGAACTTCGGTCTTTCGGAATTTCGGTTAGCTGACAGGATATGCACACCTTTGATTCATGATGTACCATCTGTGAAAATTTGAAGAAAATCCGACCATAAATGACGGCTGTAGAGCGCGAACACCATTTTTCACTATTTTTAGCTCTGACGTCATGTGACGTCATAGGGTGCTGAATATCATTGAAATCAAAATTTCCTCACGTGACTAATACGCCATAAAAATTTCATCGTCCTAGGACTATTGCAACATATAAAAATAAGCGTTTAGTTAGGAAGAAGAAAAGAATAATAACTAGATTTCATTCGTTGATACGAATGATAGGACTTTCTGCTAAAATTGAAAAATATTAAGATTAATTCCGTTAGAAAGAATATATATTAAATTCTCTACCCTTTACTCTTTTTTTTTTCGAATGGACTTCTTTTAGCTTTGATGTCACATGACGTCATAGGGTGCTGAATATGCTTTTGTTCAAAAACGCATATGTTACTGTCATATCTCTGGTGCTGAAGAAGCTTTTGTTCAAAAGCGCATACTTAACTGTCATAACTCTGAAATTTTCATTACTCTGAACAACTGGCATCATGTCGAAATCATTGCCCTAAAATGAAAATTTAGAAGTATGCCTTTGAAGTCACATGACGTCATGTGACGTCACCACACAAAATATATGTAGAAATTCTGCAGAACTGCAAACTGTGTAAGTTTCATCTTTCTATCTCATCCTGATGCTCTTTAATCCTTAAATGAAATTTTCGGACCTATGTTCCAATCTTATTTCAGCCACAGAACTTCGGTTTTTCGGAATTTCGGTAAGCTGGCAGGATATGTACACCTTAGTTTCAAGGTGTACCATCTGTGAAAATAAGAAGAAAATCCGACCATAAATGGCGGCTGTAGAGCGTGAAAACCATTTTTCACTATTTTTAGCTCTGACGTCACATAACGTCATAGGGTGCTGAAGATGCTTTTGTTCAAAAGCGCATTTGTTATTGTCATAACTCTAAAATCTTCATTATTCTGAACAACTGGCATCATGTCGAAATCATTGCCCTAAAATGAAAAATAAGAAGTATGCTTATGACGTCACATGACGACATTTGACATATATTGAGAAATTCTGCAGAACTGCAAACTGTGTAAGTTTCAACTTTCTATCTTACCTGAAGCTCTTTAATCCTAAAATGAAATTTTCGGTCCTATGTTCGAATCTAATTTCAGCCACAGAACGTCGGTCTTTCGGAATTTCAGTTAGCTTACAGGATATGCACACCTAAGTTTCAAGATGTACCATCTGTTAAAATTTGAAGAATATCCGGCCATAAATGGCGGCTGTAGAGCGTGAACACCATTTTTCACTATTTTTAACTGTGACGACACATAACGTCATAGGGTGCTGTAGATGCTTTTGTGTAAAAGCGCATATGTTGCTATTATAACTCTGAAATTTTCATTATTCTGAACAACTGGCATCATGTCGAAATCATTACCCTAAAATGAAAATTAAGAAGTATGCCTATGACGTCACATGACGTCATATGACGACACGACTCAAAATATATTAAGAAATTCTGCAGAACTGCAAACTGTGTGAGTAGCAACTTTCTATCTCATCCTGAAGCTCTTTATCCTAAAATGAAATTTTCGGTCGTTTGTTCGAATCTTATTTCAGCCACATAACTTCGGTCTTTCGGAATTTTGGTTAGCTGACAGGATATGCACACCTTAGTTTCAAGATGTACCATCTGTGAAAATTTAAAGTAAATCCGACCATAAATGACTTGTGTAGAGCGAACCCAATTTTTCACTATATTTAGCTGTGACGTCATGTGATGTCATAGGCTGCTGATAATCATTGAAATCAAAATTTCCTCACGTGACTAATTACCCATAAAAATATCATCGTCCCAGGACTATTGCAACATGTTAAACTAAGCATTTAGTTAGGAAGAAGAAAAGAATTATAATAATAAAAAAATGACGTCACGTGACGTCATATGACGTTTATTTTCACATAATTGTTAGACACCAAGAGACCTACTAACTGACAAAATTTCAACTTTCTTTCTCAAATAGGACAGTTTTTATAAGCATTTAAAAATTGACGTCCTTGGTTCGAATCTTGGATCCGCCATAGATGCTTGGACTTTTCGAATTTTGAAAAACGGACACCGGTATACTCAATAAGAACATAATATACACATTCTGCGAAAATTTTATGAAAATCGGCCTATTAATAATGGGTCTGAACCGTGTTCTAACTTTCGTAGTCAATTTCAAATGTGACGTCATATGACGCAAGAGACATATGAAAATCATTGAAATCGAAATTTCAGCGTCTGAATCATTTGTCCTTAAATTTTCATTGCCCTTCGACAATTTCAACATATAGAAATACTCTTATTAATATTAGAAATACATTATCATATAATGACGTCACGTAACGTCATATGACGTTTATTTTCACAAAATGTTTAAAACTTCTAGAGACCTATATACTGACTAAATATCAATCTTCTATCTCAAATAGGACTGATTTTATAAGCATTTAAAAATTTACGACCTTGGTTCGAATCTTGGATTCGCTATAGAACCATGGACTTTTCGAATTTTGAAAAACGGACATAGGGATGCACAACTAGAGCCTAACATACACATTCTGTGAAATTTTGATGAAAATCGGTCCAGAAATAATGGCTGTAGACCGCGTACAAACTTTTTCACCTGACGTCAAATCTGACGTTATATGACGTCATATGAATATATAATTCATTGCATCCGAAAGCTCATGGTTTGAAATATATGCCATAAAATTTTCATTGTTCTGAGTCAATGGCAACACCTCGAAATTAACACATATAAGAGGAAGAAAAAAAGAATAAGAAGAAGAAGAATAATAAAAAAACAGTACAAACCCAATATGACTTTCTGCCTGTAGGCAGAAAGTCCTAATAATAAACATAACAAAAGCAATAGGACTTTCTGCTTTAGGCAGAAAGTCCTAATAAACATAACAAACCCAATAGGACTTTCTGCTTTAGGCAGAACGTCCTAATAATAAACATAACAAACCCAATAGGACTTTCTGCTTTAGGCAGAAAGTCCTAATAATAATAAACAGTACAAACCCAATAGGACTTTCTGCTTTAGGCAGAAAGTCCTAATAAACATAACAAACCCAATAGGACTTTCTGCTTTAGGCAGAAAGTCCTAATAATAACTAGACTTCTTTTGTTCTGGACAAAAGAAAGGGCTTTCTGCACTGCAAACCATGTCAAACCTGATCATACTTATTGAGTTTTCTGAAATACACCATCTTCAAAAATTGAAGAAAATCCGTCCCGAATTGATAGCTGTAGAGTGCAAACATAAATAAATAGCAGAGGAAATCTGTGATGTCATATAACATAATTTAATTTTTAAAGTCATTGCATTCAAAAGGGAATATGTTTCTTTGTTTTCAGTTATAATTTTAATTTTAAAGTGACAATGACAATGTGAAATCTAGCTTTTTTCAATATTAAAAGGGGCATAACTCCTGACATAAATTTTAATTTAGACTGGGACAAAAATGTAGGCCTCTAAAGTATTCACAAGGTTTTTCTTAGATTTGACCTGGTGACCTAGCTTTTGATCCCACGTGACCCATTTTTCAAACTCATGCAAGATATCATGTAGACAAACATCCTGATCAAAATTTATGAAGATTGGGCCAAAAACTGTGGCCTGTAGAGTGTTCACAAGGTTTTGATAAGATTTGACCTGGTGACCTAGTTTTGACCCACTACCATTTTCAACTCATCCAAGATATCATGTAGACAAACACCCTGATCATTGTTCATGAAGATTGGGCTAAAACTGTGGCCTCTAGAGTGTTCTCAATGTTTTATAAGATTTTCCCTGGTGACCTAGTTTTTGACCCATGTAACCCAATTTCGAACTCATCTGTGATATCATGTAGACAAACATTTTCATGAAGATTGGGCTAAAACTGTGGCCTGTAGTGTGTTCACAAAGTATTTTTTAAGATTTGACCTGGTGACCTAGTTTTTGACCCCACATGACCCAATTTCGAACTCGTCCGAGATATCATGTAGACAAACATCCTGACCAAGTTTCATGAAGATTGGGCCAAAACTGTGGCCTCTAGAGTGTTCACAAGCAATTATTGACGACGGAAGACTGACGACGCACGACGGACAAAAGGCGACCAGAAAAGCTCACCCGAGCACAAGTGCTCAGGTGAGCTAAAAAGAAAGGCCTTTATATTTCCAACATTTAACGTGTTTCAGATTTCAACTTTTCTGTTACGTGCTCTAAGATATAGAAAGTTATTTTTCAAAGAAACGGAAAAAAAAATCGGCAAAACGATGTTCATGTCTATTATTGCCCTTCGACAAATAACTTTATAATTAATGGTCCGATCTTTAAAATCTGCATACCATTAGAACCGCATTGCATCACGCTAATAATACTGTTCTTTATGTTATTTTCAAAAATTAATAGTTTCTTAGAAAAAAACAATCAAATGATAGGGACTAACTGCAGAAATGCATGAAAGAACGGTTTAAATGAATTCTTATTTCTCATCTAACTTCCTTATAGGATATCCGATGTCCAATTTTCAAACGCAAGGTACCATTAGAAAGGCCTTTAAATTTCCAACATTTCACGTGTTTCATGTTTCAACTTTTCTATTACGGGCTCTGAGATATAGAAATTTATTTTTAAAGAAAACGGCAAAAATCGGCAAAAAGATGTTCATGTCTATTATTGCCTTTCGACAAATTACTTTATAATTTATGGTCCGATCATTAAAATCTGCATATCATTAGAACCACATTACATCATGCAAAAAAAAAATATAAAAAAATGTATGTTATTTTAAAAAAAATCATTAGTTTCTTCGAAAAAAAGGAATCAAGTGATCGGGACTTACTGCGGGAGTGCATGAAAGAACGGTTTTACTGCATTCTTAGTTTTCATGTAACTTCCTTATATTAAGTCCAATTTTAAAAAGCTAGGTACCGTTAGAAAGGTCTTTTCATTTCCCATAATTCCCTCGCTTCATAATTGTATGTATCTTTAAACACTTTGTAGCTACGGGCGTTTAAACCTTGAGCATACGGCAAAAATCGGGGATAAATATGTTCATATCGTTTTGTTTTTCCCTATAACTTAATGAATATTAGGTCAATCTTTAAAATTTAAACACCAAAAGAACGGCCGGGCATCGATCTACAAATTATATTCATACTCTTATTATCAAAAATCAATAATTATCCAGATATAAGTAGTAACGTGCGCTTAGGGTTGCAACACTTTGGTTTTTCTGCAATAACTCAACTGATACGACGCCGATCTTCAAAAACTATATATCATCTGAAAGATCTTTCAAAGCACTACAAATTATACGCATAGTGTCTCGATAAAATATTTTTCGTTTTTGAGATATTTAAGGCCGAAGAAAAAACCGATAATTGACATGTGACCTTGACCTTAGCTATTTTCCGGAAGCGGAAGTGACTGATGACAATAAGAGACTATGTTGCACCTTCAGTGAAAATTTTAAGCAAATCGGTCAAAAACTTTGCCTTCCAGTGCTAAAAAACCGTATATTTTGGATACAAAATTTGATAACGCGTCATGACGTCATTTTACGTCATACGACGTCAGTTTTCTCAGAGCGGAAAGAAATCAATAGGACACATATTCTGTCCAAATTTCATGTTTCTAGCTTATCTGAGTGCTTCGTAATACTTCAATACATTTTCTGGTCCAAAGTTCGAAACTTGGTTCAGCCATAGATCCTTGATCTTTTCAAATATTGCAAAATGTATATAATCCTGCACAACAAGAACTTAATATATACATTCTGTGAAAATATCAAGTAAATCGGTCCAGACATGACGGCTGTAGAGCGCGTACAAGCTTTTGTAGATTTTTTCAGCCCTGACGTCATGTGACGTCACATGAAGAAAAACAATATGACGATCAAAAGCGCCAAAGTCAATGTGCCTACTGTTAAAATTTCATGCTGCTAGCTCATCGGCAACCTGTTTTAAATTGAACCTCAAAAGGAAGAAAAAAGTAGAATAATAATAATAACTAGACTTCTTTTGTTTTGAACAAAAGATAGGGCTTTCTGCACTGCAAACCATGACAAACCTGGTGGTTTTCGAATTTTGGCAAACCTATATAATCCTGCACAATGAAGTCGTAATATATAACTTCTGTGAAAATTCCATGCAAATCCGTCCATAAATGACGGCTGTGCAGCGCGGATGAACTTTGGTAGCTTTTTTAAGTTTTGATGTCATGTGACGTCATATGAAAATTTTACTCATTAAATGTTAATGTTCATGATTACCTACATAGGACATGAAATTTTCATTGTCTATGAACCTTTGCAACATGAGTAAATTGACATTCAGGAATCGGAAATTCTCTACAATTTGATGACGTCATATGACGTTCATCTTTACAAAATGCAAAGGAAACACAGAGACGTATAAGCTCGCTAAATATCAAATTTCTATCTCATCTAGAAACGATTTTATACGTATTTAAAGTTTGACGTCCTTGGTTCGAATCTTGGATTCGTCAAAGAACCTTAGTTCTTTCGAATCTTGACAAACCTATAGAATCCTGCACAATGAGGTCGTAATATAAAACTTCTGTGAAGATTCTATGCCAATCTATCAATAAATGACGGCTGTACAGAGCGGACAAACTTTGGTAGTTATTTATAGTTCTGACGTCATGTGACGTCATATGAAAATTTTAAACATTGAATGTAAATGTTCCTGATTATGTACAAAGGACATTTAATTTGCATTGTCTACGAAGCTTTGCAACATGAGGAAAATTGACATCAAGAAATCGGAAATTCTATACAACTTGATGACGTCATATGACGACATATGACGTTCATCTTTACAATATGCAAAGGAAACACAGAGATATATAATCTCGCCAAATATCAACTTTCTATCTCATCTAGAATCGATTTAATATGGATTTGAAATTTGACGTCCTTGGTTCGAATCTTGGATTCGCCATAGAACCTTTGTTCTTTCGAATCTTGGCAAACCTATATAATCCTGCACAATGAGATCGTAATATATAACTTCTGTGAAAATTCCATGCCAATCCGTCCATAAATGACGGCTGTACAGCGCGTACAAACTTTGGTAGCTATTTTTAGTTCTGACGTCATGTGACGTCATATGAAAATTTTAAACATTGGATCAAAATTAACATGATCACTTACAAAGGACTTTCAATTTCCATTGTCTATGAGCCTTTGCAACATGAGTAAATTGACATCAAGAAATCGGAAATTCTATACAACTTGATGACGTCATATGACGTCATATAACATTCATCTTTACAAAATGCAAAGATAACACAGAGACATATAATCTCGCCAAATATCAACTTTCTATCTCATCTAGAATCGATTTAATATGGATTTGAAATTTGACGTCCTTGGTTCGAATCTTGGATTCGCCATAGAACCTTAGTTCTTTCGAATCTTGGCAAACCTATATAATCCTGCACAATGAGGTCTTAATATATAACTTCTGTGAAAATTCCATGACAATCCGTCCATAAATGACGGCTGTACAGCGCGTACAAACTTTGGTAGCTATTTTTAGTTCTGACGTCATGTGACGTCATATGAAAATTTTTAACAATGAATCTAAATGTTCATGATTACCTTCATAGGACATTAAATTTTCATTGTCTATGAGCCTTTGCAACATGAGTAAATTGACATCAAGAAATCGGAAATTCTATACAACTTGATGACGTCATATGACGTCATATGACGTTCATCTTTACAAAATGCAAAGGAAACACAGAGACATATAATCTCGCCAAATATCAACTTTCTATCTCATCTAGAATCGATTTAATATGGATTTGAAATTTGACGTCCTTGGTTCGAATCTTGGATTCGCCATAGAACCTTAGTTCTTTCGAATCTTGGCAAACCTATATAATTCTGCACAATGAGGTCTTAATATATAACTTCTGTGAAAATTCCATGCCAATCCGTCCATAAATGACGGCTGTACAGCGCGTACAAACTTTGGTAGCTATTTTTAGTTCTGACGTCATGTGACGTCATGTGAAGATAAAAATAATATATTCCAAAATGCCATTGCTTCAGGTGTCTGTTGATAGAATTTCTTTGTCCTAGACCTTCAGCAACTTAATGAAATAACAACATGAAAAGGTTGGAAAAAAAGAATAATAATAATAAAAGACAGAACAAACCCAATAGGTCTTTCTGCGAAAAGCAGAAAGCCCTAACTAGATTTCATTCGTTGATACGAATGATAGGACTTTCTGCTAACATTGAAAAATATAAATATTAATACCGTTAGAAAGAATATATATTAAAGTCCCTACCTTTTACTTTTTTTTCGTATGGACTTCTCATACATGAACATTTTGAAATAAGCCATATGGCAAAAATAAATAAATCTTTATTTTGATATCATTTTCTTTTAACTTGACCAATTTTAGTATTCTAGTTACCAAAATAAATGGCCTGAAAATCCCGACAATTCCATTGTAGCATATTTGGGTCTAGTTTTATAGGTATTCAAAATATAAGCAATTAAACTTAAACCTCTTAATTCTGCATATCAAAATTCTTTTTTTTTATTTTCGTGTACAGTATTAAATCACGGTGCATAACCATATCGGCAGGCTCTCTGCGGAAATCGCTATATCGGCAGGCTCTCTGCGTTCGCACCGGTCATTCTCTGCCATAAACACTAGCAAACGCTGGACGGAAGGGAAAGAAACAGACCAATGGTCACTTTTCAAAGGTGAGTTGCTCAATATTAAGTATTGCACGGAATATTAGAGTATCTTAGCTATGTATATGCGTGTAAACTTTTCAATTATCAGCGACTGCGACCTGAAACTCGGCCGAACAGTTTAGTGATGTACCAACATAAACACAACTTCGGCACTTTCTACAGGCTTCAGCAGGTTATTGCTTTGATTATGTCTACAATATGACCATCGAATGTATTCTTTTAAGTATATTCTTCAAGAAGATATCGGTAAATTGGCATTTTTTAATGTAAATTTCTTGAAATCCCCCTACTTTCGGTTTTGTCGTTGCACGGGAGATCTCTCTGCACATCACTTTTTGAAGCACCGGCAGACTCTCTGCATTTACCACAAGCAGGCTATTTGCAAGCTATGGTTTATCTTATTGTTTACGGGAAATGAATAATTTCATGGGTCCTTAGCCCTAATTTGTGTTTTTAATTTCGTACTTTGCATGTTATTTGTATTGTTTCGTAGTCAGATACAAATCTGTTAAAAGTATATATGTGTTACTTACCTTTTTTTTTACTATTTTGTTGATATAAAATATATAAGATAAATTTCCTCTAGGGTATTGTTTATTACAAAAATACTCATAATTTGAATCGCCACTATTGCATCTTCCTTTAAAGAGAGAGAGAGAGAGAGAGAGAGAGTCAAACATGAAAAAGATATTGTATTACTTAATGAGTCTATTATTTTTAACTTTGTGCTAACTTTATCAGTTTACACATTAACATGCTTGACAAAGCGAAAGTAAATACATAAATGAATGCATGCGTCCATGGATTTAAAGTAACAAATGATTACTAACTCTATCACTTCTTTGTCAAAAACAGGGCCACTAGGGACGTAACTTACATACAATATAATGTTTATAAAATAATAGGCATTTGATATAATCATTTTATTATTCTTAAACATCGTACTGAAGAAAGTAAATTTATTTTATAAGCGTATTTCGAATTATTGTGATTGTTGCGTAGAACAGATACGTCACTGTTAATTCATTAAATTTACAACGGATTTACTTGTGTAATTTCAAAGTCTAGGAGTATTTATGCAGCAGTTTTATTTATTTTAGATTTG
>CM037780.1:402431-444579 GCA_021229015.1 Solen grandis | reverse complement strand
ACACGTTATCGAATATCTCTTTTGAATAGTATACACAAGTATAGTAAACTCATGATGTATGATGGTTAAAAAGTTTTAACTGCTTCAAAAATTTCAGTATGGAAATGGGGCAATCCTTTGATCGATGTTCAATCTGTTATCACATGATCAAAGTACCCTTCTCAAAAAAAAACACACTTTTTCCAAAACGCATTTAAAACCCCCTTTAAAAAACGCATTTTAAGGGGTTTTTTTTTTCCTCTTTTTTAACAAAAGGTGTTTTTTTTCTGTATTTTTTTAAAAAAAAAAGTGATTTTAAAGTGTTTTTTTTTTTGGCAAAAGGGTTATTTTTCCTGCTCTTTTGAAAAGAAGTGTTTTTTAAAAATGATCTTTTCCCAAAATGTTTTTTGTTTCCTAGAGGCTTTAAAGTGTACTTTTACTGCAAAATGTTTTTTTTTAATTTCTTTTTTTTAATAAGTCTTTTTAAGTGTATCTTTTTATTCAAAAGTGTATCTTTTTAGTTTCAGTTAATTTCCTATAAACAATCTGCTTTTTTAAGTGTATCTTTTGTGAAAAAGTTCTCTTTTATTTTCAGTTTTTTTTCTGCCATCAGTAAGGGGTTTTTAATAAATCTTTTGTGAAAAGTCATCTTTAAGTTTCAGTTAAATTTTCTGTTTTTTTTTTGTTTTTTTTTTTTTCTCACAGTTTTATTTTACACAGTTTTTTTTTGGTAACCTTTGGGTTAAAATTCTTAATAAGAACAAATTTCCAGATTTTTTTTTTAAGGGAATGAAAATTCAAAAAGATCAAATAATAAAAAACCCTTTTCTTATTGATTCCCCCTTCTGGTGTTTCTTAAAAATCAGAATAAATTTTGTGAAGTTCTTTTTGAAGATCGGACATTTAAAATTTATATTTTTTAAAGATTTTCCAAGTAAAACAGTAATTAAATTACAATATGAGCATATACCTTTAAAAACCTTTTAAAAACGTCACGGGTTCAGTATTTGAATCATTAAAATTATTTTAATATTATTTTTTTAAAGAGAAGGGGAAAAAACAATTAGATGTTTTCACAAATTGGCTGAATTAATGTATTTTCAGAAGTTCGGGATCACCCCCCCCCCCCCCCCAAAAAAAAGTAAAGAAAAAAAAATGGAGGAAAGAGAACAGGAGGCAAGAGTAATTTGTTAAATCATTACCTCATTCTATTTTAAAATAAAATTTAACATGTCCTAAAAATGCTAAAAACTTCCAAATCATTAAAATGCGCCCAAATCAGGCATTTAATTTAAATAAATGCTAATCATAAATTCACAACATTTTCCCAATGAATTTTTAAATTAAAAGTCTTTTTTTTTTTTTTTTTGGCAGTTTGTTAATACAGACAGTGTTTTTTTACACAGGCTGAACTGTCAACTTCCTGCCCTTCCAGACACCTGTTGCACAGTCATGTGATCATTTTCTTTGGGCTCTTATGACTCACTTTTTTAAAAAAAGGCTGCTAAAAAAAATTTGATTGGGTGAAGGGGAAAATTTTGAAATAAAATTTAATGTGGGACCCGGTATGTGTTTATGAAAACAATTATCTTTTTCAGTATATAAAATAATGGAAACTTAAATTTAAAAATGTGATCTACTAAGAAATTAAAGAAATTTTTTGGTTTTAAATTTTTGGATCAGCTATGTTCGTTTTATTTTTTCCTTTCACGGGTGTTCAAAACAATGAAAGTCACAAAATGACAAAAAAGTTTGGACCCCTGGCATGATAAAGTCTTTAAGGTATTTTTTTGAAAACATGGGGGTTTTAATTGGCTGAAATATACTAAATTTTAAAAATCAACTAAGAAGGATTTAAATCCATGATCATAACTCTCATAGTCAAACGAGAGACAGAAAAAACTGAGTGAAGCAAAAGTCCATTGGATAAATAACACGAAATCGAGGCGCTCTTTACAATTTAAACGGAACCCCCATGAACCCGAAAATGTAAACTAAACAAATCAGGGTTTGATTGCTCAAGTGTTTGCGATAATTAAACTTTACAGCATATGTAAAAAGAAAATAGAGATCAACAATTAGCCACTTGTAAAGTCAAATTTCCCAAAGGGGAAACTATACAGACCTAACATTTACAAGATCGTGAGAAAGTAATTTTTACGAAATTTGATCATTTTTTCTGCTTCAAAATTTAATCTAATACAAAGTTATACTTGATCATCATTGATATTTTTTTCAGCTTCATAAGTCCAATACACATTTATATTTATAAAACATAAATATATACTTTGCCTCGATAACTAAGGATAAAAAAAATAACAAAACTGCAGACTTTTTTTTTGATATACAAAAGCTCAAATTGGTATTTTTATTTCAAAATTTCCTAAGAAAGATTGTACAAGTGAGCAAGTCCACTTAACATGACACCTTGGGACTCTTGGCTTAAAGCCTTCAAGCGGTATTTTGTGATTCCTCATTATGCCCATCTTTATTTTGAATTTAATCAAATAACCTGATAAATTTTTAGTACTTAAAAATTTGTTTCACCTATTGTGATAATGACTGATTTTTATTGTCCAAACATACAATTGAACTTCAAAAAACTAAAAACCGAATCTTAATTCTTAGGTATTATTTTCTAAAAAACATTGACCAATTGAGGGTTGTGTTTGTTTTGTTTTTTTGTTGTTTTTTATCCTTTAAAAAACAATTTGCGTTATTCTTTTGCCTATAAAGACGAGTTTCACTAAAATGACCATATGATGTTTTGTTTTTTATTTTTTTGTTTTCAATAAACTGTCCTTAAGAAACTTAAAAGGAATGACCTCTAAAACAACATGATCCCGCTCCCACATCACAGCTGCCCTTGTCACAGATGACGTAAAGCACCGCCCCTGCTACAGCCCATTAAAAATGGTACACCATGACAACACCCCGGGTTTTGCAGATCATATCACGAAGCCCCTGTCAAAAACCTCATCACTGCACCCCTTATACAAGCCATATTACAGCTAAACCCCTTCACAGACTAGAAACACTGCTATTTGAGGAAAAAAACAAGGGGGTCTAT
Source organism: Solen grandis (assembly GCA_021229015.1). Classification (NCBI taxonomy): domain Eukaryota; kingdom Metazoa; phylum Mollusca; class Bivalvia; order Adapedonta; family Solenidae; genus Solen; species Solen grandis. Next base: position 441,530 of record CM037780.1, on the reverse strand, counting down.
AAATTTTTTTAATTTTAATTTTCCAAGATTTAAAATTGACATTTTTTTTTCTCTTGATTCGCATCAAGTCAAGGTCTCAGCATCTACTAGCACTATACCATAGCTCATTATAGAAAACTGTTAAAAGTTTTGGGAAAAATAAATTAAAGGTCACTGGTCCACCATCTCTCCTTTTCTAGCCCCGGGCTACTTTTTTCCCATAATTAAAAACTTCAAAATAATTCATCCGAAAGCAGACACCATTAGTGTTACTGCTGGGAATTGATCTATTTTGCAGAAGAGAATACATGATCTTGAGTCATAGTAGTACATAAATTTTAAAAAGTATACCTTTTGACCCAATTATTTTGTAACATTTTTTTGACACCCTAAGGGTATTTGTTTAAAAGATTTTATTACAATATTCAAACTTTTTCAAGTACATGCCATTATTTGATTTACATGTTATTTTAGTGATCCATTTTGAACGAGAAAGCTTACAACAGATTCTATCATCCCCAAAAAATAAACAATCATCTACAAGAGGCAGGTTACTGGAAGTGAAGATCTGTACAGAGTGTCCATACTTTAGTAAACTTGTTGCATACAAACTTCATCAAAATAAATAACTAGAATGTCCCATAGGGGCTTCTGTGTATGCTTAGGTTTTATCAATTTTTTATGCCTATAACCCATATGCAAGGGTGTTGTGTGTGGGGGGGGGCTTTAGATTTTAAAAACCTTGTCCGTCCACCACCTCAGGTTTGCCTTTGCTTTTTTTTGCTTTTTTTTTTTAAAAGATATCACATCTTCATGAAAAATTTACAAAAGAACATCTTTATATGAATATTAATTTTTAAAAGTTTTTTTGGGTGGACATATTAAACAGTTAATGAACATGGTAAATAAGTGTCCTGCTTTTAGTTTAACTTTTTGTTTAACTTTTTTTTTTTTTTTTCGATTTTGATGAAATCACATCAGCATGAAACTTTATACAAAAAGTACATCAAGATTTTTAAAATTTTTAAAAACAAGGCAAATACTATGTTGTGACCAACATTTTGCAAGCGTGGCATCAAAGTTGCAGAACACATTTTCTTGTTGTCAAAAAATTTTCTGTTTTTTTAAATTTAAGAAACCAACTATTTTATGTTTAGACAAAAAACTACTTATCTTTTTTAGCTAAAGTAAGCTTTTCCTTACCTTCAGGGGCTGCTGTCAAAGCAGTACAATAATAGCATCGACTACCCAAGGCTCTTTCAAAACTTGAAATATAAGTAATGGTGAATTGGGGAAAAGCAGAAACCTGGAACTTAACTTTTAAACCCAGACCAATTTTTAATTAGCAGTCTGTTTCAAAAAAAAAGTCATTATGATCCGTCATTGTCATGCAAAAACTTTTGTAAGCTTTTTTCTCAAAGACTTTTAAAGGTATCAAAAGAAACCTTTGAATACTTTTTTTTTCATGACAAGGTGCAGTTTTTTAACCAAAGGGCATTATTTGAAAACTATTTTTCTGAGTTACGCCCCTTTTTAAACTTAGAATTTTTGGCAAATTGCTTTTTAATAGGAAGCTTTAAACTATGTTATCAAAACAAAACTTGGGAAAGGGTGATAATCGACAAGGTGCAAATTTTAAAACAAGGGGGAAAATCTGAAAGCAAAATGTTTGGAGTTATGCCCCTTTTAACTTGAAATTTTATTAAAATTGTATGTTCAAACCCAATTACATTTCTTCTACACGTGTAAAATTTTTTCTTTTTCATACTTTCATTTTTATCTTTAAAACTTATGGTCTTCTTACTTTAAATCGCAAATAGGGGCCTCTTTTTTTTGCATAAAAACAAAAAGCACTTGTGCCACTCTGCGGACTCTATTTTGATATTACAAGAATTTAATCCAGAGAATAATTTTTTACTACAAATTGAAAACTATTTTTAAACTTTGGCTTTGAATATCATATAAAAAACGCAACTATGAAAATGCGAAAAAAATTCTAACTTTAAAAGTACCTCGTCCCAATTTTGTATTATCCCCTTATTTCATTTCAAAAAACTCCAAAATATTCAAGTAAGAATTTGAAAATTGAATTAAAAAAAGATTCTGACTTTTTAATTTTCTCCCTTTAGTGTTTTTTTTACACTTCTTGTGACCCAAAAAAAAATTTTTAAAAAATGACACATATCTTTTTTTTTTTCTCAGTCCTTTTTCTTATAATCTTTAGTTTATTTAGCCCTATTTTTGTAAATAATTTACACATTTTTTTTTCCAAAAACACACACCTTATGCTGGATTAGTTTAAATTTTAAAAAATTTAAGATATCTCACAGGACCTTTTTTTCCTTTCCTTTTTTTACCTTTTATTAAAGCTTTTATTTTAAAATAAAACAGTAATTGATTCAAGAATTTATGAGTGTTTCAAAACAATTTCCATGATTTTGAAAAACATTTTATTAATCAAATAAACGTTGTCTTTAAAACTGTATAAATTCAAATAAAAAAAGAATTATTATAAATTTAAAATTTTTTATGTACTTTAAAACCTTTAACAAAAAAAACACATAAAAAAAAAAAATTTTTTCATTTACAAAGGGATCTTTTTTTGCATTTTTAAAAACCTATTTTTGTGCTGAAAAAAATTTTTTTTTTTTTTTTTGCTAAATAAATGCCTTCTTTTGCTGAAAGAAGGGGTTTTTGAAGCAAAAATTTAATTTTTTTTTTCTGATCAAAAACATCTTTTGAAGGGAGAAAAAAAGCTCGAAAAGAAAAAACACATTTTTAAACCCCAGAAAAAAAGTGAAATAAAAAACGCACTTTTTTTTGGGCAGAAAAATACTTTTACCGCAGTTATAACACACTAAAATGCTTTTTAGTGTTTTAATCTGAATTTAAAAACCACTTTCCCCAGTAAAAAAAGAACGTAAGTGTGTTTTTAAATGTAAAATCGACCAAAAAAAAACACTTTTTTGCAGTTAAAACGACTTAACTGCGTTTTTTGTGCATTTTCTGATATAAAAACACACTTTCACGCAGAAAAACAAAATTTAATGCTTTTAAGTGTATTTTATCTGACCAAAACACACTTTAACGCGTAAAAACGCACTTAAGTGCTTTTTTGTGTATTTTTAAACTGATAAAAAACCACTTTACCGCAGAAAAAACAATTAAGTGCTTTTTCTGATTAACTGACCAAAAACAACTTTTAACGCATTAAAACGCACTTAAGTGCGTTTTAGTGTATTTTACTGATCAAAAAACACACTTTTACCACATAAAAACAACTTAATGCGTTTTATTGATATTTTTATCTTCATGAAAAAACACATTTTATACCGAGAAAAAACACACTTAAGTTCGTTTAAAGTGAAATTTTCCAGATAAAAAATGCACTTTTTACAGAAAAAACAACTTTTTTGTTTATTTTTTTTTCACTTTAAACCAGTCGGTAAGAAAAAAAACGCACTTTAAAACCCGGGGCCAAAACCGCAAACTTTTCCCGGATAAAACGCAGATAAAACGCCGTTAAACGCGCGTTTATACACTTATTTGAGAAGGGGACTCACTAGAATATTTCGATATTTTTCGGGAGCATTAACTTTTTTTAAAATTTTACATCACATGAAATTTTTTTTTAAAAAAAATTTCCAAATTTTTCGGGGGATTCTTCTGATGATGCCGCTTTTAATATTTCTTTATTTTATTAATGGCCTTTTTTTTTCACTAAGTTTTCTTGAATAATTTCTAGCGCTCTGAAACTTATTTTTCAATTTATTAGTAATATCTTCGTTTTGCATTTAAAAAAATCCTTAAATTATCTTATCAAACCAAATAGAATTATTTTAATGTTTGGAAAAAAAAAAAAAAAAAGAAAAACAAAAATTTACATAATTAAAAAACAATTTTCTATAATTTTCATTTATTTGCGAGGGGGTTAAAATGAAATTTTTTAATTTTTTTATTACCCCATTTATTTTTTTAAATTTTTTAAAAAATTTTTTTTAAAAATTAAATTAATTTTGCCCAAACTGAAAAACGGGGGAATGATTAAAAATCATAAAACACCAAACCAAAAATAAACGGAATACCAAAAAAATCAAAAAAACAAATTTTTTTTAAAAACCAAAAAAAAAAAAACAATAAACAAATAGCAAAAAAACAATAAAAAAAAAAACAAACAAAAAAAAATTTTTCGTTTAAACCAAAAAACAAAAAAACGGGGGGGAAAAAAAAAAAAAAATTTTTAAACTTTTTTTCCAAAAACAACAATTTTTTTTTTTTTTAAAAAACTTTTTAAAAAAAAAAAAATTTTTTTTTAAAAAACCTTTTTTAAAAAATTTTTTTTTTCCCCCTTTTTAAACCTTTTACATTAAAATTTTTCCTGTTCTAAAATTTTTCAAAACACCCCAAAACATTTTTTCCCCAATCAAATTCCCACTTTCCAACTTTAAAATTCCAAAAAAATTGGGAAAAAAAGGGAAACCCCGGGAAAATTTTTTTTATTTTTATTTTTAAAAAGACCAAAAAAAATTTTTTTAAATCTTTTTCCCCCTTTAAACCCTTTTTTTTTTTTTCAAAAAGGGTTTGTACGAAAATTAAAAGAAAAAAAATGAAATAAAATTCTAAAGATTTTTTTTTTTTTTTGGAGGGGGGACTTAAATTTTTTTATAAATGTAGCCGGGACCTTTGGGGTAATAATTAAAAGGACGTACTTTTTTTGGTTAGGGGGTGGTTTTAACCCGGGTTACCCCGGGAAGTCTTTTTTTTTACCACCTTTTTAATTTGGCCCCAACGAAAAAACCCCCCTTTTTTGCTACTGTTTCTTTTTCCAATGGCCGGCATTTTTTTTTAGCTCACCTGAGCCAAAATGCCAAGGGGCTTTTGTGATCGCCCTTCGTCCGGCGTCCTCGTCGTCGTCGCCGTTTTCAACAATTTTTTTTAAACGACATCCCTCTGAAACCGCGGACAGAATTTAAGAAACTTGGCAAATGTTTTTTGGGGGAGGGTCTAAAAAGTTGCAAAATAAAGTTTATCCATGAAGAACTCTATTGCCAGGCAACAAAAAGAAAAATAATTTGAAAACTTTTAAAAAACATCTCCTTCAAAACACTGGCCAGATTCAAAAAATTGGGACAATGTTTCCTTTGGGGCAACCTCTACCAAAGTTCTAAAATTTTTTCTACCGTAAAAAAACAAGGCCGCCGGGGCGGGGGATTTCCCTTTTAAAGTATATAGAAAACCTTTAAAAAAACATCTCCCGAAACCCTGGACAAAAAAAATTTTTAAATTTGGCAGGGATGATCCTTGGGGCAACCCCACAAAATTTCTAAAAAAATTGACCATGTAAACTCTGGTTCATGGCAAAAAAAAGAAAAAAAAAATGAAAACTTTAAAAAACACCCTTCAAAACACGGGCCCGATTTTAAAATAATTTTAAAGATGTCCTTGGGTCAACCTCTACCAAAGTTTCTAAAATTATTCCGACCGTAAAAAAACATGGCCGCCAAGGGCGGGGGTTTTTTGCCTTATATGTAAAAGAAAACCTTAAACAAAATCTCCTCGAAACCACTAACATAATTTGATTAAACTTGGGAGGGGGATCCTTGGGGGCAACCTTCACAAAAGTTGCTAAAATAAATTATCCTGTAAATCTGGTTGCCATGGGAACAAAAAGAAAAAAAAAATGAAAACTTTAAAAAAACACTTTTTCAAAACTACTGCCCGATTTTTAAAAAAAATGGTACAGATGTTCCTTTGGGCAAACCCCTCCAAATTGCAAAAATTATTCTGATCCCTAAAAAAACATGGGCCCCCAGGGGCGGGGGTTATTTCCTTATATTAATAGAGAAAACCCTTTAAAACAACATCCCTCTGAAACCACAAACAGAATTTGTTAAACTTGGCAGGATTCCCCTTTGGGGCAACCCCCACAAAAGTTGCTAAAATAAAATTGATCCCTGTAGAATTTTGGTTCCATGGCAACAAAAAAAAAAAAAAATGAAAAATTTAAAATATCTTCTTTTAAAAATACTTGGGCCCAATTTTTAAAAAAAATTGGGACAGATGTTTTCCCTTTGGGGCCAAAACCTCTACCAAATTGGTAAAATTATTCCGATCCCTAAAAAAACATGGGCCCCCAGGGGGGCTTATTGCCTTATATAAAGAAAACCCTTTAAACAACATCTCCTCTGAACCAAGACAGAATTTTATTAAACTTGGCAGGGGTGATCCTTGGGTCAACCTTCACAAAAGTTCTAAAATAAAATTTTTCCATGAGAACTCTGGTTGCCATGGCAAAAAAAAAAAAAATAAAAAAAAGAAAACTTAAAAATAACTTTTTTCAAAACACTGACCCGATTTTAAATAAATGTACAGATGTTTTCCTTGGGGCCCTCTACCAAAGTTGCTAAAAAAATTCCGATCCGTAAAAAAAATGGCCGCCAGGGGCGGGGCTTATTTGCCTTAAATTAATAGGAAAACTTTAATCAACATTTCCTCTGAAACCACTGGACAAATTTGATTAAAAATTGACAGGAATATCCTTGGGGCAACCCACAAAAGTTCCTAAAATAAAACTTGATCCATATAGAACTCTGGTTGCCATGGCTACAAAAGAAAAAAAATATAAAAAATTTAAAATCACTTTTTCAAAACTAGGCCCCAATTTTTAAAAAAATTGGAACAATTTTTCCTTGGTCAACCTATTTTCTCGGGGAGCGTTTTGGGGCCTCATGGGCCTTTTGTTTGTTTATTGCGCGTTTTCTTGCTCTATTTAGGCTTGGGTATGGCAACAAACGTTTTTTTTTGCCCTCTATTCCCCTTTTTATGCTTTATATTTTAATTCGCTTTTGATTTTTTCCCCGCATTTTTTTTGTTCCTCCCCTTTTTTTTGGGCTGTGACTGCTTTTTTGACCTTTTGTCACTTTTCAAACTATTTTTAAATATCCCACCCTTCCCACCGCCTCTTTTATTGATATTTATTTAATTTTTTCATTTTTTATAATTTTTTTTTGTTATTTGCTACCCTTCAAAATTGCATATCCTTGTTATTAAAAAGCACGGCCGGGGGTTGGTATCCGGGCCCCCACTTGTTAACGCACTACCAAAGTCGTTAAAATGGTATGTTAAGCTCATTTGCTTGGACTCAGCAATAAGGGAAGTTGCACGACAGGTTGCCGTGTCAGGATAAAGTGATTTGGTTTTGGGGGATCACCCACATGTCTAGGGCGTGAACGCAGTGTGGCAGCACTACATCTGTCCAAGTGGCATCGCTTAAAAGACTGAAATACTAAAATGGGACATTAAGCCCACCAAAAAAACAAAGAAATAAATGAAAAAAGCGACTGGGGGAAGTTTTAGTATATGCCTTTTCTGATCGCCCATCATCTTCTTCTCCCCTCTCTCTCTTCTCTCTCCCATTTTCGGAACGAATTTTTTTGTTCTTTTTTGGACCGAGACGGCCCTAATTTTAATGTATCTCCGGTCAAACACCTTTTTTCTGTAATTATTTTTTTGCTAAATTCATTTGTTGATTTTCTTTTTGCATAACTTTTTTCAAGAATATTGAATAAATCAGAATTTTGCTTTTCCATAAATAAAAAAAAAAAAATATACAGTTTTTTATAGCAACTATTTTTATTGTCTTGACAGATTTTACACCACAACTTTAAAATCATCAAAATAAAAATTTGAAAAAATATCAAAGATGTAAAAAATAGTCTACTGTTCAAAATCTGTTTAAAAGCATTTTTTCATCTGTGAGTACTTTACAACTTAACAGAGCGCGATAAACTTTTTTTAGTTTAAAAATCTATAGATTGGGGATATTTTAAAATCCTAGTCCCTTTAAAAAACGTAAGATCAAAAAAACAAAACGAGTCTTGTTAAAGTTTATTGTCAAGGCTCATCATATTGTAAATAAAATTAATAATAAAAATAAAATAATAACAATTTTCTCTAATTAATCAAGACCAGAACAAACAATATTTAAAAAGAATTTCACAAAGTACATCATCTTTTTCAACACAATAATTTAAACAATTCAGTTTATGTGATCTACAGGAAAAAAAAAATGAAAAAAAAACTAAAATTTTACAAAAGATTCTATTAGGCCAAAAAATAAATAAATAAAAAAAAGAACAAATGAGAAACAAAAAACTTGTGGGTCTCAAAAACGACAACATTTATAATAATACTCGAAATAAAATTTAAAAGCATTACATTTTTCACACCTGACGTCTCTAATCGAGAATAATTAGAAAACTTTTTACTGAAATTTTTATGTAAAATTTACTAGAAACCGGAATTTTAAATGATTAGGATAAAATGCAATGTTTTTTTCCATCCCTTTGTTCTCGAATTAACGTGTCGCATGACATTTCAAACTTTTGTTTTACTTTTGGGCCCTTTTTCTTCTTCAACACAGTACTGAATATTTTTTTTTTTTTTTTTTTGCAACAAACGCATTATTGTGATAGATGCCTATTTTGTTTAATTCAATAGTAAGTTCTTTTTAAAAATACAGTAAAGAGTAAAACTTTTCAGGTACCCAACCCTAATTTAGGTATAAAAAAAGGGCAACTGTCAGTCAATAAAAGTGGGCAAGCAATCAAAATTTTAAAAATTTGCATACATAGTTCTGACAAACGACCATGTAAAACAAACAGCCAGACTCAAAACAGATCCGCGCTTTAACAAACATTACACATGCCTACTAAGTTCACCGCAGGGAGTCTTTTTTTTTCCCAAATTTTATATACCCTCCCTCAACCAGATAAGTTTTAAAAAGGGCGGGTCAATCGTAAAAATCTTTTTTTTTTTGTCGAGTCTTCGTCTGCTTATTGAAACTGCCCCCTTGACCTATCTACATAACTCAAACCTGTACATAGGTCCAAAAAACTTCCTTCGACAAAATTACAATTTTTAGAAACGATTTTTTACTCTACACTTAAAGTGCGCATCACTGGTATCACGCCAAAACAAAACAACTTAGCCACACTTCCTGACACCAGCCAACCAATTTTTGCAACTTTCCTTATATGAAGAGCGGCAAACAAATGCCCCTTAAACCTTTTTTTTTTTAATTTTTAAGAGTCGTTGAGGATCGAACCGTAACCACGCCCCCAAAAACTGACCTCTAACCACACTAATTGATTTTTTATACGTCTTTAAAATCACCTGGATTTTTTGTTTTGTTGTCTCCCAAAATGCATATCATTTACTTTTTTCCTTTAAATGACGCGTAAAGAAGTCAATGCACGAAAAACCCAAATTAACCAATAAACGGGGCGTTTGTTTTCGTGCATGATCGAAAAGTGTATAATAACCAAACGGGGAACTGCCCGCACCGGTAAACCGGGTTCCGTGTCGGCAACGTGCTTCCGTTCCTGAACTGCTTTTCCCTGTGCCGACTTGCACCAAGCCCCACTGTATAAACACATAATAAAGTTTTTATAATGAAAAAAACATAAAATTCGAATGATTGTTATAAAACAGATTTTATCTAACGCTGAATGTATTCAGAAATCAAGTACCTAAAAATCATATAAAAACTTTTAAAAACTTTTGTGAAAGGTAAAAAGCAAAGGTACACATTTCTTATTTTTGCAAAACTACCCCTAGCATAAAAACATTAAAGTTGAATTTTTATAGCTATATTTTTTTATTAAGCCCAATTTAAAACATTGAGAGAGAGAACAGACAGACAGATAGAGAGGAAAGATGAAGCAAAACTTATAGTGATTTATTCGCTTCAATAACATGTAAATTTCATTGGTGGCTAAATAAGTCAGTCTGCTTTTTAAACATAGCTACCAATCTCCAAAAGGGTGACCTACGAAAATTAACATGACGCCAAAACGCCCCGAAATGAAAAGCAACGTTTTAACCTGTGAAAACAACAAAACCCCGAAAAAATTGCACTGAACCCTTTCTTTCAATTTTACCTTGTTCAACAACCTCCGACAAAAATTCGGGCGGAATAAACCTGTTTTTGGGGTCAAATTAAATTTACAGCGTACTCATCTACTTGAATAAACATCTCCCCTTTGGCTTGCAATACAGGTAATCCTCTCAATAAGAACTTTTTTTTTTCCCAAAACCCCTTAACTTTGACAGTCAAAGAACTACATTTCACAACCATTTTGATCAAAATTTTTTTTACTTGAATTTAAATTTTAAACTTCGGGAAAAAACACAAAAAAAAAAATTTAAAACAAACTTTGAAAACAAACTTACAATTTTTTCAAAAAGGGTAAAATTTGAACTGCCCCAAAAAAAGACCAAATCAAGCCCCATCTTTAAAAAAAAACTCATTTGAAAAAGGGCTCTTTTAAACCTAAATCTTATCTGCACAATAACAATGAAATATTTTTAGTTTTTGAGCTTTTGAGCCGTTAAAAATCCAAAAATCAATAACCTTTTCCTTTGCAATATTTTTTAATTTTTTTTCCTGGAACATTTAGGGCATTTAAACACAAAATGTGAAAATTTCATGGGAAAAAAACAAAAAATAAAATCAGGAGCAACACAAAGGTTTTAAGAAAATTTAATTTGTCCCAAAATTTAAATAAATTTTTACCGTTTTTGAAGACAAACAATGCATTTTTCAAAAACGCCAACCCCAAAATTTTGTAAAAAACTCTTCTATTTCATCCTGAAAAAACGGGTGGTTTCGAACCAAACCCCCATTTTTACCATTTTTTTGTAAAGGGGTTTTTAACTTTCACCTTCCGTACTCAAAAATTTATGTACCCAATCATTGAAATCTATCAATTTATGAAGCTATCATCAGGAAAATAATGCAAAAAACCGCATTTAATCGGACCCCAAAATACAAGTTACTCCTCTTTTTATGATTTTATACAAAGCCCCCCCTAGCGGAAAAAACAAAGACAAAATGAAAATTTTCTCAACGAAGGATTAAGTCAATAATAAAAAAACTGGTAAAAATTTCAAATTTTCCTTTTTAGCTCACCGAGAAAAGTGAAAGGGGGCTTTTGTGATCGCCCTTGTCCGCTCCATCGTCCCTTTGCGTCAGTGCGTCCGGCGTCGTCCCCCAAATTTTTTCTTTTCAACGACTTCCCTCCTAAACCACTGGAGGGATTTTGGCCAAACTTCACGGGGAATCACCCTTAAAAGCCCTCTAAAAAGTTGTTAAAATTATTTTGTGGGGAAAAGAGGTCACGGGGAGCAAAAAAAATAGTTTTTTAAAATGAAATCTTAGAAAATCTTCTCCTGAAAAAACTGAAAGGGCCTAGACTTTAAAAATTTGGGGTATTTTAAATTGTTTTAAAAACATCTACAAAAGTTGTTCAGATCATGACCCTGGGGTCAAAATTGGCCCCCCCCAGGGTAAAATTTTATTTTTCATAGGGTTTTATTGAAAAATTTTAAAAAATCTTTTCTTAAAAAAATAAGGCCAGAGCAAAAAATTTTGGGTGTGTTTTCTATAAACTCTACAAAAGTTTTTAAAATAGACCCTGGGTTAGAATTGGCCCGGGCCACGGGGTCACTTTTTTTACAAGATTATATAGGAAAAATTTTTAAAAATCTTCTCCTATGAAACCAAAGGCCAAGCTAAAATTTTTGGTTTTACACACAAAATGGTTCATTCCCAAAGATTGTTCAAATCATCCCTATGGTAAAAAAGACCCCGCCCAGGGGTTACTTTTTTTTACAAAAGTTATAAGGAAAAAATCTTAAAAATTTTTTTTTTATGAATCCATAAGGCCTAGAGTTTAGATAATTAGCTCACCTGACACAACGGCTCATGGTGAGCTTTTATGATTGCCTTTTGTCGGCGTCTGTCGTCCCTTCCAAAACTGTCCGGTGTGCGGCTTTGTTTAAATTTTTTCCATTAAACAACATCCCCTCCAACCCTAAAGGGGATTTTGAAAAAATTTTCACAGGAATCTCCTTATGAGTCCCTAAAAAAATTTGAAAAATTTTTTAGAGGGTTTTAAAAAAGTAGGTCACGGGAGCAAAAAATAGATTTTAAAATGAATCTAAAAAAATCTTCTCCTGCAAAACGTAAGGCCTACAGCGGTAGAATTGTCTTAAAAACCCTTAAAATCATCCCCGGGGGTCAAAAATCTCCCGCCCCGGGGGTCACTTTATTTTACATAGGCTTAAAAAGGGAAAACCTGAAAAAATCTTCTCATCAAAAAAAAAGGGCCTGGTTTTAAAGATATTGGTAGTATAGCCCCGGGGGGATCCTACTTAATTGTTCAAATCAGGGCCCTTTGGGTTGAAAATTGGCCCTGCCCAAAGGACATTTGATTTACATGGGAAAAAATAAAAAATTACTCCTGAAATATCAAGGCTTAGATTTGGATATTTGGGTTAGTGAATTGCTTGTGAACTACTACAAAAGTTTTAAAAAAATGACCTCGGGAAAAAATGCCCTCGCTCCAGGGGGGATTTTATTTTACAAAGTTAAATAGGGAAAAACTAGAAAACTTTTTACAGACACCACATGGCCCAGAGCTTTTGATATAAGGCTTGTACCCTTTTCTAGTGGCTCTACCCAAAATTTTCAAAACATGGCCCTTTTGGGGCCAAATTTTGGGCCGCCCCAGGGTCACTTGATTTACATAGGCTTATAAAGGAAAAAGGAAAATCTTCTTTCCAAAAAACCACAAGGGTCAAGAGTTAAGAAAAAAAAAAAACAAAAAAAAAACAAAGAAGAACAATGGGTTTTTCCCCAGCGATGCAAAACCTAATGAAACGAACACGTTGGGTTCGATTTTTTAAAAAAACTCCCTTTTTTTTTTTAATGATTTTTTTTTTTTTTTGTCTTTACCTTACTCCATTACTTTATGGGGAAAAATTGACAAAAATACACCACTCATTTTTAAAAGGGTTCCAGTTGACACAAATTTTTACATCTGACCTGCTGAGACGGGGGGAGAGTGTTTTTCGAACACATCTTTTTTTTACGTTTTTTTTTATACCCCTGCCCCTTAAATAAAGTCATGTAAGTGGAGAGAATATTGGAATCAGCTTTTCTGGCCATTTATCCATCTGTTTGTAGACGCAGTCTGTTTTTTTCTTCATCTCCAAAACCCGGGCTTGTTTGACTGACTGACTGACTAAAATATTTACCATCGCTTCGACAGTATTTCATCCAATAGCGACGTCCAGCTAATACAGTGGAGAAGACCCTGAATGCACGGAGGCTTTCTGGTTAGAACCACCGACCTACAGCAAGCCATGTAACCTGACTTGATTGGATGAAACTTTAATAGATTGATCAATATCAAGTTTCAAGTGAAATTGAAGTCAAAAATTAACAATTGAATTTTCTTTTGCTCAATTTTGGGAAAGGGTACCTCGTCTCCATGTTGTAATAAAGCCTTGATTGTATGTTGTACCTACTGGGGTTTATATGTAAATATTCAGATTTGTTATTTTTTCTTCCAGCTTGTTGCTAGATAAGCAGACAACCACGTTTGTGAAGGAACTATAAGAAGCTAGTAAATCAGGGCATCTGAGGAGTCTGCTAACTTCTACCGAATATCTTCCTTGATATTGGACATCGTACTAGCTTGCTGCTGAGGATACTGAAAAATGAAATTCACCATTAACATTAGAACAATTTTTAGATCACCCCGCTATCAAAGCAGATCTCCGTAGATTGAATCATAAGAAGTTTCTTGACCGCAATCAGTTCTCAAACGTATCTTCAGTCCCTTTAATGTGAGGACAAATTCGATATTTCACTTATTGTTAAACTTCTTCTGAATTTTGTCACAATGTTGTTCCACCTGGAACACACTGGGATAACATTAACCCCCCTGATCATGACTTGTCACTTGGCAGATTTGATTCGTTTGCGAAATATACGCAATTCCCGTTTAATGCTGGCACATGCATCCAGGCAAATTGTCAAAATTGAATTCACTGATGCATGGAAAAAAGTTTGAATGGGTATTAATTCGGAGGTCTAAAGAATTAGGGTGAAACAGAAGGTGCTGTAGAAAAGGAGATTAATATCTTAAGAAAAAAAATTAGACCTATCAAACCGGAAGACAAGTGTCAAAAAATGATTGCAGTTTGGAAGAAATGGAGAGAGATGATGAAAGGACATATGCTGATTTGAATGTAAAGTTGTCATCTATAGAAAGTTCCCCTTTAAAACTTACATGAGAAGGCAAGTATAATATTTACTACATGTAGCTGTTACATTAAATCAAAACAAATTCAACCTGGGGGTTCTCACTTACTTTAAAATGAATTATTATGTCTACCCCTAAATGATGGGGAGACATTCATTACAGTTTTTGAACAGGTCTCATTTCCTTCCAGTAATCAATAATTTTGAATCTGGGGAATAACAGATAGGCTAATGATATTTGATACATGTATGTATAAAGATTTGGGAAATAATGTGTCATGATCAAACAATTCTCTTACAAAGTTACATTTATGCTCTTTGTTAAAATGTTTTTCCACAGCCTATTACTCTTCTTAATATTTAAGATTGAGCTAGGCTGATGATATTTATACCCCCAAAACCCGGTATGGGCCCGGGGTTATACAGGAATCACTTCGTTCATCTGCAGACACAATTTTGTGCGCCGCTTTTTATAGTTTTTCAACAATTTTGCTGAAAAATAATACACACGGAACTTGTGCACCTGTCATGCACAACATTGGATCAAAGTCACACTCAGAGGTCAAAGGTCATGGGGCTGGAGTTGCTTGTTCAAGCTGTAACTAAGAAATGATTGTAGGATTTTTAAATAATGTTTACCACAATGAAAACTGAGTGTCACACATAAGATTTGGGTCCCAAGGTCAAGATCACACTTACAGGTCAGAGGGCATTTGCTTGTCTGGCTGTAACTTAGACATAAATTCCAGGATTTTCAAATTACTTGGCAATAATGTTTTCTTCATTGAGAAAAAGTGTCCACACAATAGTTGGGTCCCTAGCTCCAAAAGGTCACAGTTAGAGGTCAAAGGTAATATTATTGTCCAGATGTAACTAAGACACTTAGACGTGGATTGCAAATTTTCAAATAATTTAGCAGTAATGTTTAGCACAATGAGATGAAGTGTAACTCTCAAGAGCTTGGTCTCAAGCCACAAGGCCCAAAGTCACAGGTCAAAGTCAAGATCATGGTGCTTGATTTGTTTTTGGCTGTAACTTAAACATAGATTAAAAGATTCTTAAATGATATGGCAGTAAAAATTGCTTCAATGAGAAGATTTCACTCTTAAAAGTTGACCCCCAACCTTCATGGTCATCATAGTTCAAACTATGTAAGAGATGAAAGATGAATCTTTAGCTGCAGGCTCACAAGTTGGCCTTGGGCATCTATGACTAAATCGGGCCTGAAATCATGTGACCTGAATTGTTTTAATTAGGCTTAATGTAGAATTGATAAGTGTGGCAGCAAAAATGGCAGAAAGCAAAAATCATGCACAAACAAAAAAAAGTAACAAATATTCTAATCACCAGAAGGTGGCACTGCTGTAATGGAAATTTGGGTACCACCTTACTTTATTACTGAATCCCTTAAGGTATTACTTTAAAACTTGGAATACTTGTTTATGACCATCACCTTCACCTGTTGGCAAAAGGGGATAACTGTGTCAGGGATTTGGAAAAAATTATTTCCCTTTTTTATGCCCCTTCATTGATTGGGGGGGGGGGGCATATTGTTTTTGGTCATTTGTTTTTCACAAAATTTTAATCTTGACCATAACACGGAAATCCTTCCTAGAGCCTTTCCCAAAATTCACATGTGCAGGCACCTTGATGAGCTTACCTGCCAGACCCGCATAGAGGTACATGTAACAGGGGCAAAGGTCAATTCACTTTGAGCCAAAAAAATTACAAATATTAACCTTGGCCACATTATGGACTGCTTCCTTCCATAACCCCCAAAACCCCACATGACTTGTGTATGCACCTTGATGAACTCTACCCACCAGTTGTTTTTTTTTTTCACTGGGGTGGGGTGGGGTGGGGGAGGTCTGGGCCCAAAGGAGGGGAAACAGTGCACGATTGAGCGAAGAGGGGGAATTTTTCTACTATGTATAAGTTTTTATTGTTTTTTTTACCCCTTATTTACTGATGTTTACTGCATAAAGGAATGATAAGAACAATAATATTATAACAGTTTAAACAGTTTTATTAAGAATATAACATTTAAAAATGACACTGCAACAGCACGTCTATGCACACAATATGGGATGTAAACTGTCATAATCAGGGAGGGGGAAAAAAAAAAGGGGGGCAAAAATATATATTCCAGCAGGAGGGAATGCCTCCTAAAATTCTCCGAATATTATGACCAAAAAAAATCACTGCCCACTTACATCTAGAGGTCCAGAAAAAAAGCCAGAAAAATCTTGTATTATAACCAGTATTGTGCTTTTTTTAATGCAGATGGATAGAAACAGACAAGTAAAAATATCAACGAATTTTTTTCAGGATTTTAATATAAAACCTGATGAATAAAGGGGATTGCCCAGGTGAGTGAGGGAAAATTGTGTACTCTTTAAAAAGCATAAAAAAGCAACATTAGCATTGACAGGCATGTGACATTATTCTATAACCAGTTATATTATCCTCGCTAAGCAGTCATGGCAGGGAAAAGAATTTGTTTAAAAAACAAAAGTAAATTACATTTTTCTTCTCTGAAACCAATGGCTAAAACTTAGTTTTATTTTGCACAAAAATCACCTTTAATAATAATAATGCCCTCCACCATATAAAGTTGGTGGGCCATATAGATTTTTGGTCTGTGCGTCTGTCCGTCCGTTCTCAATCTGTCACATCTCAGGGAACTTTTGTTTTTTAAGTTTTGTATGCCCCCACCAAAAATGGTGGGGGGATATAGATTTGCCTTTGTCCGTCCGTATTGTACTGCGTCCGTCAGTCCTGAAACTTTGTGACAAAGCATAACTCAAAAAAGTATTTGTACTACAGACTTGAAAATTCTTGGATATATTATTCATTCACGACATGAACTTGTGCACCTGGGTATTTTCAACGAACCGAAGTTGACAGAGATATTGGCCTTTGTTTTTAAAAAAAAAAAATCAAAAAAATCCTTGTGACGCATGTAACTCTGAAAGTATTGAAACTGCATGGGTATATTATTCAGGACATGAACATGCGCACCTTGGTATTTTTTATCGAACCATCATTGAAGTTGACAGAGTTATGGGCCTTTGTTTTTGAAAAATATGGAATTTTATGCTTGTGACTCACGTAACTCTGAAAGTATTTAAACTAGACTTAAAACTTCTTGGATATATGATTCAGGACATGAACTTGTGCACCTAGGTATTTTTATCAAACCTTCATTGAAGTTTACAGTTTCATTGGCCTTTGTTTTTGAAAAAAATATGAAATAGTACGCTTGTGATGCACTCTTAAGGTATTTGTGCTACAGACTTTAAACTTCATAGATTTATTATTCAGAACATGAACTTGTGCACCTGGGTATTTTTATTGAACCTTTGTTGAATTGACAGAGATATGGGCCTTTGTTTTTTAAAATATGGAATTTTATGCTTGAAACTCTAAAAATATTGTGCTTCAGACTTAAATTTCAGGGACTATTACTCAGGACATGACTTGCACACCTGGTGTTGGCCTTTGTTTTGAAAAATGCAACGGATGGGGCATCTGTGTCCTCGGGACAAATTTTTTTAGTTTTCTTTGAAGATGTCTTCCCATCTTCATAAAACTCAATGGTACATGTACAATAACATAATGATCATAATGATATAAGCTATTTTTATACCATCCCTGGTGGCCCGAGGGGTTAGAGTGTCCGCCTCGAGAGCGTGAGGTTAGGGGTTTGATCCCCGACCAAGACATACCAAAGTCGTATAAAATGGTACTGTTATACATTAGCTTCCTTGCTTGGCGCTCATTAATAAGATAAGTTGCGGGACTGTTTGGCCCGGTGTCAGGATATTGTGACTGAGTGGGGTATAATGCCACATGTCTATGGTGTGAAACTGCAGTGGGCCCAGCACTATAACTGTCTCAATGAACATCTTCTCCAAATGACTGAAATACTGTTGGTTGGCTGTTAAACCCAACAACAAACAAACATAGACTGTTCAATTTTTGATTTTATGTGCTTTGAGCTGCATTCTGATTTCAGCTAGTATACATCCCTATGAAATAAGGAAATTTGTTTCTATATAATATCATATGATATTTTATCTTTCTTGTATAAGCAGCTGTTAAAGACATGTTGTATTTAAACCATATTTTATGGTCATAACACCTACTACATGAAGTATGAAAAATTTGGATATTTCATTCGGGTTTTTCAGATATTTTTTCAGCCTATTGGGAATGGGTCCTGTACCTTTCAAATTGGGGAATTTTTGAATCCCTGAAAATAAGAAAATTGGGAAAAAAGAATTGCAAATCATAGATTGGGAAATTGGTTTACATTTGCAAAAGCCTTTAACAGGTTATTTTACTATGCTGTGTTTACTGTTTTAAAGTGATTCATTTAAGAAAAGGATAAGATACAGAGCATTAACAAATCGAAAATAATGACTTAAATCCCCGTATCCACGTCTGTACATTTTTGGACAGGAAGCCGTCCCAATAGCTAATACATATATCAGATTCTTCTACATTTTGCTCTAGTAAGTAATGTAATCAATTAATTTTAACATGTTAATGATATTTTGTCTCTGTAACTTAGGATAGAGCGATATTGTTATTGTTACCTACATATCAACCCTGCCCGGTCTAAACTTAAATACAAAAAAAAATCATAATCATGACAGTATCATAGCAGAGCATTATATTTTCTGTTCTAAAAGATTTTATCCATTAAATAATTTCAAAATTCCATGAATTGCCTTGCACAAACTTATAAGCTAGGATGTTGTAGCCAGTATTTTTCATAATATTATGCCAGCTCTCAGGACATTGGTCCTTTGATCTTCTTTAAAAATGATTTCACATCATTATGAAAATTGGTATGTACGTTATGTTTATTGTGATATCAACTATTCAAAATATAAATTTATGCAATTTTATGACCTATATTTAAACGGCTGAATGAAGATGGTAAAATTGTTTGTTTGTCTCAGGTTTACCTTCGTGTTTAAGCTTTTTTTCTATGAAGATGTTTTTTACATCATCATGCAGCTGATCCTAATGTACATCAATAAAAAACAATATATATATGTATTTGGGAAATACAAGCAAATATTTTGTTTTGACCAACATATGCCAGAGGGAAATCAATGCCCGCAGAGACACTTTTCCTTTTTAAATTTTAGTTGATTTCTTGAAAACAATTTCCCAGGTTAGTTTCATTATATATATGAATTATATAGAAAAATTCAAAATTCTTCTCGAAACAAATAACCACTAAATTTTGAACTACTGTTTTACTTTAGAATATCTTCTACATGCTCACAACGATGCAGAATGCAACAGACATACTGCACTTATCCTGAGACAATTCAGGGATCATAACCCATTGCTTGCAGTTTTGACACCCTTTGTTCAGTAGGACTATGCAAAAAATACATAACTCAAAACAGGCTTTGAAGGCAATATAAGGTGAGTGACTTCAGGGCCATCTTGGCCCACTTTTTTATTTTTTTTTTAAATAGATCTATTTACAGTGTAAATTTAGTGATTTTTTTAATCTCTTAATTACACTGGACAAAGACTTGCTCCTGAGCAAAAGTACAGGCTCTGTTGGAACACATGGGAAGATTTAATGAGATGGTTGTAACCAAGTAGCTTTTGGGTAAGTGTTGATAAAGCACTGGATAGAGGATAATGACCTCCTTGTTTTTTTTTTGTGTTTTTTTTACAAATAATTTTCGTTATTTTTAACTCACTAGAGCACACCCAAGATCAGGGTGAGTTATTAGGATAACTCTTTGCCCCAATGTTGTGTAAATGCAAGTCATTAACAATTTTTTAAAGACATCTCCCTGAAACCACTTGGTAGAGATGGATGAAACTTTGCATGAATTGCGCGTAAATTCATGTACAGTGTATCAGCTAAATCTTTCACCCCAAAGCTTTATTTTGAAACAAGACTGGGTTTTGGTTATGGCTGTACAAATGTAAGCACATCTAGCATGAAAATATATTTTACAAATTTTACTTTTTTTTAAATCATTTTTTATTTATTTATTTATTTATTTATTTTTTTTTTGCTGTAACAAAAAAAAATCTGAGTATTCGCAGAGTAGATGCATACCTATGGCTATCCATGCAAATTAAATTTAATCAGAATGGGTTGTGTTTCTAAATATTCATCACTTTACCATTTTTACCAAACTTTATAAGTATTATTTTTATAAACTAACTCCTGAATATTTTCCTGAAAGGGAATAAGTACAAACGTAGGCTGATACATCATCATGTTCACTTTTTTAATATTTACGAATAAAATAATACATGTATGTTTAAATCTAGTCTCTTAATGTAGACACCCTGGTATTTTTTAAATTAAAAAAAATGAATAAGAAATGAAAGAATTTGAGTTTCAATCTTATATTTTGGGGACAATCCATATTTTGGGACAATGTATGTGTAGATTATGCATGATCACTTATTCAAATAAAATTCAGGTAATCAGTCATTGAGCAATGTTACTGATAAGTTATGAATACGAAATACTAATGAACAGAAAACACAATTTATTGCGAAATAAAAGGGATATTAAAGATTTTATATTAAATATCACATCTTTTTATTACTGAATATTGTTTGTTTTGTTACTGATTTAACATTTAGAAAAAAAAATGTATAAAAAAAATCGATACACAGAAGGGCCCCAAAAAACTACTGCAACTGTCAGACCCTAAAATGTGCGCCGATTTTTATCGGGGAAGTCTGTGTATGAAGGCACCTTCTAGGTCTGCAATTAGACAATCAAATTACCAAGTTCGAACCTAATACAGCAATACCCGGTATTACCTTCCACATATTTTGACAAAATATTTTTAAAATGATTTTTTCCCTGACTTAAAAAAAAACCCTGTCTTTTAATCCCCCCCGCGAAGCGGGAGGGGGGTTATAGGAATCCCTTCGTCCGTCCGTCCGCAGTCCGTCAGTGTGTCCGAAACTTTTTCCCGTGTCCCGTCCATACCCTCATGAACGCTTGGACACATTTTCTTCAAACTCGGCTAAAGTGTTAACCTCATTGAGCTATGTGCAGAAGGCATGTGGCGGTCACGCGGCTCAAGGTCAAGTCATACTTGAAGGTCAAATGTTTTTTCATGTCCGCTTCCATATCTCATGAACACTTGGACACATTTTCTTCAAACTGGGCCTAAAGTGTTAACCTCATTGAGCTGAAATGCAGAAGGCATGAGGCGGTCACGCTGGCTCAAGGTCAAGGTCATATTTGAAAGTCAAATGTTATTTTTGGTGTCCGCTCCATATCTCATGAACGTTTGGGACACATTTTCTTTCAAACTAGGCTAAAGTGTTACCACATTGAGCTAAATGTGCAGAAGGCATGAGACGGTCATGCTGGCTCAAGGTCAAGGGTCATACTTAAAGGTCAAATGTTATTTTCGTGTCCGCTCCATATCCATGAACGCTTGGACACTTTTTTCTTCAAACCGCTAAAATGTAACCTCATTGAGCTGATGTGCAGAAGGCATGAGGCGGTCATGCTGGCTCAAGGTCAAGGTCATCCTTGAAGGTCAAATTATTTTCATGTCCCGCTCCATATCTCATGAACGTTTGGGACACAATTTCTTCAAACTGGCTAAAATGTTAACCTCATTGAGCTGATGTGCAGAAGGCATGAGGCGGTCACAACTGGCTCAAGGTCAAGGTCATCCTTGAAGGTCAAATTTTTAAGCCTCCACTTTTTCATGTCATCTCGATATCTCGTGTACACATGTATTTTGTGGTTACCTAACACATCCTATAATTTCCCATTGATGTTCACTTTTTGTACGTTTCCCATGTAAAACTTGTCAGTAAAAGTCCAAAAAGTACATGATGATTTTTTTATGCCGATTGCAGTTGAAAATGCATGAAAACCTCTACTTTTTACCCAAAATCCCCAATACCGGAGTAAATGCCCTGTCAGTATTATCAGCAGTGTCCAGTCTCTCCCCCCCCCCCCCCCCCCCCCCCCCCCCATCAACAATACAACTGTAGTCAAATACTATTGCACAACATGGTTTTGAAAAGGGTAAATAAAAATTATATCCCAAGGCTTAGTCCCACTTGACATTCTTTTTCCTCGGGATGTACTCCCATGGAAATGGATGAGCCTCGGGAGGCGTCGGGAACAGATTCCCCTGTGTGAATAAAAGGGGCTTTTTTTCAATTGGGTAGGTACCCGGGCCTCTAATATAGAAGGAAAAAGGTGTTCCAGCTATTTTAGGAAAAAATTTTGCATATTTATCACTTCATTTCTTTCTGTATCTTCAGATTCTGATCCACCAAAAAACCTGAAAGAGCTGCTCAACCACAAAGGAAAGATAACTATGACAATAGTTTGCAGTTAAAGATTCTCACCACAAAAAAAACCTATACCCTATAAAAACCACAGAGGTGATCTTGCATGAAGAGGGTGAAAGTGGCAGATGCACGCCTATACAAAGCCATAGCGTATGACAGCCGCATTTATAACTACTAGCAGAAAATGAGGCAATAATAGTCTCTGACTTTACAAGAGATCTGATGGGTAGGTCATGTTTTAAAGGGAATTTTAAGCCCCCCCCCCCGCCAGCAACGGCATAAAATGTTACACCTGTCCATATTTGTGTGTTGCAAGAAATCGTGTCCTGGCTGTAATTTGTTGTGTTAATTATAATAGTCATGTTTTAAAATAACTTCACACAAGGGATCAGTAGGAGAAGACGTTGTGTCCCAAACAAAACTAAGTCACTAGCTTGAGGATCAAGGTCACAGCACTCGGTTGACCTTATATTTATGTCCCTTCTGTAACTTTGTTGTGAATGGTTGTGTTTTAAAGTAACTTGGCACAAGTGATCTTTAGGACAAGACGATATGTCTCGGGCAAGAACCAGGTTGCTTGCTTGAAAGTCAAGGTCATAGCACTGGGTTAGCCTTAATATCATGTCTCGGTTGTAACTTAGTTGTGAATGGTTAACTTATGTTTTAAAATAACCTTGCACAAGTGATCTTTAAGACAAGACGATGTATCGCTAACAAAAACCAGGTCATTAGGTTGATGGTCGAGGTCACAGCAAACGGTTGACATTAAAATTGTGTCCAGGGTCTAGGTAAATGAAAATGTTTTGAAATAAAGCACAAATGATCTCATTGTCAAGAAAGTCATGAACAAGAACCAAGCTGCTTGCTTAAAGGTCAAGGTCACTGTGGTTACCTTGATTGTTAAAGTTTGTGCAAGCAGTCCTGTCCCTTTAAATTTGTTGTGTGTTGTCATATTTTGAAATTACGTGGCTCAAAAAGGTCCCCGGACAAGACATTGTGTTGCAAACAAGAATCAGATAGGCAGCTACTTGAAGGTAAAGGTCACAGCAATCGGCTGATCTTTAAAATTTTTTATCGGGCGTAACTTTGTTGTAAATGGGTTTTGTCCTGAAATCACTTGGCAAAATTGATCCCTTAGACAGATAATGTGTTTTCAAAGAATAACCAACTACTCTCTTTGAAGTCAAGGTCACAGCAGTCACTTGACCTTAAAATCATGTCCAAGCTATTACTTTGTTTTGTATGGTCAATTTTGGAATAACTTGGCAAAAATTATCCCTAGACTAGGCAATGTGTCACATATGAAAACAAGATTGCTAGCCTCTAGGGCACAGTCACAGCACTCGATTGACCTTAAAATCTATGTAAGCAATTATGTCCGGGCTGTAAATTTTAGCTTGTCTATTCGAAGAATATGAGAGCTATTGTAGTTGCCCTTGTGCGGCGTTGGCGTTGCAGCTTTTTTGGGTTTTGTTTTACATGCAAGAAACTATCAACCTTAATCTCAAAAACTATTTATGGTATTGACTTGAACATTTATAAATATGTTCAGGGCATCAGACAACCAAGGGAGATAACTCTGATGGAATATATCACAAATTTTGCCCCTTTTTTTAAATTTGAAGTTTTGGTTAAAGTTTTTCATGCAAGTATTTTCATGCTAATATCTCAGTATCTAGGCATGTGATTGGTTTTCAAACATCTTTAATATGTTTAGGGTATCATACTTTCATGGAAATAACTGTTTGATAGAAATGTTACAAATTATTGCCCTTTTTAACTTAAGAAATTTGGTTAAAGTTTTAGCATGCAAGGTACTTTCATGCTTATATCTCAAGTCCAGCCATGGGATTGATTTTAAACATCTTTAATATGTATAGAGGTATCAACTTTAAAGGAAGAAAACACTTGATGGAGTAATTAAAAATTATGGCCCCCTTTAACTAAGAATTTTGTTTAAATTTTTGCATTCAAGCTGCTATCCAGCTTATATCTCAGAAATTGTTAATGGGAATTTACTAGAAAAGTTATGAAGTGAATTCAGGGCATCAGAAAAACAAGGAGGGTAATTTTTGGACTGAATTTTTATACAAGTTTGGCCCCTTTCTAACTTGGATACTTGGTTTAAAATTTTGCATACACAGTATTATATGCTTATGTCTCAGTATCTGGGCATGGGATTGATTTTAGACTTCATAAAAATATTAAGGGGGATCAGACTTTTAAGGGATTTCTTTTTTACTATTATTATATACAGGGGATGTGAAGGGGGGTGTGAAGGGCAAGAAATGAAATAGATTTCATTTGATTTACCAACAGCATTTTGAATAGTCCGAGCGTGCTGTTCTCTGACAGCTCTTGTTTGAAAATATTCTAGGGGAGATCCCCCAAACCCCCTCTCTTTCTGTGAAACTTTTTGGGGCTTAAAGCACCCTGTACTTTTTAAAATTCTGGCTGGGGCACTGTAAAAGGTTTGTATATTTTCTTGGTATAATGATAATAACCAGTACCCCTTAAACAAGTAAGTAATTTCACTTCAAATGCCCCCGAGTGAAAACTTAATCTGGAAAATTCCTATATTTTGCCTAACAAATGGGCTAAAACTCCTAATTTTTGGGAAAAAAAATCCTATATTTTTCCTTTATTTTTATCAAAACTCAGTTGACAGCCTGCAATTGGTCAGGACCCTCCCCCTGAATTTTACTTAAGACCTTATATCTTAAAAAAAAGTTCAGATCCCCACCCCTGAACTATATATATTCTTGTTCCTCATGATGAGAGGATTGAATGGTACTACTTTGGGTTCCCCGAGGTCACTCAGGGTCAGGGCCCCACCCCCTTTAAATTTTTCTTATGACCTTATATCTCAAAAACTGTTCAGAATCCCACCCATAGATCATATATATATATAATTCTTGTTCCTCATGATGAGATAGATTGAATTGTACTTCTTCAGTGTCCCCATGGGTCACAAAGGGTCTGGCCCCAACCCGACAGTTTTACTTCTGACCTTATTTCAAAACCATTGAGATTCTCACCCCTAAAACCATATATTTTTCTTGTTCTTCATAATCAATGAATTTAATAATACTTCTTTGATAGCACATGGGGCACCCCAAAGGGGGCAGGCCCCGAAACCCCCCAATTTTACTTTTGACCTTATTTCTTAAAAAAAACATTCATTATGATTGTCTAAGGAGAAACTTTGTTTGGGGGACTAAGTAACATTCACTGTACAATTATTACTTGTTTGCTTTAACTTTGAGGACTTAAAGGGAAGAATCTTGTTGAACTTAGGGTTCATCCCTTTCAACCCCTTAAAAATTAAAGCACAAGTTGCAGTTATTATTAAATCCTTAATTTTGAATTTTAAGGCCTAAATAACCCACAAAAAACCCTTCAAAAATTTCAAATTTTGAACCATGTTGTCAAAAAGAAAAAAAAATGGGTATAATGAAATTTTTGCATAACCACATGTTTTTTTGTTTTTTTCTTATATTGCACTAATTTTGTTTCATTCAGGACTCTTGTATTCACCTCATGGACAGATTCTATGCTACTTCTTTCCCAAAAAGGTGAAAGTCCCAAAGAAATCCAACAAGAAGCTACGTCAATAAACTGGTCACTTTAAACGGTTGCTTCTGTTTTCTGCACCTAATACAATTGTTACTGTACAGGGGAAAGTGGTAGAGGTACGGTACCTAGTCCAGTTAAAGCAATTTAGTGAAATAGCTGACACTGGGCTCCTTTCAAATATCACGTATATCTACTTAAGCCATATCCTTCTTTACATTCTTATAATACGCACCCCCCCCCCCCCCACACATGTAAATTTTCATACTTAATTTTTGTCTTGAACGTAACTCAAAAAGTATATAAGGTATCTTAATAAAACTTCATACGTGGAAAGATCTCATTCAGGGGGGAATGTAGAGATTAAGAACCATAACTCTCTGTTGTGTAATTTTAGAGTAATTTCGCTTTGTAAATTTTGTCCTGGCCATAACTCAAAAAGTATATAGGTATCAGGATGAAACTTCATATGTGGATAGATTTCATAGAGAGGGAAATTAAGTGACCAAGAACTTCACTCTCATTGCAAAATTTGGAGTTGTTGGCCTTTGTAAATTTTCCTACTGATTTTTGTCCGGGCCATAACTCAAGAATATAAAAGATATGTGGAAAGATCTCATTGAAGGGAAGGGCAGTGCCAAGAACTGTATCCCTCGTTTGTGTCATTTTAAAATCCCTGTGACAAAGCACATGCGGTGGTATTTGCGCCATGACAATGGCAGTTCTAGTTAATTTTTTGAGCCTCAAATAACAGTTTTATGTTCATCTTTTATTTAGAGAAAGAGGAGTGATAATAAATTTGAGAAGTTTTATCATATTTTCTAAGTCAATAAACAACAGATCAAGCACATTTAAAGTAAAGAGCAATCCTTTTTATACCCCCCGCAAACGAAGTTTGAAGAGTATACTGGAATTGACCTATCGTTGCCCGGTCGGTCATGCAGTCTGTCTTTCAAAATCTTGTCTGGCAAACTCCTCCTTCAGTATTTGTCTAGTTATCCCGATAACCTCGCATAAATGTTCATCAGGAGCAGTAGATAAGCAAACCCAAATTTCATGTTCGTTCGCACAAGGGTTACAGAGTTATTGAACTTCTTCTTCAGTTTCAGACTGATTCACCTAATACTTGGGATAGATTTTTCATCAGGAGCAGTAGATGTGTAACACACAAATTTCACAAATGTGCGTTAGCGCAAGGGTTTAAAGAGTTATTGCCCCTGATTTGACTCTAAATATCTTGTGATGCAAACTTCTTCTACATTTCTTAACCAGTTTCAGCATATGTGCTCCTGATGAGCTATTAGGGTCAATGAATGTTTTTTCGTCTGTCCGTGGTCCGTCCATTGTCCACAATTAGTTTTTTTTGCACTCTTACATTTCATTTCTTAAGCAATCATCTTCAAACTTTATGACAATGTTATTACCATAATCTCTTGGCCAAGTTTGATTATGGCTGATATCGGCTAGTTGGGTCAGGAGTTATGCCCCTTATAATATTAAAAAAATGCCAGAAATTTTACTTTTTTTTTGCACTCTAGCATCTTCATTTCTTAAGCAATCATGTTCAAACTCTATGACAAAGTTTATTACTATAATCCTCGCCAAGTTTGATTATGGCTGATAATTTGGGCCCAAATTTGATTATGCCCCTTGTAATATTAAAATTTCCAGATTTCACTTTGTTTGCACTCTAGCATCTTTATTTCTTAGCAATTATCTTTAAACTTTATGACAATGTTTATTACCATAATCTTTCAGCCAAGTTTGATTGTGGCTGATATCGGCCAATTAGATCATGAATTATGCCCCTTTTTGATATAAAAAAAAGCTAAATTTCACTTTGTGTGCACTCTAGCATCTTCATTTCTTAAGCAATCATGTTCAAACTCTATGACAGTGTTTATAGCATACACTTATGGTCAAGTTCGATTAATGATATTGGTTAATTAGGGCAGAAGTTATCCCCCCTTTAATTTTAAAAAATGCCAGATTTCACTTTGCACTCTAGTATCTTCATTTCTTAAGAAACCCATTTTGAAGTTAACCGAAAAATGTTTATAGCCATAACTCTCAGTCAAGTTTGACTTCAAATTTTGACCACATGTACGTTTATAAATTAGTTTGTGGAATTGAAATGATTTCAGGGATTATGTGTTTAGTACTATTTGCTTAATTTTGTAATTTGTACAGGCCATAAAGGCAGTTTTTCTCAGGTGAGCGTTTTTAGGGCCAATTTGGCCCTCTTTGTTTCTTGTCCGAACATAACTCTAAGGATACATGGTATTTACATGAAACAAAGAAATGTAAACAGATGGCGACTAGGAGAAGTGCAATTTCTAAGAACTGTAACTCTACACTTTTAAACTACTGTGCCAAACAACCATAACTGACTCACTTAAAATAAAAACTTTACTTACTACCTATAATCATAACCAATATACTATGATCCCAGTTCTTATCTATGCTCCATCTGGAGTCTGGCTTCTCCTTTATGAAAAAATTTTGCGGGAGTATTAAATCACCTTCATTGATAGCTTTAGTTAAAGATTGTAGTCAGATTTTATTATTATGATGTCAAAATCTACTTGATGAGTCATTTTGCTAAAAGCCTTTTCAAAATCCACTGTCCAGATGGGGTTTAAACCAACTTAGTGAAACGCATATTGAAGATGACCCTGTACTGGATGGAAATCTCCATCAAATGATTTCGACTCTGACATAGAATCATTTGTTAAGCAAGACATGAGAATAACTGTTAGGCAGGTTGCTGAGGAGTTAGATGTTAGTTATGGCACAATACAAGATTTTTTAACTAAAAGACTTTCTATGTGACAGGGTTTTTGCTAGTGGTGCCTAGACTTTTAATACCAGAGCAAAAACAAGTCCAAGTAAATTTGAGTTATGATTTTTTGCGTTGTTTTTCTGAGACATGTGAAATTTTCTTAAAAAAATTACATGTGATGAAACATGGTTCCACTTAGAGCCGCAAAGTAAGCAACAGAGTTCAGTTTTTTCTCCATCCCTTGAAAGCATGTCTTTCCAAGTCAGCTGGTAAAGTCATGTCAAACATTTTCTGTTGTAGCGTGAACGTCTGAGCGGCGGATTTGAGGAGATGGAAAAAAGATAAATAAATTTTCCTTGAGGCCTGCCTAGCCAATTGATTAGAAATAAAATATTTGAAGAATATATACACAACTGATTAAACAATGATTGTTACAAATCTGATTTACTAAATAAGATTAACAAGAATCAAGTTAAATTAATGTTGACGTATATTGAATAAAGATATAAACAAGGCTGTATCGTAATTTGCACCCCAATATTGACCGTTGGAACGACCAGTCCCGTAACACCGAGTTGCAGCCACTGTCTGCCTAGTGCGAGATAGCTGGCTTTCAAGACTAGCAGACACCAGCCCTATCCAAGAATCTAGGCTTCAAACGATAAGCTGGGCCTGACTCCAGGACTGCTTCACTGCGGCCCGTGTACTGATTTGCCCCCTTCCAATAAAGCAGTGCTTACATGAAAGTTCGGCAGTATACGGACACAAAGCCCAAGTGATTCCAGTCCTATATTACAAAATGCTATATGTTTTAACAAACAAACACTTTGAATGTTAACCAGCAACTCCCCGAAAATCGGCGTCCGCCCCGTATTTTATAGTAGTAAGCACACCACGTGACCAAATTATCATGGACTCTCCCGGGCAAAACCATTTCCATAATATCATAAGAACGTAGGGGTGTTTTCTGTTTCTATAAGACGACGTGCTTTATAAATGCGTAAAAATCTATTCAAATCACGCAAAATAATAAACTTAATTTCAAAGAAAGTTATAAAAACTTACCAGAAAAGCTTGTGTCGAATAGTAATCAGCAGAAACCAACAATTGTTTAACCGAAGCTGGAACTTAGGGTAAACACTACAATTTTGAATTTATGACAATAGGGCAAACTCTACTAAATATTTTCGTCACATTACCCACGCCTCCGGGTAAATGCGTCCCGCATTACTAATGAAACCAGGAAATAAAATAATCACAAATCACAAAATAAAATCTTAACTATAACAAGGTTTAATTCCCATTAAACATTATTCATATTAGAAACAAAATACAATGTGAATGACCATTTTTAATCAAACAACTAACGGTAACGTTAAAGTCATAGCTGTCTCCAGTATTACTGTTCATATACTTGAAAATGAGCTTAAACTGTCCACCTTCCTGCGACAAGCTCCTCTCAACGAAAACATCATCAGCTCTAACAAGCGCTCCCTCTAGAACAGATCTCCAACACACATCTAGCTGCCTTACATTTCTCCTGGAAGAAGCAAAGAACCGTAGAGCTTCTCAGTATCGTCAGCTACAGAAAACTCCTCGACAAGGTAACCCTCTTTTACAACAGTCTTTACTTCTATCTCAACATTTCCAGTTTTTTCTTCACCGGCTTCCTCCTTTTCTTTATCCCTATCACTCCTGTCTTTTTCTTCTGTAACCTTCTTCTGACTCCATCTTCCGACACTTTCCTGACACCTGTAACTTGTTACCTAAATCATTTGGCTTGGCAACACCAGCTTCTATGCCACAACTAAGTCCATGTCATCACTACAGGCCATAGAAGTTACAGTCTCAGAAGCTTTAGCAGTTCTCTTGACTGGTGCTGCAACTGGGGTAGGGCGTGTTGCCTTTCTAACTGACCTCCCAAGATCCAAACTTTCCTGTCCTTCCTTTCCTGCACCTTCATCTATAACTTCTACACCAGATCAACTATCCCAATCACTATCACTTTCCTTTCTTTGCTTACTTGCTTTCACTGTCTCTCCAACTACACTTCTTTCACTGTGCTTCCTCTTCATGTGTTGTTGGTAATACTTTTTCTTCCTGAAAGTCACCGAGCATTCGTCACACCCAAATTCCTTCCCAACACACGCAGGATGTGGAACCGGACGTCCTCATCGTCATCAAACTCTTTCTTACAGGATGGGCAGATGATGCTAGGGCCTTCTCGTGGCATGGTTCTCAATCTGAAATAGATAGAACATAATCTTTCAACCAGCTGGAGTTTGCCTTTTTCTCTTACTAAAGCTTACCTCTTCTATCGGTTTCTCTTTATTCAATTTTTCGATCATTGCCTCTTCACCCATCAATGGAACAGTGGCCGCTTCTTCAGAAAATTCTGTTAGTGAGTTTCTCCTAGAAGTTGCTGGCTCTTAGCTTTGCGGATGCGATCACAGTGAATGACTTGGTCACCGGTCTTTCCGCAGTCAACCTTGTACAGTACATCAACATCTTTCCATTGACAATGAAGGGTCCTCGCCAATAGATGTCAGCTTGGAGGAACAACCTACTTCTTTACCGGAAAGAAAACATAGACTTTATCTCCTACCTCTAGTTTTTCATAAGACAATGTCTTGTCGTGATATCTCTTTTGCCTAAGCATGGCTCCACCTGTTCGGTCTCTAACGACTTTATGAGTTGTTTCCAATTTTTCTTTCAGCTCCCACACCCACTGGTTTTTCAGGTATACTTTTAATACTGGCGGCATTTCAAACAAGATGTCAAGTGGCGTGGTAGTTTCACGGCCTAGCATACACATGTTTGGGTAAAACCTGTAGTTTCATGCTCAGTAGTCCGATATGCCATCATGACATACGGAAGTAGCTCATCCCATTTTGAATGGTTGTTCATTGACAAAGGCACTGAGCATTGCAGTCAGAGTTCTGTTAAATCGCTCTACCATGCCATCAGATTTCGGGTGATATGGTGTCGTTCTCGTTTTCTGAATCTGTAGAAGCTTACACATCTCTTGAAACAGCGACTTTCAA
Organism: Solen grandis; assembly: GCA_021229015.1. Classification (NCBI taxonomy): domain Eukaryota; kingdom Metazoa; phylum Mollusca; class Bivalvia; order Adapedonta; family Solenidae; genus Solen; species Solen grandis. Next base: position 409,708 of record CM037780.1, on the reverse strand, counting down.
ACTGCCTACCTTGATCTGAGTGTATTTGACGAGGGACTCCAAATCTCGCTATGACCTCCTCTACCAAGTAAGTTGCAACCGTTTTAGCTTCCATGTTGGGCATGGCGAAGCATTCTGTCCATTTTGTAAAGTAAATCACCTATCACGAGGATATATTTGTTCCCTCGTTCGGTGACTGGTAGCTCACCAAGAATATCTATGGCCAGTCTTTCAAAGGGATAACCACTCCTAACTATGGTCATTGGAGCTTTCTTGGTCTTGCTTGGATCTTTTCTCTTGCGCAAAACACACAGCCATTTACGTAGGTTTTAACATCTTGTTGCAATCCCGGCCAGTAATAGCCTAGTCGGATCTTGCTCAGTGTCCTAAATGACCAGAGGCTTTAATATCATGTGAATATCTCAGACAACACGCCTTGGCTTAACGGCACAATAGCTTGCCATAAAACTCATCTGTCCCAAGTATGTCCCATCGTCTGACAAGAAGTCCTTGTCTAACATCAAGTCTCTTCCACTGACTCCACAACGACTTCACATAATAGCTTTCACATGCTACATCCTTGCTATCGGGCCTTATTCCAGCAACAACCCATGATTTAACCATCGAAATCTGATTATCACAGTCCTGCGCAAGCTGAAGCTCTGAATCTTCAGAGATAGTTTTCCTCAATTTTGTTATCCCTTGCACCATTCTTTCATCCCAGGGTTTACAACACTGCTTACATTTAACCCTACTCATGCTATCAGCATTTCTATGCTGTCTGCCAGGTCTGTGGATAACATCAAAATCAAATGATGACAGGACCTCTAACCATCGGGCCACCTGCCCCTCCGGATCCTTAAAACGCATCAGCCACCGTAAAGACCCTGTCCGTTCTGACCTTGAACTTCTTCCCATACAAATAATGGCGAAAATATTTTACAAAGTGCACGAGAGCTAATAACTCCTTTCTAGTGACACAATATTTTCGTTCAGACTTTGAAAGTGGTTCGCTGGCATATGCTATGACCCGTTCATGGCCATCAAATTCCTGTGAAAGTACTGCGCCGATGCCAACATCACTTGCATCTGTATCGAGTATAAACTCCTTGGAAAAGTCGGTGTGTGCCATAACTGTGTCTGAATTAACTTTTGTTTTAACTTCCGGAAAGCTGTGTCACACTCCTCACTCCACTGAAAGACTCTGCCCTTTTCAGTAAGTTTGTGAAGTGGCTTAGCTATGTCGCGAAACCCTGTATAAACTTCCTGTAGTAGCTACACAAGCCAATAAACGATCTCAGCTCATCACACTACATGGTTCTGGCCATTTTTTAATAGATTCGATCTTTTTGGGATCAGTCCTTACTCCATCTGCGGATACGATATGGCCAAGGTACTCAACTTCTCTGCAAAACAGTTGGCACTCCTAGGTTTGAGTTTAAAGCCTGCTTCTGTTAATTTGTTGAATACATTCTCTAGGTTGAAAGCATGTCTTCAAAACTTTTACCATGAACGATGATATCGTCCAGGTAAATCAAACAAATCCTTCCAATCAAACCCGCCAACACTGTTTCCATCAGCCTTTCGAAAGTAGCTGGCGCATTGCACAGGCCAAAGGCATGACCTTAAACTCAAACAATCCACGCTTAGACACAAAAGCAGTCTTCTCTACATCTGCTGATCGACCTCTAGTTGCCAATACCCAGAATTAAGGTCCAAGCATGAAAACCACTCTGAGCCGGCCAGCTGTTCGAGTGTGTCATCGATTCTGGAATGGGATAAGAGTCTTTAACCGTGACATCATCAGTTTACGATAATCGACACAAAAACGGCTTGTGCCATCCTTTTCTTGACCATCACAATGCCACTTGCCCATGGGCAAGAAGATGGCTGTATTATCCTTTTTGCAGCATATCGTCAATTTGCCTGTCGACCTCTTCACTCAAATGTACAGGTGTTCTTCTTAATTGTTGTTTGATGGGATGAGCATCTTTAGTATTGATTTTGTGTTTCACAATACCTGTTCTACCTAAATCATTGTCTGTCCTCGAAAAGACCGTAGCATATTTCGACAAAAGTCTTGCAACAGCCTTGCTCTGACTAGGTGTCATACCACAGACGGTTCTATCATACAAATCTTGCAAAAAGGGTGGAAACTCTCTTCGGGATATTCAACTTTGGTATTCGATGAAACATGCACAACTGGACTCATTTGAGCTATATTTGTGCCTGAATACAGCTTCTGTGCTCATCTGCAACGTTCATGATCCTTAATGGTACCAAGCTATTTGCTGTAACAACCGCCTTTGCAACAAGAGCTCTGCCACTTTCTATGTTTTCTCAGATGGTTCTACTATAAAGAGTTCTTCTGTAAAATGTGCATAGCAGGACCTTTCCATGAATAATCATCTCTGACCTTGCGGCACAGTGACGTCTTCTGCTATAGTTACACGATAACAACCGATACTGCCACGGCAGGCAAATTTGCATGGCTTCCCTTTAGTGTTATTACCTGCTTTATGACGTCTATTTTGCATCCATGATCTTTCATAAAGTCCAAGCCCATCACAAAATCATTGTCTATGTCTGCCACTATCGCATTTATGGTATATGTCAATCCATTAATCTCCACTGTTACAGATGTCTTTCCTTTCACATCTAGTGCTGACCCATTAGCTGAAACAATAGTCAGATCATATGGCTGCAACACATGGCTAGCGTAATTTTTATTCCAAACACGGTTAGATATAATGGACAGTGTTGCACCAGTGGTCTATCAGGCAATCGTATGTCTGGCCATTGAAGATAACTGGCAAAAACATACCAATCCAATTCTGCTAGATGTATTAACGTTCTTTCCACCTGCCGTTGAACTATCTGAAGACTGTTTATCTCTCAGCTTGGACAGTTTCTCTTGAAATGATCTTTAGAACCACATTCAAAACAGGACCCTCTTTGTTGATTCCCACCACTATTTTGTCTATTTCGCTTGTTATAAGATGTTTGTTGTCTTGAACATATGTTTGAGCTGACAACTAGAGACTCTACCAGCTTTTCTAGGCGGTCCATGGAAAGCCTCAGCGTTTGCAGCTCATTTCATCACTAGCTGGAACGGTTGTTGTTGAACTAAGATGCCTTGGCTTTCAATATTCCTCCTTTCAGCCCGAACAAAGCCTCCAATTCAACAGCATGTCTTACAGCATCGTTGAGACTAGCTGGCCTAGCCTGTTTTACTCTTAGCCTCATGTCAACACTTGCCAATGCATCATAAACTGTTCCTTGGCAAGTGTCTCTCTGACATCACTAGGGGCTGTAGCATATGCCAATTTGTCAGTCGTCTTATATCCTGGCCAAGTTCTGCAAGGCTCTCTGTTGCTTTCTGCTTCCGTTCTCGCAGCTGCACCCGATATAGTTCTGTCTGATTTGGTGGAGCAAAACGCTCTTCCAGGGCATTAACTAAAGCATCATAATCCTTGGAATCAGTAGAAAGATTCCCAAACACGCCTTGGGCTTGACCCCTGAGAGCCACAGCTAGATATAATCCCTTCTCCTTCTTGCTCCAGCCATTGATTTCAGAACACGTCTCAAAATGACTCTGTATCAAGCCAACTACTGGTGCCATCATAAGTAGCAGGCTTCAGAAACGTGCCTCGTTTATTTTCCTTCGGCTTACGAGTGGTAATAAAATTTTCTGGCACATGCAGTGACTCATCCTCTTCAACTTTACATTGTCAGCAAATGATAAATGTCTACGTCCCTTATCATCGACAGATGGTGTCTGTAACGTGCTAGAACTAAGAGCCATCTTTGATCTGCCTCCCCTTAAATACTATGGCGTGGCGTTGATATATTTGGAGAATTATGTCCGAGCTCTGTTATCTTGTTCTGCAGAGAAGAAATTTCGTTCTCCAGCTTTAACCTCGCATTTTCTTTGCTAAGCAGGTCAATGCGGTCCAGCAATTCTGCCATATCCACTTCTTCTTTTATTGATGTAGCCATCTCCTATTAGCGTAATTACAACTATCCAAAATATATAAAAATAGGATATCCCACCGCTGCCACCAAATTTTGTAGCGTGTAACGTCTGAGCGGCGGATTTGAGGAGATGGAAATAGTATAATAAATTTTCCTTAGGCCTGCCTAGCCAATTGATTAGAAATAAAATATTTGAAGAATATATCACAACTGATTAAACAATGATTGTTACAAATCTGATTTACTAAATAAGATTAACAAGAATCAAGTTAAATTAATGTTGACGTATATTGAATAAAGATATAAACAAGGCTGTATCGTAATTTGCACCCCAAATTGACCGTTGGAACGACCAGTCCCGTAACACCGAGTTGCAGCCACTGTCTGCCTAGTGCGAGATAGCTGGCTTTCAAGACTAGGCAGACACCAAGCCCTATCCAAGAATCTAGGCTTCGAACGATAAGCTGGGCCTGACTCCAGACTGTTTCAGCTGCGGCCCGTGTACTGAATTGCCCCCTTCCAATAAAGCAGTGCTTACATGAAAGTTCGGCAGTATAACGGACACAAAGCCCCAAGTGATTCCATCCTATATTTACAAAATGCTTATATTTTTAACAAACAAACACTTTGAATGTTAACCAGCAACTCCCCGAAAATCGGCGTCCGCCCCGTATTTATAGTAGTAGCACACCACGTGACCAAATTATCATGGACTCTCCCGGCAAAACCATTTCCATAATATCATAAGAACGTAGGGGTGTTTCTGTTCTATAAGACGACGTGCTTATATATGCGTAAAAATCTATTCAAATCACGCAAAATAATAAACTTAATTTCAAAGAAAGTTATAAAAACTTACCAGATAAAGCTTGTGTCGAATAGTATCAGCAGAAACCAACAATTGTTTAACCGGAAGCTGGAACTTAGGGTAAACACTACCAATTTTGAATTTATGACAATAGGGCAAACTCTACTAAATATTTTCGTCACACTGTGATACTTTGGGTATAGTTCTGATCACATGATATTGGGGAAAACTACAATCAATGGTATTACATCTTTACTCCACCATACTTCAAACCAAAATCAGTCAAGCTACTAAAGACAAGCGCCCAGAACTTTCCAGGACTGGTTTCATTTTGCACCACGATAATGGCCCCGTACAACTCAGTGGTGTAATAGGGCCACAATTACAGAATCAAACATCAAGAGCTAGATTTGGCAGTCTGTGATTTCTTTCTCTTTCAAAATTTTTTTCAAGATCAGTTACGGGGCCTCAGTGTTTTCTCAAGCTTGTGTCCTGTGGGTTTTTTTCACAATAAAGCATGAAAAACACACTAGAAATCATAACAGGAGCCCGCGCTCAAACCTGAAAAATATTATTTCAAATTTGAAGATCTGTCTCCAAGAATCGGAAATCCCACAATTATATTTAACCAGAATGCATAAAATTCGCCTAGCAACCATAATTTGTTTGTCTACACGCTTGCAGTTAGAAGCGTTTTGAATCTTAGTCAAGCTCTGAAAAAAATCATGATCATTAGATCATTTGCGGTCAGCTCAAAAAAAAATCCAGATATGTTGAGATATTACATGGATGACTTGCAATAAAATGATAAAAAAATATTTATAATCTGTTTTTATTATTTCAACAGAAATTTAAATAAAACTAAAACACCCATTCACAACAATATAAAATTTGTGGTTATTTTGCATTTTATGTAAGAGACCGTTACTCATGACTGACTCTGTACATATTGACTTTTGTTGTTGTACCAACTGCAAAAAAAAAAAAGCCTCTGTTTCAAATGATTTGGAGCCCAGTAAATCTACTGCATCTACGTCCATGCAACCACAAAAAGAGTTTATGAAAAATGGCTTACCAGAAATAAGTATAAGAACTGGTAGCTTACGACAATGAAAAAAAAAACCCCTCATGTATTGCTTGATTTGTAAAAAAAACTGAACAAAATAGAATACAATAGTAGCAATACATGTCTGCTTCTAATGGCAAAGCATGTTGTAATAAATTGTGGTAGATAAATCATGCACAACAAAAAAGCCCCTGAAGTTGTGTTCAAGGTCCCTTCATGGTCCGCTTTGTGCAAAAGCTGGAGAAAACACTGGGGTCATAGATTTGAGTCTCGAAAAAGCTTTGTAGTGCTATTATTGTAGTGGCATTGAGATGTTGTCACGTACGGCTTAGGTCACGCCTTTGATTCTTGGTTGGAAAAATGTAACAAGTATTATAGGTCACCTGGGTTTACTTTGAAAAGGAGTAAAGTTTTATTGACCTGTGGTTTAAATTGATAATTTATATGAAAGTTCTCATATATAATGATCGTCCCTCATACTTCTTTTTTTTTCTCACTTGTCATGTACTAACCTATCATCCAACACTGACATTATCAGGGTGCCAGCAACCTGGAAAAGTCAGGGAAAACTTTTTTTCACTAAAATTGCTAAAATAAACTTGATACATGTTGCCATGGCAACCAACACCATTTTATTTTAAAAACTTTAAAAATCATCTCCTCTGAAACCAATGGTCAGAATTTGATTTCATTTTGCCCAACTAGTTACCTAATTTGTTTCTACAATGGTTTCTAAAATGAAGTTGATCCCTTGAAGATGTGCCCCATACCATTAATTTAAGTTTTCTGAGTCTTCCAAGGGAAATAATCAATATTTTATCTTAAAACTACAGATAATAAATATTGAATATTGATTAACTCCCCTTATTGATTTCATTTTTAATCCCCCGCCGTGAAGCGAGGGGGGTTAAGGAATGCCCTTCGTCTGTCCGTCCGTCCGTCAGTCCGTCCGTCAGTCCGTCATGTGTCCGAAACATTTTCCGTGTCCGCTCCATATCTCATGAACGCTTGGATACATTTTTCCTTCAAACTCAGCTAAAGTGTTAACCTCATTGAGCTGATTGCAGAAGGCATGAGGCGGTCACGCTGGCTCAAGGTCAAGGTCATACTTGAAGTCAAATGTTATTTTCTTGTCCGCTCCATCTCATGAACGCTTGGACACATTTTTCTTCAAACTCGACTAAAATGTTAACCTCATTGAGCTGATGTGCAGAAGGCATGAGGCGGTCACGCTGGCTCAAGGTCAAGGTCATACTTGAAGGTCAAATGTTGTTTTCGTGTCCGCTCCATATCTCATGAACGCTTGGACACATTTTCTTCAAACTCGGCTAAAATGTTAACCTCATTGAGCTGATGTGCAGAAGGTATGAGGCGGTCATGCGGCTCAAGGGCAAGGTCATACTTTAAGGCAAAGTTATTTCGTCCGCTCCCTATCCATTTAAAGCTTGG
>CM037780.1:382974-402331 GCA_021229015.1 Solen grandis | reverse complement strand
GTGTCTGCTAGCGTCGCACGGCCTGAAGGATTCGCCCCAAAAACTTTTTTAGCATGTAACTACCCAAATCGGGGTTTTTTCCCCTAGTCCTGAATAAAATATTTAAGCCACACATTTTAGAATGGTCTTTGAATGGAAAAGAAGATGCAAATTTATAAGCTAAAAAAAAAAATGCTCAAAGGAAAAAATAGTAGTAGCTTGAAAAACCCGTGTATAAAAGTAGGGTTTAAAAAAAAGTAATGGTTCTAATTTTTTTAAATTTAAAAGGTTCATACAAATATCAAGTGGTTGAGGAATTTGTGGTGGACAAGAATTATGATAAAGGAGCATAACTCAAGAAGGATGGTTTTATAGATTAAGGTTTTTGATCATTGCACTTTCTTTTCCCCAAAAAATGCATATCACGGGGGTTTTGAAAGTCGCCAAGGATTAAAGGGAAATTTTTACCGATGTTGGGTCACTGCAATATTTTTGGACTATCCATAGAATAGTTGACCTTAAATTCATTTTTTGTTTTTAAATTTAAATTTTAAGGTTTAAGCTGGACTTGTTGTAAAATTTAATGATACTTATATAGGGAAAATTGGACTACAAGCTGCATGCCATTATACAACCATCAGGAGGGAAAGAAAATAAGAGGCCCGGGTTTGAATTTAGCCAGATTTTTTTTTTTAACAACTGGGAATTTTAAAGTTTTGAATTCTTTATTTTGTAAAGAGTCAAGTGTCAGTTTTTTAAAAACACAGTGCAAAAGCATGAAGTGACAACAAGCTGAGTATTGAATTTTTAAATTTTGAGCCCCATATAGCAGAGGTTGTCTCTCTCTAGACATCCACCATCTTTGGATCTAGTTCTTTAACTAACATTAGCTTTTGTATTTTTTGCTTGCAAAAAGAAGGCAAGTACATGAAATTGTAACTTGAATTTTTTAAATTTTCCACTGGCATTAGCAATTTTGAGAGCTTAAAGTTGTAAAATCTGATTTCTAAAATAGATTTAAATCTATTTAAAGATAAACAATTTAGATGTAAGTGAACATAGAACGTACATTAACTAGTCCTTCGGGGGAGATTGAACAAACCAAAACCTGAATGACCAGTTTTTGCTCTTTATTTTTTGTTCACCTGTGTAAAAGGGGATAACATCTTTGGGTTGGTTTCCTGTGTCACAGTGGTGAATTTCTGGCAGTGTGTTGTTGGATATTATTTATACTTACCTCCTGTACATGTCTATATATAAATCTGCCTGACTGTCAGTGAGCTGAGGAAGTACTGTAGGTATGTATGTCAGAAGAGGTTCTTGTCAGATTAGGTCATGAGATTTAATCCTTTTCTTCTTAGAGTGTCCCATATTATCATCAAAACAGAGAGAGAGAGAGGCTGACTGACTGTGTGTGTGTGTGTGTGTGTGAGAGAGAGAGAGAGAGAGAGAGGGCGAGAGGGGCTGACTGACTGTGTATGTGTGTGTGAGAGAGAGAGAGAGAGACACTCCTGTCTGTAAATATAAACTAAGTATCTTTTAGACAAAATAGTGAGAACTTCTCATTCAAAGGGAGATTTAAATCCCTATTTTTTTTTTTCTTTCATTTTCAGATTTCAATGAGATTTTAAGCATCTCTGGATATCTCTGAATAATGTCTGAAATTGAGTAATGTAGTTGTTTAAAATTATTTTTTGTGGAACATTTTTCAACACGTATATGCAAGGGTATATATATATATATATACAAAGTAAAAAAACATGGCAAGTTACTAGTGAAATCAAAGCACTCCTGTCATCAGGATTGACAATATAGTCCTAAATCAGAATTTCAGCAGTGTGGAACTTAATATGGGGAAAGTTCATAATTATGATGCCAAGAACTCCATACATTTTCCTGCAACTCTAATTATTAGTAAGTCAGCTTTGTTTCATGACAATCCGCTTTTCTGTCTTTGCCTTGAGGGCTTTGTTTTGTTTAAAAAATATCAAGATTGTGGGTCATGACCTTGATTCCATTCATAATAGCGCATACATAATGAGGTCATGTGGCTGAGTGGTTAGAGTGTCCGCCCTCGAATAGGGGTCATAGGTGCAATCCCTGGTGGCAACATACCAAAGTCATGAAAATGATTCTGGTATAGCTTCCCTGCTTGACATTTTGGGACATATATTTTATATTATAATTCCAGGGCCTGTGTCAAAATAATGTGACTTGGTGTGGTATCTGTCACATGACTACAGCCTGATACTGCATATGGCAGCACTATAGCTGTCTCAGGTAGACTTAGTCCCCCAAATGATTGAAATACTGTTATGGGACAAATTTAAACCCAATAAATAAAACAAAACTTACTTCATTAGTACATTCTGTTTTTTTGCCCGGAGTGATACAATTTCATTGGCTGCGTAATAATGCAAATCAGCAATGCCTGTTTTTGATTTTCTGCTACATGCTGTCTGATCTGGGTCTGTTATGTTTTCCAAGGTATCAAAACAGTTGGGGAGGGTAAAGAATGTGTTCCCAAATACCGCATTACAATGGGTCTGCAGGTTGTATGATTTTCTGCAGTGCATTTTGCAGAATTGATTTCGGGTAAATATACAAGTCTTTTACAGTGACTCATGGGAAACAATTTTCTGACAACTTATACTAATCCTTCTAGTTTGGTTTTGGTTTAGGCAATACATTGCAGCTGTAAAGGTTGAAATATACAGAACTTTTGTATGCCGTAAAGCTGTAAATAATGTAGGTTACATCATATTGGAAGTAAAATCCCTGTCTAAGACTCCATAACCTGTGAAATTGAGGATGACTGTTTACAGTGACTTTACAGGGTCTTCTTGTAAGGATATTAATTCTATATGTCAGGCATATGCCAACCCTGCAATTTTCTCACATGTAATTTCAAGGAAATCATGAAATTGGGAAAGATAATCATATTAGTTTGACATGCCATTCAATAAATTGAAAAATTGTTTTCATGTGAACATTTTTAAAAAAAAACAGCTGCTATTTAATGTCTTAATCTTTTTTTAGGTGTGAAAAATGACTGACACTTTGAGCACATTATTAAGCAACTGTAGTTGGTCCTGGATAATTCGAAGATGGTTCACTTCAGTGCATCTTTTAAATTCCATTTACCCCTCCATTCAGCCAGTCCCAAAAAAACCACCCTCCCAAGGACCTGAACTTCCCTTCGTTTTACCCCAGATAAAAGGGGTATAGGGGACCCATAGGGGCTGTTTCTGGGTATCCTATATGGGAAAACCCTTTTTGGGAACCCAGTGGGCCCTTTTTTATGAAGTTTTTTACCCATTGGGCCCCTTGGGCGGGTTTGGGAAACCCAATAGGGTTTTAAACTATGGGGGGCCCCATGTGGGGCCCCAACATATAAATTTTTTCACCCAAAAAGGGCCCCCTTTTAGGGGTTTTGTACTGGGTTTAATGCCTTTTGGGGTTGGGACTATGGTGGGCCCCAGTGGGTCCAATTTTTTAGTTTTTTTTTTCCATACTGGACCCATTTTGGGCCCTGTACCCGGGGTATGCCCTATAGGGGTTTCCCGATTTTTTGGGGGCCCCATGGGGGCCCCCAACTTATAGGTTTTTCCCATTCTTGATCCATTTTGGGCTGTACCCTGGGTATCCCTATAGGGGTTTTGGCCTATGTGGGCCCCTTTTTGGGGCCCCCCCCCATTTTTACAGGCTTTCTTTTTCCAACTGGACCCTCAGGGGCTTTTAATCTGGGTTTTTGCCTATTTTGGGTTTCGATATGGGGCCCCCATAAGGGCCCATATATAATATTTTTCCCCCCCTAAGGGATTAATGGGGGTGAAATCTGGGTTTTGCCTATATGAGTTCGCCCAGTGTGGGGGACCCAAAAGGGCCCCATATTAAGTTTTTATTTGGACCCACTTGGGTTTATCTGGTTTATGCCTTTATGGGTTCGACTATGGGGGCCCCCAAATTTTGGGTCCCGATTTTTTTATTTTAACATTGCGCACTCAAAAATTTTGGGGTTAAAACCGAAATTTTATTAAAAAACCAACGGTCAACAACAAAACCCCTTTCCCTTATTTAGTTTTTTCTTCAGAGTGCGGCCAGACGAACATTATTACCCTTTATTCAAAAACGTGAAAAACGAAATGTTTTAAAAATTTGGTTTAAAAGAGGGCCTTTTTTCTAAAAAATTTAAAGTCTTGCTTTTTTTGGGAAAATAATTTTGATTTTTGAATAAAAATTTGGGTTTTTGTAACGTATTTTCGCGATTTGGTTCGTCTTTTTTATGTATTTTGAAATGTACCGGTAGTTCTTTTTCCCAAAGGTGTCTAAGCCCAAAATTTTAAACTTTTATTTTTAAAATTTTTATTTTTGAGGACCAAAGGTTTTAAAATTAATTTTTCATCAAAAGTTAGATCAATTTTATTGTTTATTTTTTTGAAAATTATTTACTGAATTTTTGAAAAATTTAAGGGTTAACGTTACGTACTGTCTTTGGGAAATTTTTCGGGTATACTTTTCCCAATATGGTTTTCCTACAAGAAAAACAATCCTGCAACAAATTTTGTTTTTTACTATTATATTTTTTTATTTATTTCTGTTCATAAAGCACTGTTAAAAAATCATTTTGATTCCGATCAAATTTATCCCTTGCTTTTTAAACTTGTTACAGATTTTAAATGAACAAAATTTTAGGTATTCACATCTTTTAATATTAAAAATTTAGATGATTAAAAAGTATAAAACGTTTTTTGAAATTTGGGAATAAAATACCAAATTTCCTTTTCAACCTTTTTAAATTCAATCTCGGGACGTTTGGAGGATTTTTTCTGCAGGGAAAATTGACTGGATGTAAACTACAACTTCCTTTTGGCTGAAGGGGTTTCGCCATTTACCAAACTGCATATCAGGGAATGAATTTTACAGTAAGATTTGCTGCAATAAACTCTACCAAAAGTCTTAAATGAAATGAAGTCATAGTCAATCCCCTTTGGAATTTTTCCCAAATTTTTTATATCATTTTTCAAGAAAAGAATGTTAAAAATAAATAGCCCCCAAGAGGCTTGAGTTTGAAAAACCAAAAATCCCCTTTGCTTTTAATAAATTTTATTTATAAAATGCATTATTCAGGGGAACTTTTTTTGAAAAAAAATTTAACTTTTTTCCTCAGAAAAATTTTTTTTAGTTTAAATGCGGGGTTTTTTTTTCAGTCCCCAACATTTTTGGTTTGCTTCCTTAAAGTTTTATATTTTATACCTTTTGAAACTTTCAAACCACACCACTGAGGCGCTGATAAGGGGTTTCTAAAAATTAAAGGGCGGGGGGTTTAATGAAAGGGGAAGGGGGGGGGGAAAACAGTGCGAAAAAATTTCCAAGACAAGCCCCTTAATGTAGGAATTTTAACGGGGGGACACTCTCAAAAAGTGGAGGGAACAGATTCATAGTGAATAGTTTAGAATAAGTTTTGAATAGTTAAATATCAGTCCATTTTTTTTTTAAGCCACGCCAAACTTTAAATTTTTAAGTAAAACTTTTACTTTTTTTTTCTTTTTTTAAAGCTTTAAAAGAATTTGCTCTGTACAAAAACAGTTTTGGGAGTTTGGGGATACTTTATGTGAAAGGGAGAATTTGGGGTTTGAAAAAATTAAATTCAGTTTATTTTTTCACATTTTTAAAACCCATGGTAGCCAACAATCTTTTTTTTTAATAAAAATTTAAAATTTTTTCAAAAACCCTTTTTTGTCCCACTTGGCTGAAAAAGATAGTCTGTTAGTCTTTTTTAAAAATTAAATTTTTTTCCCACCTCCATTTTTTGATAGGGTTTTGATTTTAGTTTTTTTTTTTTTTAAATTGAAACTGCTAAGAAAAATCCCTTCATTCCCAGTTACCCTTTTTTTATTTTGAATTTTTTTGTCATTTCATATTTAAATTTATTTTAAAGGGGTTAAAGAACTTAAGCAAAATGATATTTGTTATGGGGTGTGATTTTTGGATCCCTTTATTTAGTCTGTCTTGTTTTTTCCTTGGGTTATTTTTCTTTATACAATGGGAAAATGCATTTTTTTTTATAAAAATTTTTGTTGATTTTTTGTGCAGTTTTTTAAAGATTTTCAATTTTTAAGGATTTTTTTATTTTTTTTTGTTTAAAAAAGTTTTCAGGGCTAGGAAAAAAATTTTTTAAAACTTTTTAAATAGCACATTGAAAATAAAAATTTTTTTCCCTTTTGTTTTTCAAACTGTATTTTTTTTAATTATGTTTTTTCCGAATTTTTATTTTTTCCAGAAATGGGGAATTAAAATTGGGAATTTTTTAAATTTAACCCTTTTTTTTCTGATTTTCAGTAACTTTTTTTTGGAAAAGCGACAGATTTTCGAGGCATTTGGAAACGTTTTTCCTTTTTTTGATTTGGCCCCATTCAGAAAGTGCAGGGAAAGGAAGCCATTTTTTCATCCCAAATGGGGTGAAGAAGGGGACCTTTAAGGGGCCCATTTTGGAAATTTTTGGGGGAAATGCCCTTTAGGGGGCCCCGGGCCCAAAAAAAATTGGTTGAAATTTTTCCGACTTTGGGTTTCCTTTTTGTGGGTAGCCCATTTGGGGCCTATGTAGAATTTTAGGCAGGCTGCCCATATGGGCCCCTTAAAGGGGGCACATTTGGATCTTTGGGGCTCCAAATAGGGGACCCAGGCCCAAAACGGTTTTGCACTTTCGCCCATGGGTCCCATGGGGGTTTTTCCCATTGGGGGCCTTTATGTAGAATCTGGGGGGTTTGCCCTTTAGGGGACCCTTTGAGGGCCCATATTGGATTTGGGGGGCTGCCCAATGGGACCCGGGCCCCAAAAACGGGTTTTGCACTTTCGACTTTTGGGGCCCCATGGGGGTTAGCCCCAAAAATTTGGGGCCCCAAATTTGGGAAAACCCCTTTAAGGGGACCCATTTTGGGTTTCCCATTTTTAATTGTATCTGGGATACCCTCTTTTTTTTTCCTTTTCCTGACTGGCCCTTAAAAATTTTCTAATTGATTTTTTTTCAGGATTTTTTAAATTGAATTAATTTTTTTCGAATTTTTTGGGAAAAAGTAAACAAAAAAAGAACCCCAATGGTTTTCCCCCCCAAAATTCTGCAGGCAAATGGGTTCCTTGCTTTAAATGGTCCTTCCCTCCCCAATTCTACATGTAACCCATTTTTTAAATTATTAAAAAAAAAAGGGAATTTCCCTTTCAAAAAATAACATTTTAAAAAAAATTGAGTTTTTGCCCCTTTGCTTTTTTTTTTAAGAATAAGTCTTTTATATGCCTTAATATTTTAAAACCCTTTTTTTGGAAATTTTAGGGAGAAAATATTATGCAATGGAAAAATTAAATTTTTGGATAAAACAAATAAATTGTGTGGGCTTTTTGCAGGGGTTATTGTTTGGGTACAAAAAAAAAAAATGTGGCCAGATTTTAGTATCCCGGTTGTTGACTATTTTTTTAAATTGTCAGCACTGCAGAGGATGACCCTTTATGGGAAAACCTGAAAATGGACCATTTATCTGCTCAGGGTGTTTCCCATTTGGGGAAACATTTCTGGCCCCGTGTCCAATACTTCAGGGGATTTTTATCAAACATCACTGAACAGTAGCCTTGGGCTGTTTGTTGTAAATATGGAATCTTTTTTAAGTTTTTTTTTAATTTCTTATTACATTGTTGCTGGTACTTTTTCCATTTTTACAGAAAAGGGCTAAGAGGCCTTTAAAACCCTTTCCCCCATAAGGGTACCATGAAAAGACCTTTCGAAACCCGCATAAAACCAGATCGCCTGCGGTAACTCGCAGCTTTTATCAGGTTTTTTGCTGTTTTTAAGTTCCCATAGTCGGAAAAGAGGATTTTGTAATAAATTTGGTTTTTGGTTTTTAGTTTGGCTTTCTGCAGATCAGGCTTTATGGGTACCTTATTTTCGTCAAAATGAGTCTTTTTGAGGGGAAAAGGGGTTAAGGGAAAAAAATTTTAAACATCCTTTTTCCCCTTTTTTTAATTCCCCCCGCCGCAAAGCGGAGGGGGGTTATAGGAATGGCCTTCGTTTTGTTGCTGCCCTCGTCAAACTGTTTGTCCGTCCATAATGGGTTTTGGTTCCGCTCCCCTATCTCCTATATTGGTTTTTTCGTGAAAAACTTTCCTCAAAAGTAAACCCAGTTTAAACGATGTGAGGGAAAACCCGGTGGAAGCCAATTTTAGGCTCAAGGTTAAGGTAAAACTAGAAGGTTTATGTGTTTGAAACCTTTTCCCGTTTCCCTTTTAATTTCCCGTCCGCTCCATATCCCTATAAGATTTTTAGTTTTTTATTTAATGTTGCCTCAAATTTTTAAATCTAATTGAAAACAATGCGCAGAACAAAGGTTTTCAGTCAATTTTTCGGTCATGGTCAAGGTTTTCCCCTTTTTTTGGGGGCCCTTTTTTGAACCCCTTTATTTCCTTTCAATTTCATGTTTTGCCCTTTTCCCTATCTCCCCATACCCCTTGAAGGGGTTTTTTTTAAAGAAACCTTTCCCAAATATAAATATAATTGAGATGATTTTGGGAGAAAAAAAGGTTTGGAGGGCCCGTCGGCTAAAATTTAAGGACACACTTTAAGGTCCGGGGGTTTGAAAACCCTTCCAATTTTTCAATTTTCAATTTTGGGGTTTCCCCTCCATTAAATCCTATATTTTCCCTTTAAAGGGTTTTTTAAAGAAAAAAGCTCAATTATAAACCAAAATTTGGGGGGATGTCCGAAACAAAGGTGGGGGAAATCATGTTGGCTCACGTTCAAGGTCACTTTGATGGGTTTGGTTTCATTCCTGGTATTTTTTGTTTCCAGGGTATATTTTTTGAACAACAAAAAATTTTTCCCTAGCAAAAACATCAAAATGTTGGCAAAAAAGGGGAATTTCCATTAGAGGGAAAAAGGTTCCCTTGTTTTAAAAGAATTAAACATAAGTTTTATGTTTGCATTTTGTTTTTAGGGAACCAAAAACTTTTTTTGACATGGCAACCGGTTTAAGCTAATTTTTTCTTTTTTATTTACATAAAAAGGGAGGTTTTTTAAACCCAAAATACAACAGTAGTGCTGAAAAAGGTTTTTAAATTTAAGGGGCGGGGCGGGGATTTTTAGCTTGGTTTTTGGGTTTCCTTGTTTAAAAAGTTATGGCCCCTTTTGAATTTTGACCTGGTTGTCAGGATAATTTTGACAAAGGGTGTGGATCATGCCCCATGTCCATGGTTTTGATAATGTAGTGTTGCAGCACTAATCCAAATAGGGCATGGGCCCCAAAATGACTGAAAAAACTATCACTGGGTTAAAAAAAAATCAAAAATAAACTTTAAAATTTTTTTTGTAGCCCTTTTGGAATGCCTTTCAGGTATTTTGTGTTGAAAAGGGGTAATTTTATTTAACAAAGAAGACTATAGAAAGGGCTAAGTCCTGATTTTGACATTTAGGGTTTTATCACAAATGGCTTTTTTTTCCCCGGAAAATTCAGTGAGTTTTTGTCCTGATTAGTGGGAAATCATTGAACTTTTGACCTTTTTTTTTTGATTTGTTGATGGGGGTTTTTTTTTTAGGCCCGGGCTATTCAAAGAATTTTAAAAAGAAATTGTAGTCCCCACTGGCATCGTGGTGTCTGCCCTAAGAAATTTTAAGGGGTTTTTTTTAAACATTGGCCCTTTTTTTTCCCCTAAATACCAATGGATGCCCCCAACTTTTAACCCCGTGTTCTTCCCTATTAACCCCAACCCAAAAGAAACAGGAACAGGGGTTCCATGGATGTTTCTCCCTAATTCCCACATGAAAATTTTTTACCTGTGTTTGGGGGGCAGGGAAGCGTACAAAAAATTTAAAATTTCTTTCAATAATTTTTAAAAAATTAAGTTTAAAGCCCCAAATTTTTTAACTCAAAAAGAAGGAAAGGCCCCCAAAATTTTGGGGGAGCTATTGTGATCCCGTGAGCGTCCCTCGTGGCGCCCTCAACAAATTTTATGTTTACACTCATCACCTTTTTTTTTCTTAAGGGATTCATCTTTCAAACTTTAGACAATTTTTTTATGACCCCTAATGTCTCGATTTTAGTTTTTATTTTGGCTGAATCCCCAATTTTGGTCAGGTTTTATGCCCTTTTTTTTATTCAAAAAAAACCATATTTAAAGTTGTTTTCACTCTTGTATCTTCAACCTTTTTAGCAAAAATCTTCAAAATTTAGGGGAATTTCTTTTTACCATAAGGTCCGGGTTGAGTTCGATTTAAAGGTTTTGATCGGTAAAAATTGGTTTTGAAAATTATGCCCTTTTAATTATTAAAAAAAATGCCAAAATTTCACTTTTTTTTTACACTCTAAGATCTTCATCTTTTTTAGCAAAAACCACTTTAAAATTTATGGGAATTTTTATGCCATTAAAAGGCTCGATTTATTTTAAAATGGCTGGAGATCCCTTTTTTTAGGTCCGAAGTTATGCCCCCTTTTTAAAATTAAAAAAAATTTTTTTCCAAAAATTTTTAGTTGTTTTTCCTCTAATCTTCATCTTTTTTGAGCAATCCTCTTCCCCCTTTATTTTGGGAAAGCTTTTTGACCATAAGGGGCTTGATTTAGTTCGATTAATGCTGAGATTCCAATTTGTTAAGGGGTTTTTGCCCCCTTTAATTTTTTAAAAAAAAAAGCCCCGATTTCACTTTTTTTTTACCTCTAGCATCTTCCCTCTTTTGAGCAAATCACTTTCAAAAATTTATGGCAAAGGGTTATGACCCCTTTAAAGGTTTCGATTGAGTTTGATTATGGCTGAGATCAGTTGGTTTTTTTTTAGAAGTTATGCCCCTTTTAATATTTAAAAAATGCCCCCGATTTTTACTTTGTTTTCACCTAGCCATCTTATCTTTTTTTGGGAATTTTTATCTTTCAAAAATTTATGGCCTTTCTTAAAGACCATAATTTCCCATTTTATTTGATTATGGCTGAGATCAGTTGATTAAATTTGAAAATTATTTCCCCTTTTAATATTTTAAAAAAAGCCAGATTTCCTTTGTTTACAAATCTAGAAACTTCATCTTTTTGGGGCAATCATCTTCCCAAAATTTATGGCAATGCCCTTTGACCAAAAGGGTTTTTTTGAGTTCGATTAGGGGTGGGGTCTGTCCAAATTGGTCAGGAGTTATGGCCCCCCTTTTTAAAATTTTAAAAAGCCCTATTTCCCGTTTTTTAAACTTAGGAAACTTCTTTTTTTTTTGCATCTCTTCAAACCCTTTTTGACAATGCCTTTTTACCTTAAATTTTCCGGAAATTTAGTTCAATTTTGGCTTTTAAGGGGGCCAATTAGGTCAGGAGTTTTTTGCCCCTTTTTAAACAAAAATTGCAAAAAATTTTCACTTTTTTTTATTCTCTAAACCAAATTCAATTTTTTTAACGATCTTTTTTTTAAAATTTAGGCAAAGTTTAGCCCATTTAAAGCACAAAACAGGTTCAATTTATATCTTTAATTGATAGTAAATTTAGGGTTATGCCCCATTTAAAAACCCAAAAACCAGTTTTACCCCTTTTTCACTCAAGGGTTTTTTATTTTTTAAGCAAACATCTTTTAGGGGAGCGACCAAAGGGGAAACTTTTCCCCCTTGTTTATTTAGTATCTCCTTTAAGGTTTTTTACACCCCCCTCTTTTTACACTTAAATCTTTGAGGTATTTTCTTTTTTTAAAAAATTTTTGGAAAAACATGTTTTTTGGGTCTTTGTGCATATTTTGATAAAACAGAGATTCTCTTTTTGCCTTTAATTGCCCTTATTTATTTTTTTTGACAAGCATTTGAATAGTCCAACAGGGGGTCTTACGGACAGCTCATGTTATTAAATTTTGGGGTTTAAAACTTACTGTAAAATAGACAAATCAAAACTGGGAGTGATGTTTTAAAGTTTTCAATTTAGAGTTAAAATTTTTTGGGACGGGACTCAAATTTAATTTAAACCATTAATTTGGCTAAATTAAAAATTACTTTTTAACTGCTTTGAAAAAAGAGTTGTTGTATGGGTTTAAAATTTTTTTTAAAGGGTTTTAAAAAAATTTTTTGTTATATTTTCTTTTTTATCAATTTTTTCTGAAACAGTAAAATCAAAATATAGTGAGAAAAAATTTTAAAGTTTTTTTTTCTATAAATTTGAAAAGTTTTTAAATCTTTTGGGGCATGTATCCAGGTTTTTAATGGGGTTTCTTTAGGTATTTTTCAAATTTTCTGGGAAAGTTGTTGTTGAAATAACCAAAACACCCAAAGTTTTTCGTTGATTTAAAGAAATAACCCCACAAGTTATTTTTGTTTTTAAAGAAAAAAAAAACAAGCAATGTTTCCCTTTGATGTATGGGAAAATTTCCACACAATTTTTACCCGCGATAGTTTTTGAAATAAAACCCCCCAAATGTTCAGTTGATTTGTATAAAAAACCCCACACAAAGATACAGTTGATAGAAAAAAATAACCCCCCGACCCAAAGTTACGTTGATAGTAGGGAAAAAAACCCCCACCAAAGTTACAAATTGATAATATGAAAAAACCCCCCACAATGGTTTTCAGTCGATAGTTTGAAATAACCCCACACAAGTTACAGTCGGGTTGTTTTGAAATAAAAACCCCCCAACCTTGATACAGTTGATAGTATGAAATTACCAAAAAAATGTTACAGTCGTTTGTATTTAAATTACCCCACACAATGTTCATCGAAGTATGGGAAAAACCCCACACAATTTTTAAGGTCGATAGTATGAAATTAAACCCCAAAAACAAGTTACAGGTTTATAGTATGAAATAACCCCACACAATGTTTTTTCGTTGGGTAGTATGAAATAACCCCACACCAAAGTTACAAATTGATAGTATAAAAATTTCCAAAACAATTTACGTTGATAGTATGAAAAATTTCCAAAAACATCAGTGTTTTCATTTTTTATATAGGAAAAAAACCACACAAACCCAAAATTACCATTTTTACAGTTTATTGTATTAAATTTTAAAAAAATGTTTTCGTCGATAGTATGAAATTTTTAACCATTTTTTGCAGTTTAATTTGTATGAAATTATAAAACTATGTTACAGTTTTAAAAGTAGGGAAATTTTTTAAAACAATGTTACAGTTATAGATGGAAAAATTTTTAAAAACAATGTTGCAGTAGAATTTTTAAAAATTTTAAAAACAATGTTACAGTTGATAGTATGAAATTATAACAAAAATGTTACAGTTTTATTGTAAAAGTAATTTAAACCAATGTTACAAATAAAATAGTAAATGAAATTATAACACAAAGTTTTTTGATAAATATGTAATTTTAAAACAAGTTAAAAGTTTATAGTATGTAATTATAACCAATTTTTTAAAATTTTTATAGTTTGAAAATTTTTTAACACAAAATTTTAATTTTATTTTTTATTAAATTTTAACACAATGTTTTTTGTAGATAGTGGGAAATTATAACCCCAATGGTTTCAGTAGATTTGTTTTTTGAAATTTTTAAAAACAATTTTTTTTAAGTTGGGTATAATGTTTTTTAAAAAATAACACCAAAGTTACAGTAGGGTTAGTATGAAATTATTTAACCCCCAAAAATTTCATTTGATAGTATGTAAAATTTTAACACAAATTTTTACAGTTTTATAGGGATGTAATTTTTACACAATTTTTACAGTAAGATAGTATGAAATTATAAACAAAGGTTTTTCAGAAATAGGGATGGGGAAATTTTAACACAATGTTTTCAGTTGATTGTAGAGGGGAGGACTCGTTATTCAAAAATCATTGACAAAATTAAAATTTATGTTTTTGGTTTTAAAAAAATATGTTGACATAAATTTTTTTTTATGTACCCTGAAACATTTAACTTTTATAAACAATCAAATTTACGAAATGCAAAAAACATTTTTGACACAATTTGACATATTTGGGCCTTTTTATACACCTTTAAAAAGGGGGTTTTTCCCTTTTTTATTATAGGGGCCCAAACTGGTTTTGTTGAAGTTGAAGGGCAAATAGCTGTGGGCAAAATGCAAGTTTTTTTTTTATTTTAAAAGTTTGAAAATATGTTTAAAAAAAGAGTTAAACTTTTTATATAATTTATTTTAGTGTAATGATTGCCCCCTAGTATTTTAAAAAAGTTATTCAAAACAATTTCAGTTTTTCAAAATTGGGAATGTAGTTAAATTGGCCCTCTGCTCTGGTTTGGGGGTATAATCTGCGGGAAAATATAAAAAAATTTTCTGTTGCGATTATTTTTTTTGCCCTTTTCCCTGAGATGTCGGAAGTGTTGAGATAAACATGTAAATTTTTGGTTTGAATTTTCCCCTTTTTATAAAGAAAAAATGTCAAGATATAAGAAAGTTTTAAATAAAAAAATTTAAAAAATAGATTTTGTATTTATTTTTAAAAAGAGAAAAAAGTTGGACTTTTTAGAGTATTTTGAAAAAAACTAAATAACTAGATGTGATGTGACTAATGGAAATTTTCGGGCTGGGATGAAATTAGCACCAATTTTTTACTACCTCAGCTTGGGTAATTTGGGAAAGGAAACTTAAAGCTGTTTTAAGTGTTTCTTTTTTTTTTTTGTCAAGTACCCGATATTTTATATTGTTAAGGCAGGTGAGACTAAAGCCCTGTTTAATTTTAAAATTTTTAAAAAGGATAAATTTTTTTGGAATTAAACAGAAAATCTTTTTAGGGCTTAATAAATTTGATTTCCGCAAATTTTAAGGGGGTTCTTAAAATTTGAAAGAACAGAAAAAGTTAAAAAAAATGTAAAAATCATAATAATTTCCCTTTTGATCATGGCCCGCAATGCAACTTTGTCAACTTTTTAAAGGTTTTACTTGTTTTTGCTTTTTTAAGTGATATTAGGAAATCTAGGCGCAAAATTTGGTTTTTACAAAAAACACTTTTGGGGAAAGCTTGAAGGATTTCAAGGGGCCCTGTGTTATTTTTAAGTAATACAAATTTTTAATTTAAGGGCCACTGCAAAAAGATGAAAAATTATTGAACAAAAAAAAATTTAAATTTCAAAAGAAGCCTTGTCCCTTTTAAATTTAATAATGAAAAAATCTTTTAAAAAATTTAAATACTCCCCCTACATAGAAGTTAATTTTTGTATTGAAAAATTGGTTTTTGTTTTGGAAATACATTTGTATGTAACAAATTTTTTTTCGGTGGAAAAACTGTTTTTTACCAAAATAAACTTTTGTTTCAAGAAATACTCAAATTCTTTTTTTTTGGGGAATCTTTTCCATTTTTTAAAAAATTTTTCATGGGCCATCAAGTGTTTGTGGGAATTTTTAAACAGATACAAACCTTAATTTAAAGACTTTGGCAAAAAAGCAAGAACTCTCAAGAAAATTGAGCTTGATTGCTTGAAGTCTTTTTTTGCATTTTTTTGAAACCCTGATTTTGATTTAAAGATAGATGAATTACCTTAAGAATACCCTTTTTTAAAATTTTTTCTTTTTTTCACAAGGTTGACCTTTAAAATTTGCTAAAGGGGAAAATCAATATCTTTTAAGAAATTTTTTTATGAAAATGATTTTCTTATGGGAAAAAGAGAACAATGAAAAAAGGGGATTTTAAGTATTACAAGGTTTTGGGTTTGAATTTGGCCCCTTTTGGAACCCAAAAAGAAAGAGTTGAGTTTCAATCTTTTTTTAAAATCAAACTTACAGATTTCCCAAAAATAGGTAAAAACTTAAACATTTTAAACCTAAAATATTCATGTACAAATTTGGGGATTTTTGGTTTTATGGGGAAAAATGGATTTTTTTCTTTTTTAATGCGAATTTTGTTTTGGGTTTTGAAACTTCAATATTTTTGAGAACGGGGGATTTTCCCCCTGACCAAGGGCTATTCTTTTAAAAAAATCTTTGGGTTTTTTCCCCTGTTTGCCATGGTTTTATAATTTGCTTCTATGAGTTAAAACTGTAATGGAATTCTCCTCACTATTGATATTCAACAGAATGCACCTTTCCAGGTTTTTAGATGGCGACAACTGTCTTAAGCATGAAAAACAAAATCAGGCCTTGCTGATTTGCATATTTTCCACAGCAAGTTTTTTAACTGTACCCTCTCCGCTCTTAGTTGCGGAGCCATGCAATGCGATTCCGCACTAACAGATGTTTAAAAAAATCATAACTGTAACCACTTATAATGTGTCTTGCTTGTAAAAAATGTTTTTCTTTTACCATTATTTTGCACGGAAACATCAATTTTAAGCTTGAACAAAAAAACTGTGACATTTCAAATCAAACAGCAACCTAATTTATGTACATGACTTGACTATTTGAGTTTTAAAAAACCGTCGCTTCGACATAAAGAAAAAGTAGTACTCCGCTTGGTATGAAATTAAACCTAAAGTAGTCCACATGAATTACTAAATGCTTTTTTCACAAAAAATGCTTTGTTTAACATAACGGGCTACTTGTAATATCAATATATTGACAATATTGTAAACTGTCCAAGATTACAATACATAAAAAAAATTGTTTAAAACACTAGGATATCCTGGAAATGCTATGGTATTTCGGTCTTGGTAATGTAATGATTTGATCATATGGGCAATCATTCAAAAATTCCCATGATTTACATATTGGCAATTATCCAAATGCCATGATTTAGATAATAGGTAATTATCCAAACTTCCTTTGTTACATATATTGGCAATCATTCAAATGCCATTTTTTACATATAGGCAATATCTTTCAAAATTTTCATGATTTTCATGCTGTAAATTCATTAATTTTCATTGCATTAAACGTTGGTTATGTACTTAAAAGAATTTCGTGGGGAAAATTTATTTGAGGATCTGTTCCTAAAAGGCGTGAGGTCTTTATAAGAAACAAGTTTCGTGGGGATTAATATTGGGATAAAACCCACCACGAAATTTGGAGAAGTCCCAACGAAAATGAATGATTTTACATATAGGCAATTATTTCCCAAAATTCAATGATTTACATACTAGCAATCATCCAAAATTCCATGTTTTACAAACTAGGCAAATATCCAAATTCCATTGTTACATATTAGGCAATCATTCAAATTCCATGATTTACATACTAGGTACTCATTCAAAATTCCATGATTTACATACTAGGCAATTATCCAAAATTCCCATCATTTACATACTAGGCAATCATTCAAAATGCCATGATTTACATTTCTAGGCAATTATTCAAAATGCCATCATTTACATACTAAGGCAATTATCCAAAATGCCATTATTAACATACTAGGCAATCATCAAAAATTGCCATTATTTACATACTAGGCAAAAACATTCAAAATGCCATTATTTACAATACAAGGCAATCATCCAAAATGCCCTTATTTACATACTAGGCAATCATCCAAAATGCCATTATTTACAAAACTAGGCAATCATCCAAAATGCCATCATTTACATACTAGGGAATCATTCAAAATGGGCCCTGATTACATTTCTAGGCAATTATTCAAAATGCCCTTTTTTACAAAACTAAGCAATCATCCAAAATGCCATAATTTACATACTAGGCAATCATCCAAAATGCCATAATTTTAAAATACTAGGCAATCAAACCAAAAATGCCATTATTTACATACTAGGCAATCATCCAAAATGCCATTTTTTTACTACTAGGCAATCACCAAAAATTGCCATTAATTAATAAATAGGCAATCATCCAAAATGCCATTATTTACATACAAGGCAATTATCAAAATGCTTTATTTACATACTAGCAATTATTCCAAAATGCCTTTATTTACATACTAGGCAATTTTCCAAAAAAGCCATTATTTACATACTAGGGAATTATCCCCAAAATTGCCATTATTTACATACTAGGCAATTATCCAAAATGCCATTATTTACATACTAGGCAATTATCCAAAATGCCATTTTTTACAAACTAGGCAATTATCCAAAATGCCATTATTTACATACTAGGCAATCATTTCCAAAATGCCATTATATTACATACTAGGCAATTATCCAAAATGCCATTATTTACATACTAGGCAATCATCCAAAATGCCATTATTTACATAATAGGCAATCATCCAAAATGCCATTATTTACATACAAGGCAATTATCCAAAATGCCATTATTTACATACAAGGCAATCATCCAAAATGCCATTATTTACATACTAGGCAATCATTCAAAATGCCATTATTTACATACTAGGCAATCATCCAAAATTCCAATTTTTTACATACTAGGCAATCACCCAAAATGCCATTTTTCACATACTAGGCAATCCCTTTCCCAAAATGCCATTTAAATACTAGGCAATTATCCAAAATGCCATTATTTTACATACTAGGCAATTATCCAAAATGCCATTATTTACATACTAGGGAATCAATTCAAAATGCCGTTTTTTCACATACTAGGCAATCATAAAAATGCTATCATTTACATACTAGGCAATCATTTAAAATGACAATCATTTACATACTAAAGGGAGTTTATCCAAAATGCCAATATTTACATACTAGGCAATCATTTAAATTGCCATGATTTACATACTAGGCAATTATTCAAAATGCCATCATTTACATACTAGGCATTACCAAATGCCCTTATTAACATACTAGGCAATTATCCAAAATGCCCTTATTAACATACTAGGCAATTATCCAAAATTCCATTATTTTAATAGCAAAATTTCGTTACCTGTTATTACTTCAGGTATGTGTCTATTGTGCACCCGCTTCCAAAACAGAGTCCGCAAAATAAACCATTCCCTAAACCCCTAGTTACCGGAAGTGTAACCCCCTTCTCCAATTGTGTTTTTGGAAGCCATCGAGTTTCATGGGGTAACCTAGCGTGTCCCTTTCTTGATAGCTTCTGTGCGCTACAGCTCTCCTTTCTTTTCTTTTCATAGCCTCGGTGTGTTGTTTATATTGTTCTTTATTGGTTTTTATTTTTATATCCGTGTAGAATTTCCCAAACCCCGTCCCGTATCGGGACTTTTTTTCCTTGTGTCACGGGTTTCCGTGCTTCGGCTCCGTGGCACTGGTAATATTTTGATTTTGTATATATATTTCTGTTGTCCCCGTTTCGAGAATTTCTTTGTACGGGGTTTTTTTTCGTCTTCCCGTTTTTATTTGCTTACATTGTTCTTTCTTGTATTGATTTTTACAATTCGCGGGCTCGGGGCTCCTGCGGACATGTCAAGGCGTCCGGGACTCCCCTCAGTCCTGCCTTTCTTGTTCGGGGTGCTCCAGGGTCGACACCTGCACCGTTGTGTTTCGTGGACAGACGAGATCTGGAAGAAAGCCTCTTCACGTCGATCCTACTTTATCCCGGAAAAGGAAGGCCTCTCTTCCTTTTCCTTCTCTGGGTTCAGTGGCGGGGGGGGATCCCTCTCCCCTCCCG
>CM037780.1:369612-382874 GCA_021229015.1 Solen grandis | reverse complement strand
GACGTCACGTGACGTCATATGACGTCACGACTCAAAATATTTGTAGAAATTCTGCAGAACTGCAAACTGTGTAAGTTTCTACTTTCTATCTCATCCTGAAGCTCTTTAATCCTAAAATGAAATTTTCGGTCCTATGTTCGAATCTTATTTCAGCCACAGAACTTCGGTCTTTCGGAATTTCGGTAAGCTGACAGGATATGCACACCTTTGATTCAAGATGTACCATCTGTGAAAATTTGAAGAAAATCCGACCATAAATGACGGCTGTAGAGCGTAAACACCATTTTTCACTATTTTTTGCTGTGACGTCATGTGACGTCATAGGGTGCTGAAGATGCTTTTGTTCAAAAGCGCATACTTTGCTTTCATAACTCTGAAATTTTCATTATTCTGAACAACTGGCATCATGTCGAAATCATTGCCCAAAAATGAAAATTAAGAAGTATGCTTATGACGTCACATGACGTCACATGACGTCACGACTCAAAATTTTTGTAGAAATTCTGCAGAACTGCAAACTGTGTAAGTTTCAACTTTCCATCTCATCCTGAAGCTCTTTTATCCTAAAATGAAATTTTCGGTCCTATGTTCGAATCTTATTTCAGCCACAGAACTTCGGTCTTTCGGAATTTCGGTTAGCTGACAGGATATGCACACCTTTGATTCAAGATGTACCATCTGTGAAAATTTGAAGAAAATCCGACCATAAATGACGGCTGTAGAGCGCGAACACCTTTTTTTCACTATTTTTAGCTGTGACGTCACATGACGTCATAGGGTGCTGAAGATGCTTTTGTTCAAAAGCGCATACTTTCCTTTCATAACTCTGAAATTTTCATTATTCTGAACAACTGGCATCATGTCGAAATCATTGCCCTAAAATGAAAATTAAGAAGTATGCTTATGACGTCACATGACGTCATATGACGTCACGCCTCAAAATATTTGTAGAAATTCTGCAGAACTGCAAACTGTGTAAGTTTCAACTTTCTATCTCATCCTGAAGCTCTTTTATCCTAAAATGAAATTTTCGGTCCTATGTTCGAATCTTATTTCAGCCAGAGAACTTCGGTCTTTCGGAATTTCGGTTAGCTGACAGGATATGCACACCTTTGATTAAAGATGTACCATCTGTAAAAATTTGAAGAAAATCCGACCATAAATGACGGCTGTAGAGCGCGAACACCATTTTTCACTATTTTTAGCTGTGACGTCATGTGACGTCATAGGGTGCTGAAAATCATTGAAATCAAAATTTCCTCACGTGACTAATAAGCCATAAAATTTCATCGTCCTAGGACTATTGCAACATATAAAAATAAGAGTTTAGTTAGGAAGAAGAAAAGAATAATAATAATAATAATAATAATAATAAAACATAACAAACCCAATAGGACTTTCTGCTTTAGGCAGAAAGTCCTAATAAACATAACAAACCAATAGGACTTTCTGCTTTAGGCAGAAAGTCCTAATAAGAAGAAGAAGAATAAACAGTACAAACCCAATAGGACTTTCTGCTTTAGGCAGAAAGTCTAACTAGATGTCATTCGTTTAAACGAATGATAGGACTTTCTGCAACATCTGCTTTATATAGTATATATAGAAGATGACATAATAGATAATCTGTCCAAATTGCAACTTTCTATCTCCTCTATTTCTATATAAAATAGCACAAATAGAACACATTCTGTGAATTTTAATAAAAGTCCGCCCATATCTTGCACATGTAGTTTACATACAACATTATACTATGTCATATGACATGAAAGAAAAATGAAACAGTGTTCAAATGTAAGTTTCTAACTTTCATCACACATAGAATTTCATCACTCCAGCTCAGTTGTAACCTTGTTTAATTTTAGCCTCATTAGGAAGAAGTATTGAATATTTGTATAGTGCTATATCCTTTCGACACCTGTAACGTAGTTAATCGTATTTAGCGATTTTGGCGTGTTTGGGCTTCCGTAGTTTTGCCATAAATTCCTGGAATTTCGAACTATGGTGATATTTTGAAAGGTAACATCCCAGCCTACAAACTGATGCAATATGAATATCGTTAGCATAACAATGCAGTTTTTAGATGGTCTAAAATGTGGGGCTGCGTGTGAATTTTTCAAGGCTTGCAAACTGCTCGCTAGCTACATAGTGTTGCAAATACGGATTTTTGTCTTGTGCCGTTGTACATGTATTAACTTCAATGCTTATTTTGGAAACAGTCAACATTCGACAAAAAAAAACAACAACAAAAAAAAAAAAATCAAGATATAGCCCATCAATTGCAATTTGATTTTTTTTTTTTTTTTTTTTTTTTTTTTTTAAGTCGTTGCGCAACTATTTTAGCTTGGTGACCCCTGCGCGTGACCTTTTCCATATTTTTATGATGCATGATTATGAAATATCTTATTCTCCATGTAACTTTCTATATGAAGTCCAATTTCAATAAACTTGGTACCGTTAGAAAGCTCTTAAAACATGCTACATTTTACATGCATAATGTATAAACTTATCTTCATTTCATTTAGTTTTTTTGCTTATAACTTTGTATTGCGTAAACCAATTTTAATAAACTAAATATCTTTGGAAACGTCAATTATTCAGCTATAATTCGTATTCATACATATATTTACAAAAATCGATATTTATTGAGATATGGCTACATATATGCAGTAGGGGTGAAATCAAAATTTCCTCACGTGCCTAATAACCCATAAACATTTCATCGTCCTAGGACTATTGCAACATATTAAAATAAGCGTTTAGTTAGGAAGAAGAAAAGAATAATAATAATAAACAAATGACGTCACGTGACGTCATATGACGTTTATTTTCACATAATTGTTAAGACACCCAGAGACCTACTAACTGACAAAATTTCAACTTTCTATCTCAAATAGGACAGTTTTTATAAGCATTTAAATATTGACGTCATTGGTTCGAATCTTGGATCCGCCATATATGCTTGGACTTTTCGAATTTTGAAAAACGGACACCGGTATACACAATAAGAACGTAATATACACATTCTGTGAAAATTTGATGAAAATCGGTTCATAAACAATGGCTCTGGACCGCGTACAAACTTTTGTTGCATATTTCAAGTGTGACGTCATATGACGTCATAGGCTTCTGAAAATCTTTGAAATCGAAATTACAGCATCTGAAGCATGCGGCATTAATTTTTCATTGCCCTTCATAAATTTCAAGATATAGAAATAATCTTGTTAGAATTAGAAATTCATTATCATATAATGACGTCACGTGACGTCATATGACATTTATTTTCACAAAATGTTTAAGACTCCCAGAGACCTATATACTGACCCAATATCATCTTTCTATCTCAAATAGGACCGATTTTATAAGAATTTGAAAATTTACGACCTTGGTTCGAATCTTGGAATCGCTATAGAACCTTGGACTTTTCGAATTTTGAAAAACGGACACCGGGATGCACAACTAGAACTTAATATACACATTCTGTGAAAATTTGATGAAAATCGGTTCATAAACAATGGCTGTAGACCGCGTACAAACTTTTGTTGCATATTTCCAGCGTTTGAAGCATGTGTCTTTAAATTTTCATTGCCTTTCGACAATTTCAACATATAGAAATATTCTTGTTAATATTAGAAATACATTATCATATAATGACGTCACGTGACGTCATATGAGAAATATTTTCACAAAATTTTTAAAACTTCTAGAGACCTATATACTGACTAAATATCAACTTTCTTTCTTAAATAGGACAGATTTTATAAGCATTTAAAAATTTCCGACCTTGGTTCGAATCTTGGATTCGCTATAGAACCTTGGACTTTTCGAATTTTGAAAAACGGACACCGGGATGCACAACTAGAACTTAATATACACAATCTGTGAAAATTTGATGAAAATCGGTTCACAAACAATGGCTGTAGACCGCGTACAAACTTTTGTAGCATATTTCAAATGTGACGTCATATGACGTCATAGGCATATGAAAATCATAGAAATCAAAATTTCCTGACGTGGCTAATAAGTCATAAAAATTTCATCGTCCTAGGAGTATTGCAACATAGAAAAATAAGCGTTTAGTTAGGAAGAAAAAAAGAATAATAATAATAATAAGAAGAAGAAGAAGAATAAACAGTACAAACCCAATAGGACTTTCTGCTTTAGGCAGAAAGTCCTAATAAACAGTACAAACCCAATAGGACTTTCTGCTTTAGGCAGAAAGTCCTAATAATAACATATGTGTTGGCTAAAATATTTGTAGTCTACTATAAAACAGATCTGAAAATCAGACAGCTTCAAAAAATGTTTCATTTGCTGGATGAGACATAATGATCTATCAGGTGCCATGTATTTGAATATGTACATATTCCTGTGACTAAAAGAAGGCACAATCTGGCATATGAATCATTAACATCCTTTTTAAATATCAAAACTCAGAAAAAAGGGTTATTTATTGCGAGAATGAGGCATCAAGGCAACAACACAGACATCATGAGCACCTTTCAACATCATTAAGTATCTATATGCGGCACACGACAGCGCTCTGTGTCTAATTAATGTAGTATAATGATATATTAACGCATCCAGCGAAGACAAAACATTGCCTGGAAGAGACACTTCCCGCTCCATAAAAGCGTAACGTCAGGTTATGTGTAAGGAAATCACAGTGAGCAATATGTGCGGTCTCCTTTGATTCGTTTTTATATAGTCTAATTCGACAGCAAACAAGCAGATGCTACTTTAAATCAATTGAATGTCAAATACTGTTCATCACTAACATAGAATAATTGGAGGAAATAAAGTGATACCGGCCACATTCCTATCACGAAAGTAAAGAGAAAGTGTAAACGTTTCATAAGATGAGTCTCATCTTCACTTAAAATACCTGTTAATGTTTCTTATATAATAATTCGGTTGCTTAACATAGTATTAAATCATCTGTAGATTGTATTCCTATGGGCCAAAAACCATTGGAATCCGACAATTAAGTCTCAAAACTTGTCTTCTCTTAAAGAAGCATACTTGCATTGAATGTGGAAAATAATTTCAGTATTTAGAATGAAAAAAAAATGGTGGATAGAAATGTAAGTACTCAAGATTTAACAAAATATTTTATCTGAGTTCAGCATTGTAAAGATTTCTTTCCCAACTCGGAACTCGCAACAACGGTTTTCATCGTGATTAAAATAGTTTTGTTTTCAATTGATAATACATTATTCACTGAATAAGCGGATATATTAGGAAAGCATAAGAACATATCCGGGAAATATAAACAGGAAATTTATAGTAAAAAGCATCTCGGTATTGCAAGCGTTGAAAAAATGAAACCCAGCAATACTCTGACAGATAAAATTACTAATATTTTCATATTACAATGTGTAATCGATTTCTTTAATTCTATTTGATCTTGTAATCCTCCCTCTAAAGACGCATTTATTCTTCCCCCGTCTCGTATTCTTCAACCACTGAAGGCCCTTGCCTGGAGATCATATTATCATAAAGATTATGAACCGTGTTTTCTACAGAATTAATCAAATTAAGTAAACTGATGTGTTTGCATCTCGAGTAACTCTTACGAATAAAGTTAGACATCGTTGCATTGCAGTTTCTCTGCTCACTTCCTGTTTGTCAGCTTTTTTTTAATGTTCTAGAAATTCATTAACATGTAGCTCAACTCTTACACCAAAATAATTGTCTTAAATGTGAATGCGCTTGTGCCGCCTTATGGTGAACATTTATAACGTGTATTTTTCTACTTTTCTATCTTTTTATGACCTTGAAAATCAAAAGCTTGATGAAAGCCGTCAAAGAATTGAAAAATGCACCTATGAAACCGTCAATTTTGGTGTTTCAGAATAAACATAAAGACACATTGATAAAATTGGAGTTAAAAGATATGCGTGATTGTAAGCATTGAGCTTTTGAACAAATTCATTACAGGAACTTTTTCAGTTATTTAAATCGATCCAGTCATGTTAAGAAAACAAATAGCGTAATCATATAAAACTGCTCACTTATTAATTTTGCAGTATTACTGAGGTGTCCAAACTCGTTTTATTTTCCTGTGAAAGAAATTTAAAGGTGTGATAATAGTATATAATAAACAAATTCATCTCATGTTTGAATCAGATTTCCATGGCGTCAAGTCACATGACGTCAAACACTGGATCTTGTTACATAAGTACTTTATGAAAATGTTAATTAATTTAGACGCCTTTGAATATAAAGTCAACGAAATGCATTTTTGTAAAGTCTAAGAAAATAGCGAGTTGCAACTTAAATAACGGTGCATGGATTCATTTGAAATGCATAACACGTGCCTTTCAGTTATGCATGTAAAAGAATACGATGCCATGCAGTCTCAATCGATGGGGGAACATTTTGAAATAATTTCATAAAAAACAGCAACAATAAATTTATCATCCGTTGACTGAGGCTGGGAAACAGTTGCAATGCAATTCAATTAACATTCAGTACATGGCAATAACAAATGAAAATTTGATTTTTTCTTGTGAATCAAAAAAGATAATGTAAGAATAATTGATAATCTCTTCCTGAATTTACGCGTTTTACTGTCCGGAAGGAGTGTTCCTAAAATGATTTTAGTGTCCATTGCGGCCTAAATATTAGCGGAACATTACTTTCATCTCCTGAATAATGAATACTGACAAGAAAATGACTACGTGGCATCTTAATAAAATACCTCTTTAGACACATTAAAGCATACTTTCAGCAGCACACCACTGTGACGTTGGAGCCACACGGTATTGTTATGAAGAAGAAAAACAAACACTTCTGAACACAAAACTAATGTATAATTTGTTTGCAATTAAGGTTTTAGAACTGTAATATTTATTTTTGCAGATATGGATTTGCTTGTTTCCCTTTTCAAGTTTACCCATTCAGATATCTAAAAGAATCATATATTAAAAATCAAAAACATTTGACCATCTCATCTAAATTTAATTGCACATCTAAGTATGGCCCCATGACTCAGTCAAATCGATTAAACAATTATACAAAAACATGACATCACGAGAAATCGTCTCTAAATGAAAAAAAAAGGCAAACATTCATAACAGCATGCTAATCAGGCACAGATTATAACTATAATGTCAGAATACAATACAAATTTATTACGGCTTTCCGCAAACCTGCGGAAAACGTATAGGGTTTGTTATGTTTCTTCTTCTTATTATTATTATTCCTCATTTTCCAACCAAATCCAAGAGTTAATTTCAGTATGTTGCCAGTGTCTGAGGAAAATGAAAATTAAATTGCCTCGACAAAAACGTTCAAATTTTTTAATTCTATCATTTTAAATTTTCAAAGACGTCAAACGAAGTCAGATTTGACGTCAGCATCAAAAGTTTGTTTTGCGCTCTGGAGCTTTATTTTTTGTCGTTTTATCTTGATATTTTCACAGAAGAAGTATGTTATGATGTAGATGTGCACCGTGTCATTCAAATTTTCAAATTCGAAAAGTTTAAGAATTTATGGCAAAACCGAGTTTCGAACTTTGGTCCTAAAACTATTATTTAACATTACAAAGGCTACTGATGAGATAGAAGCATGAACATTGGACAGCTCATCGGCCCAGAGGTCTACTTTCATTTCTGTAAAAGATTTCCTTTTAAGTCACGTGGTTATGACGTCATTTAAAAAGCAAAATCCTATTTTTTCAAAATTTCTCTGGAAAAAAAGTATCTATACATTCAATCATTTTCAATTTTCATTGGCGTCATATGACGTCAGATTTGACGTCAGCTTCAAAAGGTTGTTCGCGCCATAGAGCCTTTAATTTTGGTCCAATTATCTTGATATTTTTACAGAAGATGTATTTTAGGATCTAGATGTGCACTTGGCATTCAAATTTCCAAATTCTAAAATGTTAAGATTTCGTGGCAATACCGAGTTTCGAACTTTGGTCCAAAAATTAAATTTAAATGTTACAAAGCGCCACTGATGCGTTAGAAGCATGAAAATTGGACAGCATATCGGCATAAAAGTTTACATTCTAATTTCTAAATGATTTTCTCTTAAGTCACGTGGTTATGATGTCATCAAAAAGACAAAAAAGCATTTCTTTTTAAAGTTTTCTCTCCCTCTGGTATCCTGAATTTTGAGTCAATCTTAATTCTATCTTCAGTATTCATACAGTTAAAATTGAAATGATCCGTACTGCAAAAATTGTTTGTTTTGTCACGTGATTATGACATCATGCATACTTAAGCACAAATTATTTTTAAAAATCATATAAAATCGCCAGTTATACCAATGAACTTAAAATTTTCAAGAATGTCGAAACTTTGTACAGTTCATATTGCTTTGAAAATTTTTAAGTTATTACGTCATCAAACAAGGCAGATATTTATGTTTACTGGAATGCCTACTTGAAAATGTGAAAATAAACCTGTTTGCATTCTCGAAGATTTTTTTTCTGGATCAATAGAAAGTTAGCTGAACATGTCATTCCAAAAAAAGATACATTGCTTTAATCACTTGATTTTGCCGTCGTTGAAATATAGAAATCCTTCATTTCAAATTGTATTCGCGCTCCAGCGTAATGAGTATTGATGCCAATCTTAAGCATACCTTAAAGAATTTATGTTGTACCACTTGTTTATGACAACATTGATTTGTAAGCACAATATATGAAGAAGATCAAAAGATTGGACATATTAACTTTAGATAAGTAATATTGCCGTATCTTAACATGCGCAAAAAGTCAAGAAATTTCAAGTGATTACGTTATCAAACATGATTTATTCATGTTTTTTCGTAAAAGGGCTTATTCATGGAAATATATTAATTTGAAGAAAGAAACGAAGTGGTCATTGTGTTGGTTCAGCAAGATCCGATTGTTCTTTTGCAGTAAAAAGTGCCTGTGTTGAATAGTGAATTGTGATACGTTTTTGAGTTAATGAGTCGCATTTACGATGAATTAGTATAATTATACTAGAGCCAGAAAACCCATATGATATCTTATTGCATTTGTTATGTCGGCTTTCCGCAAACCTGAAGTAAATGACAAATACATGTAATTCTACCTATCGATTTTTTTTATCTTTTCTAAAGGTTTAACGGTTTCTTTTTCTAAATCTGTAAAATAAGGAAATATATAAAGCAAATGAATTGTTGAAAGTTTCAAGACGTTTATAACGTGTATTACATAAAAATAAGAAATTATTTCATGATTTTGCTTACACCTCTGCCTTTGTTTCCGTCTTTTTTTGGCAAATGTAAAAAACTCATTCAATTTCAAGGTTGAAAGTCATGCATTTCAAAGAATTGTTTTTTTTTTTTTTTTACAATTTCAATTATGTGGATCAAATTGCAATGATTATTTGTTAAGTCATATGCTTACGAAGAAAATAGATATTAAATAAAGAATAAAAAAAAAAACTTTTAAATCGATTGAATAACGTAAGAAAACAATTTTTGAGGATAGTATTATCTTAAAATTTTCCTGTTTTTATTTTCTGAATGATAGTAAACGGTTGTGTAATCATATATATGCTTTCTCAATATCTTCTTAAGAAGATGAAAATAAATAGAAAAAAGATTTAAACCTTTTTTTTAAACATATTTATATATAATTTATGATAATGATGATTTACGTATTTAATCTCACATTATAATGCATCATTATTCCATTTCTTTGTATTAACTTATATATTCAATACCTTGAAATAAGCAAACGGAAAGCCGCTTCGTTTGTATCTTAAACAAACGACTTCTAGTTATCTTTGCATTTTTAATCATGAAATCAATAAAAATGCGCCTTTGATTTTGGCAGGTACATTGCCTAAACAGGGACTTACCCCGTATAATTAAAAAAACTTGAATAAATTTATGCTTTTTATTTAATCATATCTTGTTTAAATAGATCGAGAAACAAGTTCAAACTCTACTTATCTATCTCTCTATTCTGCCACCTGGAAACTACACCAGTACTTACTCAAAATACTGTGCAATGAAAAATGACGAAAGTTACCATCCGCTCCTAGCAATCATTTGAGAAACAAGTTTTTCCAACTTCAACTAATCTCTATCCATTCTGCTATATACCTGGAAGCTACATCATAGCTTAAACTTATACTAATTGTGTGACGAAATGAAAAGTTACCAAATTTTCATCTGCTCCAAAGAATCGAACTTGGGTCCTTATGTTTGTAAGGCTGATACTATACCTCACAACCAAGGACTAAACTGTGAGTATATTCATGTTATAGTAATGAAATGATAAAAATGCAGCTATCTACAGCAGTAAGTATTACTTTTTTCTGTATGTGGCAGAACATTTCTTTTTTCCTCGTTTTCTTTCCTCGCTAAAGGCCATGTTGGTAATTCTTAAATGACGTCATAATATTGGGAAATACTTGAGATCATGCGATTATATTTACTAAAATAGTTAACTCCCGGAAATGCCCGATTCGTCGTTCGGACACCGCAAATATTGGCGCTATAAGTCGATGTTTGCCGAAATTATTACAGTTCTAAATCCTTAATGTTTAGAGGAATGATAAGAAATTTGAGTCAGGAACAGTTTCTTTTTCACACGATGCTGATGATTTTTCTGACAATAATAATAGTGTATAAAGTGTATAGCGTCTTTGATAAAAACTCAATACAATGCTTCACCGTATTATACAAAACAATACAGGAAAATAATGAAGCAATGGATAATCCTATATCTATAAATTAAATAAAAAGCGAGTAAAGTTTTTTGATAAAATCTCAGCACAAAAGCTCGTTTACAGTTGATCGGTAGAAAAAAAAAATCTTCTCTCCCTCGTTTAAGTA
The DNA here is from genome assembly GCA_021229015.1 of Solen grandis. NCBI lineage: Eukaryota > Metazoa > Mollusca > Bivalvia > Adapedonta > Solenidae > Solen > Solen grandis. The sequence continues at coordinate 372,071 of CM037780.1, read as the reverse complement.
GGTGAAACCTTCTTTTCCATATGGTGGCTGATTTCTACCATTTCGTGTGGCGGATTTTTGGAGTAAAAAGTCGAAGGCGAAAAGACGTAATTCCTAGTTTAGCGGGACGCAAAGACGAAATTTCCAGGCGAAAAGACTAAACAATATTTCGACCTTTCGCTGCGAAGTTTCGTCTTTTCGCCACGAAATCTCGCCCCAAAATTCGACTTTTCGCCCCGCCAAAAATAAAGAGTTTGTCATTTTGTAACTATTTCTGAACATGTTGAAGTGACAATGGCATGAATGCAAGGGTCTGACTAAGTTCAAGACTCGTTGTTTGAAGTGTCAGAATTGAAAAGGAAGAATATCATTTTACATTCCAAAATTTTATAACATAGTAGATGCATATGTTTTACATTTCAAACTCTAAAACTAAAATATGCAAATAAAAATACACATAGTTAAATCAATAATTGCTTTAAAAAAACTAGAAATGTGTCCAGAGGACACATATGCCCCCACCCGTCGCATATTCCAAAACAAAAGCCAACATCCAGGTGCGCAAGTCATGCCCTGAGTAATATATCCATGAAGTTTAAAGTCTGTAGTATAAATAGCTTCAGAGTTACCTGTGTCACAGTTTTGGGATGGACGGACGGAAAAAGGCAAATCTATATATGCCTCACGTTTTGGTGGGAGTATAAAAATGCACTGGCAAATGAAGAAAAGAGCACAACAATGATCTTTTCTAACAAATTTAATAGAAAAAAACATAATTTTTTTTATACTCTAACAATAACAACAACCATAGAAACACAAAACAAGTGCTCAAACATTTGGCAAATTCATGTCCTGAGTAATATATTCGTGAAGTCTGTAATACAAATACTTTCAGAGTTACGAGCGTCACAAGCATAAAATTCCATATTTTTCAAAAACAAAGGGCCATAACTGTCAATTTCAACGATGGTTAGACAAAAATACAAAAGTGCGCAAGTTCATGTCATGATAATATATCCATGAAGTTTCAAGCCTGTAGTACAAATACTTTCGGAGTTATGCATGTCATAACGTTTTGGGACGGACGGACGGACGTACGCACGGACGAACAACGGCAAATCTATATGCACCCATCCATAAAATGCATATTTATACCCGGACATGAAAACAGTTCCTGCACATGAATGATTTTAAAATCAAAACTCTGTATCTTAAAATCCAAGCCACATATCAGGCCAATATGCAATTCTCCAGACTAAAAGTATACCACATTTAATATCAGAGTATCACTGCTTGGTATTATTGTTTTCCAAACGGTCTGGCACAAAGTACTTGGAAACCTTACGCTTCACATTCATAACTTGAGTTTTAATTCAGCCATACTTTCAGCTCCTGCTTCCCTAAGTTATAATAATAATCTGGGTGAACGAAGTCATTGTAATGAACCGCGCTGAAGTATGACGTTTCCATTGGACTACCACAATCCATATTCAGCCTGACAAGCAGTACCCCATGAAGACTGTCCCCTGGAGAGGTCAAAGGGGAACCACATGTATATTCTAGTTCTAACACTAACATGGCAAATCGTACTTTTGTTCGTCCATTCAATCAACCCTAGCATTCTATGTAGTCTACTTAAGATCTGGCATTTTCTCAAGTAAACAATGAAGCTTGACCTATCAAATCTTTGTCATCGGGTAGAATGGTAACTGCATTTGCAGCAAGTTTGGGGCATTTAGTTTTACCCTTCGATCCTTTGCCTTCTTGGGGTTTCTGGAAAGTTTGAAGGTCACTGTCAGTTGTATTTTGACCGTTCAATTCTTCGAAAGACTGGTATTGTTCTTTACTCTCATTCAGTGCAGGATCTGGAAGCCAGGATAGGCCAAGCTTTGCTGGACTGTGTGGCGCCGCCAGAAAGGGATTGAATATTGTCTTACCGGGGGCACCGCATTATACACTTTATGCAATATACTCTTCAGCAAGGAGATTTGAACGTTTGGCGGTTTTTGGAAAACAGCATTATTGTGAGGCAGAATTTTCTCGAATTCGTCGCCCATACCTTCTCTGGGAGAAAGTTAGACCCTGCGTCTGGGACGCCCCTGGAAGCTGTTTTGTAACGCCCACAGTGTTGTAAGTTGTCATCAACCCTATGCCGAATTATCCAGCCCTTATTACTTACCTCGTGCGTGCGGTTTCGGTCCCCTTGGAGTTCGTGGTTACCGCCATACATGAATATGAATACACGCTCTCTAGTCTAATTTATTAATTAATATTAGACTCTTAGTTTACTATATTAATGTAATATTGTTAGCTTAAACTTAGAGAAACTCCATTTTAAATGTCTATTAAAATCAGTGTTATTTACATTTTGATATCTCTGATTACTTCTCTGTATTTGTTATTAAGGCAAAGTTAGGTTGAATGCTGGAGACACATATACACGACATATATCATGTGCACTAGGCCTATAAAAGAAGTAC
>CM037780.1:319512-369512 GCA_021229015.1 Solen grandis | reverse complement strand
TGCTCTGGAAAGTAAATCAGTTGTTTTATTTCTATTTATTGGCTACCTTTCGCGTTTGACATACATGTGATCATTCCGGGCCAATTAATTTTTGTCTTGTTAGCTCACCTGAGCACAAAGTGGCTCAAGTGAGCTTTTGTGATCGCCCTCGTCCGCGTCCGTCTCAACCAATTTGCTTTAATTCGACAATCTCCTCTGAAAACCGCTGACAAGAATTTAATGAAACTTGGCAGGAAATGTTCCTTGGGTGAGGCTCTACAAAAATGCTAAAATAAAGTGATCCATGAAGAACTCTGGTTGCATGCTACAAAAGAGAAAAATAATATGAAAAACTTTAAAAATCATTTCCTTCAAAACACACTGGCCAGATTTCAAAATAATTTTGTACAGATTGTTCCATGGTCAACCTCTACCACAGTTGCAAAAATTATTCTGAATCCTAAAAAAACATGCATTATATGTATATAGGACAAACTTAAAATCAACATTTTCCTCTGAACCACTGGACCAAATTTGATTAAATTGGCAGGAATGATCCTTGGTATGGTCACCTTCCCCCCCACAAAAGTTCCCGAAAATAAACTTGATCCATATATAACCTGGTTGCCATGCAATCAAAAATAAAAAAAAATATGAAAACTTTAAAAATCAACTTCTTCAAAACCTACTGGCCAGATTTTAAAATAAATTGGTACAGAATGTTCCTTGGGTCAACCTATTTATCTCAGGTGACGATTTAGGCCAACAAGGCCTTGTATTACACTTCGTTTGGGCCTGCTTTCCATCTTTGTTTAATGACTCCTAGTACCTATTTAGGATTTTACCCCGTACAAAATTTAAACGGTTGTCTTTGGACATTTTTTTTTTTTTTTATATTAATGCGTAATCAGTGCTATCACTCTTTTTGGTAAAATAAATGCTAATTATTATCACACAAACAGCGCATCACTGTCAAGAATTAGTAGTGCATGGATGCTTGTGATAAAATTCAACACGCCCTTGGCTCATGTGTCTGTCAATCAAATGCATGAGACAGGAGATTTGGTAGATATATACACACGCGGTGGTATTTCATGCATGTAAACATGGGTCCCAGTAGGGATTTATGATATGTCGGCAATATCAAAGCTGTACCCATCACAGGCAGTCGCAAGCGCATGGGAAAACCCATTTATGAAACTATTATGAAGTGTTAACTGAGTAAACGGTGCAGACAAATCATTAAACCATGATAATTTGAGTTTCAATGTATCAAAATGCATGAGTCCGACAAGACGCACATAATGTAATTTTTAAAGTTTGCTCCTAGAAGAGATCTGAAGTCATGTAACTTAGTGTTTTAATTATTTACGAACACATGTACTTGAATGCCTGATTTTTATTCTGGCAAAAATATGTATGTCTTATATTGCAAAAGAAATTTTAAAAAAACGAACAACAAAAACAATTAGGTGTAAAAAAAAACACAAGGAAAAAAAAACGACTGGGACTCAAAACTACAATTAATATATTGTTCGGCTATTGCTGTAATTTCCAGCCAGTATGGTCGAAATATCATCAATGAATTGCGAATTTGTCTCCTCATAATTAATTTAATATTTCATTACAGTTTATTAATACAATATCTCCAGTATCTATTTCATACATTTTTATTTAATTTTGACTTCCATATCGCAACTCGTTCTGAGTCTGAAATAAACATGAAAATTGTCACAATTTAGTGTTAAGAAAGAAAATAAATTTTGGACTTTTACTCTGTGTAGTAAAGTAGAAGGAAATCTAAAATAGAAAAATTCTTAATATAGCCCCGAACTGTTGTCAAATCCAAAATGTGTGCTTCCTTAGAACAGTTTTTGCAAGCAACCTTCTAAAAACCTTAAAGATTTTATATATTTAATATGATACTAGGTTTTTATTGAATAATTTTTGTTTTGAAATGAAAACCCCTGAATACACACAAATGGAAAAGAATCCGTGAGCCTTTGGTCGTGGATTGGTCATGGTCTCTGTAGATTGTCAGTCGGTCATGCGGTATTTAAGCAAAATCTTGTTCGGTACATTCAGCCATATTTCACTGAAACTTAGCATAAAATAATTTAATGCCAAATTACAATTTCCAATCATTCCCCTAATCACTTGAAAAGTCGTCCAGTGAATTCTCTTCAAATTCCATCTGATCATCAATACTTTTACACAAAATGTTCTTCATTAGCAGTAGATGTTCAAGACGGCAAATACACTTCGTTCTCACGAGGAATATGGAGATATTGCCCCTGATTTGACCTTTAAATACCTTTGACGCGAACTACATTTCCTAACCCACTCGGTTCAAATGTTGTGTATGAATTGATAATCATAGCGTGGATAGGTGCGTACATAAATTTCACTTGAGTTTGTCTCAAGGATCAGCAGACATATTGCCCTGGTTTCATTTTTTTTGCGTTATCTCCCTTGTGTGTAATTTGTTTTTCTTGTCCGGAACAATGCTCAAATATTATACAATGTATTGACTTGAAATTAAAATGTACCCCGAAATCGATGGCAACTAGGAAAAGTCATGGCCCAAGAACTGTAACTCTAACTAGGTCCCATTTTTTTAATTATCTCTCTGTTGTTAAATAGCATTTTTTTTTTCTTGTCCCGAAAATAGTTGAATATTATACATGTATTTAACTTTGTAAACTTAAAATATAAACAGATGGCGACTAGGAAGAAGTGCAATGTCTAAGAACTGTGACTAAACTTTTATACTTTCTGTGCCATATACCAAACTGAGTCTCCTGTCCCACTTTTAAAAAATATGACTTTACTTACCTTATTGAATGCTATCATAGTAATATACTATGTAACACAGGTTCCTTATCTATGCTCCGCCTGGAGTCTGGCTTCTCCTGTAGCAAAGCCTTTTGCGGGGTATTAATCACCCACATGCAGATATAGGTGCCGAAGAGCTATATTGGCCCGAAAACTCTTCTGCTGACTTGGTATATTGTGTAGTTTAAATGCACATATCAGTGCACTCGATTCTCAAGTTGGACGCGATCAGCATAAAAAATTTCCGAAGAATCGCCAGTACTCGATAATCATTTATATGTCAAATATTCAATATATTTATATGTGTTGTACCTCAACTTTATCTTTTCATTAATTATTTTGTTACGTTTTTAGACTTCAATAGAACTTTTTAAAACATAGAATATCATTTAACCATTACCAAAAATTAACTCGATAATAGCTTTCTTGCAAAAGTTAAGTCAGAAATAGTTTCTATAAATTACCGATAAATTGATTGAAACACCCTTTGTTTTAATTTGTGTAAGGCCAAAAAAAAAAATACCTGTATTTTTTCGCCCCCCGTGGTGGACCTCCGACCGACCGTACTTTTTTACCCCCGAACCGCATTTTTTTATGCCAATATTCTGAAGTGGAAACCCGCAAGACAACGACGCGTATTATTAGCGACAATTAGCGTAGATGACAACGATATTTTTATTCTCGTCGTAAAATTCCGGCATGTCGTTGCATGTTACAAAATGGGCTTGCGCACTCGCCGTTGGTTAACAAGACTGCTAGCATTCGGGTAGATAAATGCAAGCCACTTTGACGGAGCCAAAACGAAATAAAAATCAATAGAAACTAAAATCACACCAAAGCAACTGTTTTTTGACATACCACGGTTACAAACCTGATGTTGAAATTGAGGCAAAGTGCTCAGTATGTAATTCGTTCTAATCTTAAGATAATCGTTATAATAAAAAATTAAAGTATCCCCGATAGTAACGGTAATATAGGTGTATAAATATAATATAATAATTAAATCATTCACTGGAATGATATGATTCAAATTTACGATACGAATTTTAAAAAATAATCTACAGATCAAGTATTGCTGCAAATCATGGGGAAATTTCTCGTCAGTTTTTGGCCTCTGGACCGGTATCGTGAACCATTTAGTTTGGGTTTGGAACAACTGTTGAATATCATAATTAATATTTTGTTGACTTTGTCAGTACCTTTTTGATATACTGAAATAGACACACCCACATTGTATTTTTTTTTAGAATAATGGTTGATCAATTGCTATGAAGATTATGTGTCATGATCTGTTACAGACAAAAATCCAGGCATCAGATCAACAATGTATGTCATTGACCCGAGCTGACATAGCAGATTCTGATGGTTTTTATCCGTTTGAAAACATATACATAAAATATTAAAAACCCCTACACTACAGAGGAAAATCACCTGAGAAGGGCAAGGAGTAGAAAACACACATAAATGTTCAAACCGCTCTTGGCCGTGGGTCTGGAAATGAGGATTTAATATAATTTATATTTGTTAAAAGGTTTACTGTTATTCTTCAGCTTAAGTGGTACCTATTAGGTGTCAAAATGAGTCAATATGAGGGAAAGGGCCATTCTAATGTCATTCTAATGTATATATCCATCCATAGATAATATTTAAGTTTTCAAAAGTTATAGTAAAAAATGCTTTTTGTTGGTACTATCACAGCCAAAATATCATATCTTAATATCACATTTTTGGAAAAAAAAAGGCATTTCTACAATAATAAATATTTGAGTATAGTTAAAATTTGTACAATCACAGACAGTATTACATGTATCACATATGTATCACTTTTTTAAATATTGCATTTGAAACATGCTGATTATTATGTTTAAAGAAATAATATCTTGTGGTTCTGACAATGTCATTCTCAATGCATCAAGTCATTCTGATAAATTTATTTACAAATTAATATTATAGGACATTCTAATGTAAATCATGGGATTATATTTGCAGTTTTCAATATTAAAAGTTAAAAATGCTTTTGGTGGTACTATCACAGTCAAAATAAATGTCATAAGAATCACAGTCCTTGGAAAGAAATTGCATACAAAAATAATAAATATTTTGAGCATTAGTAAAAAAAATACAACTATCACAGAATATTACTATCTCATATTATCACATTTTTAAATTGCCTTGCTATACATGTTTGATATTAATTATTATTTGAAAAGTAAATGTGTATTCTGACAATAACATTCTCATGGCTTATAGGCAATTCCTTAAACTAGTCCCATTTCATTATCTAGTCTACATTCCATTGATTGTCAATAGTTTAATATAAATGTTAAGAGATAAAAAAATTGATATTAACTCGACACTGGTCTTGTTTTAAAAACATTAGTCAAGAAGACTTGCATGTACAGTTCAAAGTGTGTGAAATTTCCAATTGTTGTATAGCACTCTTCTTCTTGCTGGTAAAACAGATGGTTAAAAAAAAAAAAAAAAAAAAAAAAAAAAATCCTACCTACCGACCCAAATTTTTTGAGGGGTGTCCACCAAGAAACAAGAGTATTTTTTTTTAGGCCTAATGCGGCGTGTGTCTTTTTTAAAATTCTTGTAATACAACACTAACATTTTACCGGTGGTTCTCCAAATTAAAGATTTACATAGAAAAAAAAAACAACACACAAATAAACAACCAAAATAGCCTTCTTTAATGACAAATGATTAATTATGCAGACACCGTCACAGTTGTTACATGATCATAGATCAGAAAATAAACGTTTTTTACATGTCCGTGTTGATAAAACGATTCACCTATGTACTCTTTGAGTTTGCGACGATGTGTGTAAAGGTGGAAGTACAGGGAAGAAGGTGGCATAGGCTGGTGATTGCTTGTCAAGGAGTACAGATATTGTTTTGTTATTGACTTAAAGGAATTGCATGAAATTATATAGAATGCTATTTAGGGACTCGGGGACGGAGCTCAAGGAATCCAAAATCGAATGTTTGAATAATTGCCCAAAAATTCATTTAGAATAAAGAAGGCTAAAACAACGGACCTGGGCTTGTAGCTCGAGCATCACCGGTATTCATTGAATCGCCACATTGATTAATCGCATGACCACTGTATGAAATCTAACCTACTCAACTAATTGCAACTTTTATGTTGAAGCGGAGACGAAAAGTGTAGCAGTTTATGTCTTGTTTTGATGCCATTAGTGACGTCCAGGGTCCCACATGGTGTTGCTACACTGTAAGATAAGCATTTTTGGAAAATAGAAAAATACCCTACTTTCACTTCAAAAATTTTAAAACATTTTGGAAAATTTAATTGTCAATGTCCCAGACAAGTGAAAATTGTATGGCAAATATTTCAGACGCATGTCTTTTGATGCAAGATTTTAGCTCACCTGAGCACGAAGTGCACCAGGTGATCTATTGTGATCACCCTATTGTCCGTCGTCGTGCGATGTGCATCGTGCGTACTCAACAATTTTCTTTAACGACATCTCCCTCTGAAAACCGCTGGAACAGAATTTAATGAAACGTGGCAGTAATGTTCTTGGGTGAGGCTCTACAAAAGTTGCTAAAATAAAGTATGACCATTAAGAATTCTGGTTGCCATGGCTACAAAAAGCAAAAAATTTGAAACTTTAAAAATCATCCCCTTTCCCTCAAAACTACTGGCCAGATTTCAAAATAATTGGTACATATGTTCCTGTGTTCAACCTCTACTCAAAGTTTCTAAAATTATTCTGAATCCGTAAAAAAAACATGCCTTATATGTATTTAGAGAGAACCTTAAACACAACTCCTCTAAACCATGACGAATTTAATGAAACTTGGCAGGGAATTGATCCTTAGGTCAACCTTTCACAAAGTTTTGCTAAAATAAAGTTGATCCAAGAAAACTCCTGGTTGCCATGGGCAACAAAAAGAACAAGAGGCCCGCGATGGCCCTAAATCGCTCACCTGAGATAAATAGTTTGACCCAAGGACCATCTGTTCCCAATTTTATTTAAAATCTGCCAGTAGTTTTGAAGAAGATGATTTATAAAGTTTTTCATTTTTTTTTAAAACGCCCCGCCAAGCGGTCGTAAATTGGCGTTCATCTCTCCGTCTGTCCGTCCGTCCGACTGTACGTCCATATCCTAGTGAACGCAACTCTCCTACATTTCTGAATGAATCTTTTCAGAACTTGGTCAGTGTCATTACTATAAAGGGTAGATGTCGCATTAAGTGGCGATTTTCTCCGGTTCATTGGATTTTTACATATTTGTGTCCCTTTAAACTTAGTCTCTGTAGTTGAATGATATTGCATCCTTGTGAATGGCAACTCCTCCTACGATTTCTGAAAGAATCTTTTCAAAACATTGGTCAATATCATTACTATAATGGGGTAGATTTGCATAAGAGGTGATTTTATGGTTTCATTGATTGTTAACATGATTTGTGTCCCTTGAAACTTCGTCTCTGAGCGTTTTTTGATTTGCAGCCTTGTGAACGTAACTCCTCCTACCTTGTCTGAATGAATCTTTTCAAAAACTGGTCAATATCATTACAATAATGGGTAGAAAGTGCATGAAGTGTGATTTTCCGTTTCATAAGATTTTTACAAGGTTTGTGTCCCTTGTAACTTAGTCTCGTGTAGCAGAATATATGCAGCCTTGTGAACGCAAACTCCTCCTACATTTCGAATGAATCATTTTTATACTTTGGTCAATAATTCATTACTATAATGGGTATAGATGTGCATGATAGTGGTGATTTTCCGGTACATTAATTTTGCAAGAATTGTGTCCCCCCCCCATGGGAAAACTTAGTCTTTTAAGCTGATTGATATTTTCAGCTTTGGAATGAGCAATTTCTTGTAAGTTTCTTGACCTAATCTTTCAAAACTTGGCAATGTCATTACTAAACAGGGTAGATATGCACAAAGCATAGGGCGATGTGGATGGTTGGTCAAGTGACGATCCCGATTCCATCCACATCCGGGACAGACGATTCACAGAACGGATCACGAATCACTGGTAAAAATCTTAACGAATCCTTAGACAACATAATAACATATTAAAAATTTAAAACATTTTTATTGATAATAACAAAAGTGAACCAAAATGAATATAATTGTAAGTTACGACTGAGCAACTCTTAAACTCCGCAGTAAAAAACATGGAATTCAAAGGCCAAATGACAAGATCCAATATCATTTTCTGCGTTGATAAAAACTTGTTTATATTCAACACACAAAATTTGCTTAATTCAATTTTTTGTGTAACATTTAGAGAACGCCTGACCTGTACTTTTAGACAATGTGTAATCATTTTAGGTGATTGACAGGTTTAGTTTTACCTGCCAGTATATCAAGCATTTAAGTTGCAGGTTTTAACAAATAGCCCTTATTCATCTTTGGTAGAAATAGCCGCAGTATTACTACACATTGATTGTGCTTCACGGTTGAATTTCTGTAAAGTTTTATTTTTCTCTGCCATGTATACAAATTGCAGACGATTCAATCAGTAAGTTAACATTCGTTTCGAATTTAAATAATATGGATTACTAACAATACACTCGAATCTTAAGCTTTAAATCATTAAATCTATTTAAAAAATCTGAGCTGGTTTGAATGTTTATATACGTGTGCACCTAAATGACATGCCATTAAAAAACGCTTGAACCCCATGCATGGTAAACACCTGGACGACTCTATGAATCAACAAGAAAGGACCATTGGGATCATCCGTGACACTGTGATTTGACTTTGTTGTTATCAGGAGTGATTTTGAAAACTTTGACTTTATGTTTGATTCGTGCCTGTTGGGCCATGTTGTAGTAAATGATGCTATGTTGACTTCTATTGGAGGTTCACGTTAGTTAACTATTTTTATAGATATTTGCATATATAAGTTGCAGTAATTTTGAAATCCAAAGAAATTTTTATATTTGTTATTATTTTTTAAGATACAAAAAAAACATTTTCATTTACTGCAGCTTTGTTAAATATCCAGTATATAAATTTTAGTATGAAAGTGAGCACTTTTACCTTTCATGCGTAAATACTTTCTCTACTTTGGGGTTGGGAAAAAATTTACAATCTTTTTTTCTTTTCCTTAAAGCAAAGCCCGTTTGAACCATTTTATTACGTCTTTTTTTGAATACGCATATAATTTTCATCAGGGGCCTTGGGTTTTTTTGTTGTTTTTTTTTTTCTCTCTCTCTCTCTCTTTTATTTGTTTGGGTTTTTTTTTCTTGGAAATACTTTTCTTTATTTCTTTTAACTCAAACTATTTTCTTTATTTCAATTTTATACGCATAGCTCGGAACTTTTTTTTTTTTTTTCAACCCTGCACTATTTTTTTTTATACCGAATTCATCCGAATAGGTTTGGGAAATAATTTTTTATTTAAACTCCGGAACATTTTTTTTTTTTTGGTCCAAATTCATACACAAAACCCGGCTATTCTGTTTATTGAATTTGCATCGTTTTGTGATCTTCTTTCTTTCATTGGTTTGATATTATTAGTTGGTCCAGGGGTTCATTTAAATTTTACGACCGAATATTTTTAGATGTATACAACTGACCTGACAGTTAATTTTTAGATAGTCTAGTACTTAAATAAAAAATAGTAGAAAGATACATTTTTAGGTAAATAGTAAAAGTAGTTTTATCTTTTGGTAGTTTAAAGGGGGTCAAACCTAGCAGTTTATAGGTAATTTTAAGGCACAGAGTTGTACACATGTAATGCTGAATTTACTATAAAATTGTACTAAACCCCCCCCCCCCCCCCCCCCCCCCCCCCCCACACACCTTCCAATCAAAGGCTGTGCATACCAAATCATTTTTTGTTTACAAATACTTGAAACAGTTTGGTGACTTAGCATTTACTTAACTTTTTTCACTTTTGAATATATTATGAGCATTTGATATAGCAAATTTTATTCAACATTTTAGTTGAAAAATATTTGATTTGTGATATTTAAAGCATTCAAGTTTAACAACTTTGTTTTAAAATTTATTTAATTCAGAAATAAATTTTTTTCATTTAAAATTTATTTGGGTATACCATACGCGTTGCGGTTTTCGACTCATTATCAAACGCGGATTTTTATTCCAACTCGCGATATTTTATATATATATTTTTATTTTTTCTTTGATGGTTCCTTGCGGGTATAAATAAAATGCGGTTACAGAAGGGGGTTTATAATTAAATTGTCTGACCCAACTTAGTGGGTTGGACTTTTTTATTTGAACATCACATTATTTAAGATTTTGAATTTCTCATAAACAAAAGGGAAAGTAAGAATAAGACAAAAGAAGGTAATAGGCAACACGGGAGCTTTCAAAAAGGGGAAATCGAGTGCTGGAACATTCCATGCTTTAAAAAGCTGAAGAAACAGACATTGGAGCACGTAGATGATAAGGCTGCTGCATTAGCTGATGGGGAGAATTTAAAAGAAGAAAAGAGGAAAGTATGAGGTAAAGCCGGGGGAAAGAAAAAAAAGGAAAAAATGTGGATAAAGAGAAAGATGGCCACAGCAGAGAGCAAGTAGTTACCACATCCTAAGTTGCCAAATTTTTAGGCGAAAAAGGGCAAAGGTGAAGTGAATTTGCAACTTTAAATTTGAAGTAGAGGCATTCAAATAAAAAGAGTTTTACGAGGAACAGATCCTTTTTTGGAATGGGAAAGCATTGAGGGACAGCAAGTGAAAAAACGGGAGAAGGGTCCAAAGTAAACCCTTTTAAACACTTATGGTAGTTAGAGAGCGAGAAAGGGATATTGGACACAAGGAAACTATAGCAGAAAGTTTTATGGATCCAACAAGGAAAAAAGGACCTTACAGAGTACACCTCAAGATTGGGAATGCTACTCACAGCAGTGAAGCTTTAAAGGGATTGAAAGAATTTAAGATCAGTTGAAAAGGCATGTATAGGGAGCAAGAGATCTGAAGAGGATGGTCAGTATAAAAATGAAACAGTAAGGGTTTTGATAAATTTTTAAAAAAGTTAAGGGAAAATGGAGATGGAGCTGAAGGCAGAGAAAGCTGAGTTAAGAAGTGTAGTGCAGCTGTAAACATAAGTCCAAGAGTGAGTTGGGAGAATAAAAAGTTATTGCAACAACCAACAGCAGAGTGAACAGTTAAGAAAGAAAAGATGAAAGAGGAAACGTACAACAAGAAGTTTAGCACAGTCGCAACCATTCTATCATTACAACACGATAGAGGGCCAAGAAGGGTAGAGGCACCGGAGAAGTAGAGGGTAATAGATAGACCCTAAAGAGACATGGCAGAGGTTCAGGGCCCGTATGAACCGTATAGGCCTTCCCCCCTGGTGGGCCCCCAGTCTATGACATGGGAAAGCATGAGCGAGGCCATAGGGAAAGTAATTGCCCAAAAGTTTTTGGTGCCTTTAGGGTTTGGGGCGCATCAGGGGACCAAAAAAACAAAACGAACCCAAAATTAGTTGGGGAAAAATAATGAAGTAAATGTAATCAAGGACGGGCAGCAAAAACACATTGCTTGATAGTGGGAGCTGCTTTTTGCTTTGCTGAAAGCTCTGGGAAAAAGAACTTTAGTGATTTACCTCCAACCTTTGACTAACTTTATATCCTCGAATGTGCCGATGGAAAACCTTTGCCGAACCTTGGGACATCAAAACTGACTGAAGCAGTAGTGGGATACCTAAACTGAGTCACTGCCATGTTTTTTTCTTGTTACACCTGACAAATCAGTACTCAGCCAAAAAAACCCTTTTTAAGGGTAAAACATATTTAAAGACTATTGGGTAATGTACACTAATTTTGGTCCCCAGTTTTTTCAAAAAGCCGACTTACATGTGCCCTGGGATTTAGCTTTCCGTTTCATTCTAACAGGGACAGAGAACAAAAAGGGAAAAAAAACAGATTAGCTCAACCAAATCTGCAGAACCAGGAAAATAATTTTAGGACCAAATAAAAACCCAAGGATATTTAAGCATACAGACAAAGAAGTTGATACAATACAAACAAAACCATACAACGGACAGTAATTCTGGTTGCCTCATTTTGTTTACATTAAACCCTCCCTTGTAACTACCAGTATGGGGATGGGAAAATCAATGATAGTTTAAATTATCAAACTTGACCACAAACATGTTTAATTTTTGCCCAAAAAAATAAAATGTGAGCTACAACCATAACTTTAAGAGATGCGTCCGACATTGATTCCAGAAGAGGCGAAGAGTATTTTACATGATATAAAAGATTGATAAACAAAAGATTTTAAATCCAGATCAAAAGGGAAAACAATATATAATCTTCTTGAAAAACACATAGACATTTTTTCCCAACTGCTGAAGACGACATGGAAAATGCGATATGATTCGACAAGAATTGACCTTGTAAACGACACCCCTTTCAAGCAGAGACATAGACAGATACCCCCCTCATATGATTGATGAAGTCAGGAACACGGGGCCAACTTTTCAGCAGGTTCTTTCGAAAGCCCCAAATTTCGCCTTTGGTGTTCAAATGTAGTCCTTTTTAGAAAGAAAAATGGAAAATTACGCATGTGCGTTGATTATAGATAACGGGAACAATTTTCAGCTTTAAAGATGCTTATGCCCACCTGGGATTCAAGAAGTTTTTGACATTCTACAGGGTTTTCAAAATTTTTTTCTAAACAATAGATATAAAAAGGGCGGATATCATCAATTTCAAAATAGAAGAGTCACAAAAGAACGCACCGCCTTTACTGTTGGCCCATTTTGGATTTTTTAAATACAACAAAATGCCATTGGGATTATTAATTCACACCGCTCCCTACCAACCCTTTAAAGGAAAAAGTCTTAGGACCGTACAACATAAAGGGATTTGTTTCATCTATTTAGATAAATTGGGATTATTTTGCAGATACCTATGAAGAACATCTCCACCGTTTAGATTTAGTTTTGACACGTTTGGCGGAATGCAACTTAAAATTTATCGGTGAAAAATTTTTTTTATCCAGGGGGGAAATCAAATTTTTAGGCCACTTTGTATAAAGTGAAGGCGTTGAAACTGTTTCCAGAAAAAGGGTAACAAATTGGGAAATTGGCCAACCCCTGGGAACGCAGATAAACCCTCCGATCTTTTATTGCATTCGCTGGTTATTACAGGAGATTTGTTGCGGACTTTGCCAAGATTACAAAGCCATTGACCGACCTACTTCCTCCAACAACAACAAAAAAGAAAGGCAGCAAAAAAATTTCCCAGAAAGAAGGCAGTGGCCCCGAAAACAGAGCAAGACATCTTCGACAATTTGAAATTAACTTTTTTCATCTCCACCTTTTTTGGCGTACCCTGACTTCGAAAAAACAATTTGGGGCTTCACACAGATGCAAGTTGCACAGGTTAGGAGCAGTTTTGTACCAGGACAAGAAAGTTATTGCTTTTGCTAGCAATCCCAAACAAAGTCAGAACGAAATTATCCTGCTTTCAAGTTTGAATTTCTGGCCCCTTAAAGGGGCAGTCCCAAAAAATTTTACATCAGTATCTGGAAAATAAAATCATTTACGGTTCTTAACTGACAGAACCCACGACATACATCCTAACGTCAGTTTAAGTTGGATGCAACTGGTCAGCGATGGGCTGCAACACTTGGACAGTATAATTTCGAAATCAATACAGATCTGGTCTTCAAAATGCCGATGCCCGATGCCATGAGTAGGTACCCACACAAAATATTTTCAGAGGGAAAAAGATGAAATTTTTTAGGCTGGAAATAAAAGAAGAAAGGCCATCCCGTGGATCTGTTTTTTAAAACCCCCATTTAATTTAGGTCTTAAACCAAATAAAACAATTGACATTTTTGAGGCAACAGAACATCCGCTGGGCAAAAAAATGGCTCAAATAGAATTCCAAAAAAATAAGAAGAAAACAAAGAGAAAATAGTTTTGATAGAACGATGGGAAGAGCAGTGATAGACCAATGCCCCCCCAGGATTAAAACAAAATTTTAAAACAAAAGAAGATCGATCAATGCGGAACAATTTAAAAAACTTTAAAATGATAAAAGGAATTTTATACCCGAGAACCAAATTTGATAACAACAATAATTCAAAACAGTTAGTTTTACCATCAGGTTTTCAAAAGGATGTTTTCAACAGACTTC
This sequence comes from Solen grandis, assembly GCA_021229015.1. NCBI lineage: Eukaryota > Metazoa > Mollusca > Bivalvia > Adapedonta > Solenidae > Solen > Solen grandis. Next base: position 355,590 of record CM037780.1, on the reverse strand, counting down.
ATTGACATAGGCCACCCCGCAGGATAGAACATTGTGCTTTTGAAAAAAGCATACTAAATTTGGGCCCAAAAATGTACTCAGACGTCGAGAAAAGGGTAAGCAGATGTGAACGTTTTTTACGGAGAAAATCCTCAACAAATGTGACAGCGATTAAATCAACATTATCACTTTAGTATCCTTGGAATTAGTCTCTATGGACTACCTGACATTGGAATTCAGGTTACGGGGAATATATTGGTCTTACAGACCATTTCAAACCAAAATTAGCCCCTGGCTATACCAACAAAAAACCAGACAGCCCCAAAAATACTGCCGAAGCATTTTACAACAACCTTTTTGTTTTTTTAAAGGAGTTCCACCAGGATAAAATTTCGGGTCAAGGGAAATAACTTTGAGTCAGATCTGATTTAAGGAGTTTTGTAAGCTGAGGGGATACAGAAGTCAAGACAACCGTATACCATGGAATGGGAATGGGGGCGTGGAACGCTGGAACAAGGGCGCTCTTGAACATGTTAGGCACTCTTTTATCCAGACAAAAAGCCAAATTGGAAGTCCTATGTACCAACATTGACTTACGCATATAACTGCACACCCCATGAAACAACCAAGATAGCCCCATTTGAAATTTAAGTTTGGGAGATGCCCAAAACTAAAACCCAAAGATGCCCCAAAAACGAATCACTTGAAGATGAAATTTTGTAAAAAAATCCGCTAGGGAATATGTAGATGAGCTAAGAGAATCACTAGAACAGGCGCATACAAAAGCTAAGAACATGCTGGAAAAGCTAGAGTGAAAATGAAAAGTGATTACGACAAAAAGGGCCCCCAAAAACATCAAAGTTTGAAATAGGAGAAAAGGGTTTTTTTGAAAATTTTTGTTTTTTGAAGGGAAACACAAAATAGCGGGCAAGTACGAACAAGAAGTATATGAATCGTGGATTTAACCAAGAGAGGACATTCCAGTTTTTAGAATAAGGTCGAAATCGGGAAAAGAAAAAACAAACATCGTAACCATCTCTTTCCGTTATGTTCATCTGAACCCAGGAATCAAAAGATGATGAAAAATTGGAAGGTAAAAAGGGGTTGACAATACTAAGGGTTTTTCAGAGGAGTTAGCTAAGAAATTGAAGGAGGCTAAGATGGTTTAAAGTGTGGCCCCAAACGATTGGAGAAAAAACTGAAGAGATGGCGATTCGTGCGATAAATGTGTTAGAATGTGCACTTTTGGTGGGGACGCCCACAGAAAAACTTGAATTCAAGTGAGAGAACAAGCAAGAGATTTGGGAGACCGAAGCCAGCGAAGAGAAACAGGGATGCGAAATCCACCAGCAAAAAGAAGAAAGAGAGAAAAACCAAAAAAAAAAAAAAAGCAAACTGACAAGCCAAAATGATCGTACAGAAAATCTAAAGGGTTCAAGTCCAGAAACCCCCGGGGGCTGGGGTTCATAGAGAAGAGATTGGAGCAAAAAACGGCCCAAAGAGATTCAAGAGATAGAAAGAAAGACAAAGTAGAAGGGGGATATACCCGACGTAACAGTTAGAACTACGCCCCTTTCCAGCGCCTAGAAGTCGGGAAGAGTTCGTAACACCAAAACGCATGAAACACTATATGGCATCTATTAACACTGTAAACAGACGTAGAGACCATCGGTTGCACGCATTTGATTTTTTTTTATATCTTCAAAAGCACTTAAAGAAGTAGACACAGATGTTTCCAGAAGGTGATCAACGCAGTTATAAAATGATGTTTTAAAATTTAAAACTGTAATGTAAAATCAAAACATGCTTTCAGAATTTCAATTAAATTAACTACAATTATTTTGTGTCCCAAAAATGAATTTTGTTTTAATTAAACCCAAATTTTTTAATTTATCTACAGGTTTGGGATGGAAACCTCGTTTTTTGGGAACACTTTTTTAAAAAGGGGGGGAAGAACCTGTCAATTTAACTATGTTGAACATTAGACATGTTTTTTACTGCCTACCCATGATGTAAGCGATAGTACATTAGTTGAATTTGTATTTTGTGTAGTAAATATACCCAACTATTTTTAATCACTGAGGTTTTAGTGTGATTTGACAAAAACGAAGACGGGACGTCATTTTTTTTCGAACGGGGGGATATGTGACGGGGGCGAAATTTAGGGTATCAGGAAAAATTTTGGGTTTGGTCGTTATCCTATTAGTTTTTTTCTCCCTTTGTTATACAAAGGAAAAGCTCCCTTTGGTGGTAAACATTCTAAAAGTAGGTCCACTTTGAGGCCCATTTCATGGGTCAGCAAACTTCCCGCCGGGTTCTTTCCCGTGCAGTCGAGAAAAGATATTTGGACAGGGTAGACGGGGTTTTATTTTACCCCCCCCCCTTTTTATTATTTCTTTGAATAATATTTTCTCGCCCTTTGGCTAACAAAGTCACGGGAGCAGATGACATTTATGGGAAGCGGTCAAAATTTCCCAAAATTGATCGCCGTACACTGTACGCCGTACGCACCATGGATGTGGCAATAAACTATATATGTTGAACTGAATAACTTTTTGTGTTGGGCAAAACTAGCCAGGGTTTCCCCTAAAAAAAAACCAAAAGTTACAAAAATAATATTTAAAAATTAATTTCCGGGAAAGATTTTGGAAACGTAATGTATTGATTAAACAAATCCCTTCCCCCGACTTACAGCGTTGCTTAGCACTACATGTAGGGCGTAATTTTTGAATTTTGAAAAAAATGATGAATCTTCGATAATTTCTATTCTTGATTTATTGTGTCGCCCGCATAGCATGGCAGACACATAGGGGCACTTTTTCCGTCGGCGTCCCCCCGGCCCTCACACTTCGTCCGGAGCATAACTCGAAAATTAAATTTTAGGTAATCCCCCCTTGAAAAATTTTAAAAAATGGATAGATCACATTGAGGTGGAGTGCAGTGCACAAGAATGATAAATCGACTTAGTATTTTTTCCCGAGTTTAACCCTTTGTTTTATTCTGAGATTTTAATTTTTTCCGGACCATAACTCAAAAAGTATTTGGGGGTATCACCTTGAAACTTAAAACATGGATGATCCCATTGAGGTGGGGGTGCAGTGCACCCAAAAATGAAAAACCATGGGCTTTCATATTTTTTGAGTTATTGGGCCCCTTTTTTTGATTTTCAGTCTTAATTTTTGTCCAGGGGATAACTCAAAAAGTATTTGAGGTGCTGGATTAAAACTTTATAGATAGAAATCACTTGAAAAGGAGTGCAGTTCACATAAATGACTCACTTTTTTTTCTCCTGAGTTATTTTCCTTTTTTTGATTTTTCATCTTTTTTTTGTCAGAGAAACAAAAAAAATATTTTAGATATTGCTTTTTAAATTCAAGATTTAAAATCTCAGGTTTTTTTATGGAAAAATTAAAATCATTTTTTTAAAATTTTTCCCTTTTTAAAAAATTTTTGGGCAATTTTTCCTGGGCAAAACCCCAAACCAAAGGTTTTTCTTAAAATTATTAGATCCGGTTTAAAAAAACATGCCCCCCTTTGGGCCTTTTTGCCCTTATTTTTTTTAATAAAGAAAAATTTTTATTTCGAAACCCCCCTGGGAAAACCGTGGAAGGGGTTTAAAAAGAAACTTTTATTTTTAATTTCCCCTTTTTTTATTTTTTAAAAAGGGGGTTTCTAAAAAAAAGGGGGAAAAATGAAGAAACTCGGTTGATGGGGAAAAAAAAGAAAAATAATTGAAAATTTAAAATTCACTTTTAAAACCTAACTTTTGGCCCAAAATTTTTTTAAATGTAAATGTTTTTGGTTTTAAACATCCCCAACCCCAAAGTTTTGCTAAAATTATTCCAATTCCGTTTAAAAAATGCCCCCCCCAAAAAAATTTGGGGGGTTTATTTGGGTTTTTTTTGTATAAAAAAAGAAAAAACCCTTTTAAACAACAAAACTTTTCTGGAAACCCTTTACCCAAATTTTTTAAACTCGGGCAAATGTTTCCGGGCCACCCACAAAAAGTTGTAAATTTTTAAACTTTTTGAAACTTTTCCCTGGCCAAAAAAAAGAAAAAAAAAAATTGAAATTTTTAAAAACATTCTTCCCAAAATTTTCTTTCCGGTTTTTTAAAAAAATTTTGGGTTTTAAAAAGGGTTTGGTTTAACCTTTTTAACCCAAAAATTTTAAAAAATTTTAAATTTTTAAAAAAGGCCCAATTGCCCGGGGGAATTTGCCCAGGATTTGGGAAAACTTTACAGGGATCATCTCCTTTAAAACTACTAGCCAGATTCAAAATGTTTTAATACAGACTGATGTTCCTTGGGTAACCGTATACACAGGTGAGCGATCCTGGGCCATCATGGCCCTTTTTTAAATTCATAGCACTCATATGACATCATAGACGCTAGATTTTGACGTCAGTTTATAATGTTTGTACGCACTACTGCCGGACGTCATTTGACATTATGGGTTTTATATGTTTTCATTTCTCGTGCAATAAATTCAGTGTGTCCCAATGGTCCAGAACTACAAAAATTTAGGGCATATATTAAATATGCTGAATTTTCATATACAATTATATTCTCATTCTAGTGTTTCCCCTAGGATCTGGTAGGGGCATGGTAATTTTTTCTTCAAAAGGGCACTTCAGTCGCGTCGCATTATATCCTATCCAGACTGGGGCACTTAATGTTTTAATTTGAATTTTCATGAATTTAATTTATTTACTTTTTAAAGGAAAAACGCTCGGCTGAAATGAAAATTTAACCATCAATAAACCTTTTAGTGTAGATCACTTTGACATGACTTTCATTTTTATACACGCTATATTTGTAAAAGATATAGCTGTTTAAAGTTTTGTGATTTCGATCGGTTAGGCCGCCGCCATCTTGTTCATGTTTACCTTTCTGTGACGTCACAAATACCATTGAACCATATCCCGATCGATGAGTGCGATTAATAGGGGTTGTGATAAAGCATTAAAGGAATACGCTCGGCTGATTACAACTTGGTTTCAATTGAAAGATATTGATGTAAAAAAAACCAATTAAATTTCTCATTTCATTGAATCAATCGTAATAAGAAAGAAATTGTAAGTTAAAGACGTCTATTTAAACCAATTTGCTCCGCGATATTTTTTATTTCTAAAATCATCTTTGTCATTTTTACCGTGAAATGCTTTGCACTGCGGTTATTGAAAGTTGTGTGGTGTTAAATGATTGGATAAGAAATCATGGCAAGCCTTTGTAACAGAATAAGCGTCAATAAAAATCGCACCTCAGGGCCTAAAACGAAGCGTGCGACCGAGTCACCATGTCAACAGACAAATGATGTGCACGTTTTACTGAAACGGACATGTAGAGTATAATCATCACCACAAAATAAATAAATGCATTGTATAAATATGAAAGAAAAGTGTTGAATCCACGTTTTATTATAATAATCTATATTATGCTATTTTACGGAAAAAAGTCTGTTTAAATAAATAATATAAGTAAAAGTATCGTATCGCAAAGAGCTCATGTTATTGTGATATACAGAAAGTAGTTAGCATAATTTAACATTATTTTGTTAAATTACGAGCAATTAGGGGTGTTAATCATAATTACAAAGGTGTCCCTTTGATTCGTCTCTATAGTATTTCACAGTTACCGTCATTGCAATTAGATTTCTACTTACATGATACCGCCCCTTTTATATATTTATATGTTTGATTAAAAAAAATGTTTAAAAATTTGTAATGATTTGCGCAATTAAAATAGCGATGTTTGTGAGAATGTGCATAAATGATTGCGTGACAAGGGGTATTGACTTTAGTTATGGTTCGATCAACTATAGCAGGGCGTTTAATAAAGTTTTTGAGATATTTCTTAAAATGGAGTGTATAGTTCCTTACGACTTTGAGCCCGAATATACTGAGGAAGAGTGCAAATGCTTCAAGACAATGACGTTACGGGAGGAGGAATATTTATGTGCTGAGACTTTTTGTCTGTGTGATAACTGTGTTATGATGCCATCCAATATGGAAAATGTATGTTGCAAATCGAGTGACTTGGTTGTTGGAAATTTAGATGAACTTACGTGCATTACGAACCATACGGACTTTCACACCTTAGTTCTGAATGATTATTTTTTTAGAAGTTGCATTCATTACCATTCTGGCATATAAGGTCATAGGACGAGGCTCCAGACTCTCTCACTCACGAGTAAGAAAACAATAAAATGATCATAGTTTAATCTTTTTAATAATATATTTTTCATCATAATTCAAATAATAAACATTTTTCAAACAATTTCTCCACAACACACGTAATTCCCTTCTATATTTCAATGTATGTACGCAACCGGAAGTGTGTCTGTGAAGTCACGATTGTTGAAAAAAAGTCTCGCGAGACCTCGAGACGTAAACAATGTCTGCGCCCATGTCTCGGAGCAAATGGTGTAAATAGACGTCTTTAACTTGCAATTTCTTTCTTATTACGTTTGATTCAAAGAAATGAGGGAATTAAATTGGTTTATTTACATCAATATCTTTCAATTAAAAACCTAGTTGTTATCAGCCGAGCGTTTTTCCTTTAATTATTTCAGTTGTCTCAAATACAATCAATAATAATAAAGTCCTACAATTGAAAAAAAATTAGAATTACATAAAAACATAAATGAGTTTTCAAACAAGACTTATTCCTTACTGTTTTTAGCTCACATGAGCACAACGTGCTCAGGTGAGCTTTTCTGATCGCCTTTTGTCCGGCGTCCGGCGTCAGTGCGTCCGTGCGTCCGGCGTCAACAATTGCTTCAAACAACATCTCCTCCTAAACGGCTTGGCCAATTTGGAAAAATATTTTGCAGGAATGTTCCTTGGATGAAGCTCTACTAAAGTTGTATAAATGGTTCGGGTTTCCATTGCATAATTAGGTCACAGAGCTAAAAATAGATTTTAAAAATGCAAACTTTGAAAATCTTCTTCTGCAAAACTGCAAGGCCTGAGCTTAGATATTTGGTATGAACGATCATCTAAGGGTTTTCATTACCAAGATAGTTCAAATCATAGCCGCACCAGGGTCACTTGTTTTACATAGAGTTATATAGAAAAATCTTAAAAAATCTTCTTCTATGAATCCATAAGGCCTAGAGCTAAGATATTTGGTATGTAGCATCATCTTATGGCCACTACCAAGATTGTACAAATCATAGCCCTATGGTGATAAATGACCCGCACCAGGGGTCACTTGTTTTACATAGATTTATATAGGAAAATTTTAAAAAAATCTTCTTCTATGAATCATAAGGCCTAGAGCTTAAATATTTGGTATGTAGCATCATCTTATGGGCCACTACCAAGATTGTACAAAATCATAGCCCTATGGTGATAAATGACCCCGCACCAGGGGTCACTTGTTTTAACATAGAGTTATATAGGAAAATCTTAAAAAATCTTCTTCCATGAATGCATAAGGCCTAGAGCTTAGATATTTGGTATGAAGCATCATTTATGGGCCACTACCAAGATTGTACAAATCATAGCCCTATGGTGATAAATGACCCGCACCAGGGGTCACTTGTTTTACATAGAGTTTATATAGGAAAATCTTAAAAAATCTTCTATGAATCCTAAGGCCTGAGCTTAGATCTTTGGTATGTAGCATCATCTTATGGGCCACTACCAAGATTGTACAAATCATAGCCCTATGGTGATAAATGACCCACACCCAGGGGTCACTTGTTTTACATAGAGTTAAATAGGAAAATCTTAAAAAATCTTCTTCTATGAATCAATAAGGGCCCTAGAGCTAAGATTTTTGGTATGTAGTAGCATCTAATGGTTCATTACAAAGATTTTCAAAGTCTTGGCCCTACGGTGATAAATGACCCTGCGCCCAAGTCTTCTCTGAAACCATATGGCCCATTGCTTAGATATTTGGGTGTGTATTGTCAGGGGTAAAATGTTTTAGATAAAAGTTATATCAGAATCCTTGTCTGTTTTAAAACCTTGAAAATCAGTTGAAGCAATGGTACTCAGTTGAGCGATTCAGGGCCATCATGGCCCTCTTGTTTTTTATATTAAATCTTTTTTTCTAAAATCTTTTTTTTTTTTTTTCATTTTTAGCTCACATGAGCACAACGTGCTCAAGGTGAGCTTTTCTGATCGCCTTTTTGGGCGGCGTCCGTCGTCCGTGCGTGCGTCAGTGCGTCCGGCGTCAACAATTGCTTCAAACAACATCTCCTCTAAACGGCTTGGCCAATTTGAAAAATATTTTGCAGAATGTTCCCTTTGGATAAAGCTCTACTAATTGTATAAATGGTTCTGGTCCATTGCATAATTAGGTCACAGGAGCTAAAAATAGATTTTAAAAATGCAACTTTGAAAATCTTCTTCTCTGAAACCACAAAGGGCCTAGCCCTTTTTCTTTTGGTATGTGCATGATCTTATGACTCTCTACCAGGATTGTACAAATTATGACCCCTGGGGTTAAAATTGGCCCCGCCCCAGGGTCACTTGATTTCACATAGGCTAATATAGGAAAAACTTGAAAAATCTTCTTCTCCGAAACCACAAGGCTTACCTTTTGATTTTTTGGTATGTAGCATCATTTTATGGGCCACTACCAGATTGTACAAATCATAGCCCTATGGTGATAATGACCCTGCACCAGGGTCACTTGTTTACATAGAGTTATATAGAAAAATCTTAAAAAAATCTTCTTCTATGAATCCATAAGGCCTAGAGCTTAGATATTTGGTATGTAGCATCATCTTATGGGCCACTACCAAGATTGTACAAATCATAGCCCTATGGTGATAAATGACCCCCCACCTGGGTCACTTGTTTTTTCATAGAGTTATATAGGAAAATCTTAAAAAATCTTCTTCCATGAATGCATAAGCCTAGAGCTTAGATATTTGGTATGAAGCATCATCTTATGGGCCACTACCAAGATTGTACAAATCATAGCCCTATGGTGATAAATTACCCCCGCACCAGGGGTCACTTGTTTTACATAGATTTATATAGGAAAATCTTAAAAAATCTTCTTCTATGAATCCATAAGGCCTAGAGCTTAAATATTTGGTATGTAGCATCATCTTATGGGCCACTACCAAGATTGTTTCAAATCATAGCCCTATGGTGATAAATGACCCCGCACAGGGGTCACTTGTTTTACATAGAGTTATATAGGAAAATCTTAAAAAATCTTCTTCCATGAATGCATAAGGCCTAGAGCTTAGATATTTGGTATGAACATCATCTTATGGGCCCCTACCAAGATTGTACAAATCATAGCCCTATGGTGAATAAATGACCCCGCACCTATGGGTCACTTGTTTTACATAGAGTTAAATAGGAAAATCTTAAAAAATCTTCTTCTATGAATCAATAAGGCCTAGAGCTAAGATTTTTGGTATGTAGTACATCTAATGTTCATTACAAAGATTTTCAAAGTCTTGGCCTACGGTGATAAATGACCCTGCGCCCAAGTCTTCTCTGAAACCATATGGCCCATTGCTTAGGTATTTGGTGTGTAGTATTGTCAGGGGTAAAATGTTTTAGATTAAGTTATATCAGAATCCTTGTCTGTTTAAAAACCTTGACATCAGTTGAAGCAATGGTACTCAGGTGAGCGATTCAGGGCCGTCATGGCCCTCTTGTTTGTTTTTAGCTCACCTGAGCACAAAGTGCTCATGGTGAGCTTTTGTGATCGCCCTTCGTCGTCGTCATGCGTCGTCCGGCCCTCTTGTTCTACAAAAGTTGCTAAAATAAAGTTGATCCATGAAGAACTCTTGGTTGCCATGGCAACAAAAAGAAAAATAATTTGAAAACTTTAAAAATCATCTCCTTCAAAACTACTGGCCAGATTTTAAAATAAATTGGTACAATTGTTCCTTGGGTCAACCCATACCAAAGTTGCTAAAATTATTCCGATCCGTAAAAAAACATGGCCGCCAGGGGCGGGGCTTATTTGCCTTATATGTATATAGAGAAACCTTTAAACAACATCTCCTCTGAAACCACTGGACAGAATTTGATTAAACTTGGCAGGGATGATCCTTTGGTCAATCTTCACAAAAGTTGCTAAAATAAACTTGATCCATATAGAACTCTGGTTGCCATGGCAATAAAAAGAAAAAAAAAATGAAAACTTTAAAAATCATCTTCTTCAAAACTACTGTCCAGATTTTAAAATAAATTGGTACAGGTGTTCCTTGGGTCAACCTCTACCAAAGTTGCTAAAATTATTCCGATCCGTAAAAAAACATGGTCGGCAGGGGCGGGGCTTATTTGCCTTATATGTATATAGATAAACCTTTAAACAACATCTCCTTTGAAACCACTGGACAGAATTTGATTAAACTTGGCAGGGATGATCCTTGGGTCAACCTTCACAAAAGTTGTTAAAATAAACTTGATCCATATAGAACTCTGGTTGCCATGGCAATAAAAAGAAAAAAAAAATGAAAACTTTAAAAATCATCTTCTTCAAAACTACTGTCCAGATTTTAAAATAAATTGGTACAGGTGTTCCTTGGGTCAACCTCTACCAAAGTTGCTAAATATTTTCCGATCCGTAAAAAACATGGCCGGCAGGGGCGGGGCTTATTTGCCTTATATGTATATAGGGAAAACTTTAATCAACATTTCCTCTGAAACCACTGGAAAGAATTTGATTAAATTTGGCAGGAATGGAAAAGTTCCTAAAATAAACTTGATCCATATAGAACTCTTGTTGCCATGGCAACAAAAAGAAAAAAAATATGAAAACTTTAAAAATCATCTTCTTCAAAACTACTGGCCAGATTTTAAAATAAATTGGTACAGATGTTCCTTGGGTCAACCTATTTATCTCAGGTGAGCGATTTAGGGCCATCATGGGCCTCTTGTTTTATTAAACTCTAGATAATAATCTCTTTTTCTCTTTTTTTTTATTCAGTAGATGATTTTTTATAAATGTTGGTGAAAAAAAAAAAAAAAACCCTAATTTTCATTAAAAAAAATGAAGTAATATTTTAAATACATTTTTTTAGCTCACCTGAGCACAACGTGCTCATGGTGAGCTTTTGTGATCGCCTTTTGTCCGTCGTCCGTCCGTCCGTGCGTGCGTGCGTCTTGCGTCAACTTTTCCTTTAAACAACTTTTCCTCCTAAACCACTGGATGGATTTTGACCAAACTTCACAGGAATCATCCTTATCATGACCTCTATCAAAGTTGTTCAAATTATTTTGATTGGGTGAATAAGTAGGTTACAGGAGCTAAAAATAGATTTTAAAAATGAAAATTTAAAAAATCTTCTTCTCAGAAACCACAAGGCCTAGCCTTTTGATTTTTGGTATGTAGCATGATCTTGTGACTCTCTACCAAGATTGTTCAAATTATGACCCTGGGGTCAAAATTTTTTTAGAAACCACAGCATGGAGTTAAGATATTTAGTGTGTAGCATTGTCTAGTGGATCACAACCAAGTTTGTTCAAATCATGACGCTGGGGTCAAAATTGGCCCTGCACCAGGGGTCACTTGATTTTACATAGGCTAATATAGAAAAAAAACTTTCTCTACCAAGATTTTTCAAATTATGACCTGGGTGAAACATAGGCTATATAGGAAAAAAAATTGAAAATCTTCTTCTCAGAAACCACAAGGCATAGAGTTAAGATATTTGGTGTGTAGCATTGTCTAGTTGATTTCTACCAAGATTATTCAAATTATGACCCTGGGGTCAAAATTGGCCCCGCCCCAGGGGTCACTTGATTTAACATCGGCTAATAGGAGAAAAACTTGAAAAATCTTCTTCTCAGACACCACAAAGAATAGAGTTGAGATATTTGGTGTGTAGCATTGTCTAGTCGATTCTTACCAACTTTGTTCAAATCATGACCCTGGGGTCAAAATTGGCTCTGCTGCAGGGGTCACTTGATTTTACATAGCCTAATGATACCAGGTGAGCGATCCAGGGCCATCATGGCCATCTTGTTTAAATATCTACAAAATGAAAATGAAAGAATTTGAAACTTTTTAACGTGCCATATTTTGGAATAATATGTTTGTAGATCATGACCTTGTTATATGATTTTATTTTTTAAATCAATAGCAAGTAAATCAGTCATTAAGCAAGGTTACTTGAAGATGCATGAATGTATTAAAACATATTTTAGTGCAAAAAGAAAAGCATAATAATGATTTTATATGAGATAATATTGCTTTTTTATGTGGAATTAAGCAATTAGTGATCATCAAAATGTGTCAATTAAAAGTAAAAATGTACAAAAAAATTGACACATGGAAGGGGTCCACCCCACTCCTCACTAAAATTTGCGCCTGAATCTTTTATCTGTGGAAAGCCCTGATTGTACAAATGTATACTTCCATTATATTCTATGCATGGTTTGATCAGTCTGATATTCATTTAATACATGGTGTAACAAATCATTTTCAGAAAGCAATCTTAACGGAAGTAAGAACGTGAAACATCACAATTTGTACATTTTTAGCTCACCTGAGCACAAAGTGCTCAAGGTGAGCTTTTGTGATCGTCTGTCGTCGTGCGTCGTCCGTCGTCAACAATTTGATTTAAACGACATCTCCTCTGAAACCACTGGACAAAATTTAATGAAACTTGGCAGGAATGTTCCTTGGGTGAGGCTCTACAAAAGTTGCTAAAATAAAGTTGATCCATGAAGAACTCTGGTTGCCATGGCAACAAAAATAAAAATAAATTGAAAACTTTAAAAATCATCTTCTTCAAAACTACTGGCCAGATTTTAAAATAAATTGGTACAGATGTTCCTTTGGTCAACCTCTACCAAAGTTGCTAAAATTATTCCGATCCGTAAAAAAACATGGCCGCCAGGGGCGGGGCTTATTTGCTTTATATGTATATAGAGAAACCTTTTAAAAAAAAAAAATCTCCTCTAAAAAACCACTGGATAGAATTTGATAAAACTTGGCAGGGATGATCCTTGGGTCAACCTTCACAAAAATTGCTAAAATAAACTTGATCCATGTAGAAATCTGGTGCCATGGCAACAAAAGAAGAAGAAAAATGAAAACTTTAAAAATCATCTTCTTCAAAACTACTGGCCAAAATTTTAAAATAAATTGGTACAGATGTTCCTTGGGTCAACCTCTACCAAAGTTGCTAAAAAATTTTTCCGATTTCCCTAAAAAAACATGGCCGCCAGGGGCGGGGGTTATTTGCTTATATGTATATAGGGAAAACTTTAATCAACATTTCCTCTGAAACCACTGGACATGAATTTGATTAAACTTGGCAGGAATGATCCTTTGGGTCAACCTTCACAAAAGTTGCTAAAATAAACTTGATCCATATAGAACTCTGATTGCCATGGCAACAAAAAGGAAAAAAAAAAAACACACTTTAAAATCATCTTCTTCAAAACTACTGGCCAGATTTTAAAATAAATTGTACAGATGTTCCATTTATCTCAGGTGAGTGATTAGGGCCATCATGGGCCTCTTGTTTTAAAATCTGCTCCACTCTCAACTTCCGTGTTTTTTTTTGTTTTTTTAGCTCACCTGAGCACAATGTGCTCATGGTGAGCTTTTGTGATCGCCCTTTGTCGTCGTCCGTCCGTCGTCAACAATTTGCTTTTTAAACAACATCTCCTCATGAACCGCTGAAGGGATTTTGACCAAACTTCACAGAATCATCCTTATGATGCCCTCTATCAAAGTTGTACAAATTATTCAGATTGGTTAAAAAAGTAGGTCACAGGAGCTAAAAATAAATATTGGAAATGCAAACTTTGAAAATCTTCTTCTTCAAAATTACTGCAAGGCCTAGAGCTTAGATATTTGGTTATGTAGCATCATCTTATGGGCCATTACCAAGATTGTACAAATCATAGCCCTACGGTGATAAATGCCCCGCACCAGGGGTCACTTGTTTTACATAGAGATTATATAGGAAAATCTTAAAAATCTTCTTCTATGATCCATAAAGGCCTAGAGCTAAGATATTTGGTATGTAGCATCATCTAATGGTTCATTACCAGATTGTTCAAATCATAGCCCAATGGTGATATAATGCCCCACAACCAGGGGTCACTTGTTTCACATAGATTTATATAGGAAAAACTTTAATAATCTTCTTCTATGAATCCATAAGCCTAGAGCTTAGAGCTTAGATATTTTCATATGTAGCATCATCTAATGGTTTCATTACCAAGATTGTTCAAATCTTGACCCTATGGTGATAAATTGCCCCCACACCAGGGGTCACTTGTTTAACATAGAGTTATATAGGAAAATCTTTAAAAATCTTCTATGAATCCATAGGCCTAGAGATTAGATATTTGGTATGTAGCATCATCTTATGCTTCATTACCAAGATTGTACAAACATGACCTATGTGATAAATGCCCCGCACCAGGGGTCACTTGTTTTACATAGAGTTATATAGGAAAATCTTTAAACAAATCTTCTACTATGAATCCATAAGGCCTATAGCTTAATTTTGGTATGTAATATCATCTAATGGTTCATTATGAAGATTTTCAAAATGGTGGCCCTTTGGAGATAAATGACCCCGCACTAAGTCTTCTCCCCTGAAACCATAAGGCCCCAGTGCTTATATATTTGGTGTGTAGTATTGTCAGGGCTAAAATGTTTAGATTGAGTTATATCAGATTCTTGTCTTTAAAAACCATTGTAATCAGTTGTAGCAATGGTACTCAGGTGAGCGTTTCAGGGCCATCATTGCCCTCTTGTTTTTTTAGTCACATGAGCACAACGTGCTCAAGGTGAGCTTTTCTGATCGCCTTTTGTCCGGCGTCCGTCGTCCGTCGTCCGTGCGTGCGTGCGTCCGTGCGTCCGTGCGTCCGGCGTCAACAATTGCTTCAAACAACATCTCCTCCTAAAACGGCTTGGCCAATTTGAAAAATATTTTGCAGGAATGTTCCTTGGATGAAGCTCTACTAAAGTTGTATAAATAGTTCTGGTCCATCGCATAATTAGGTCACAGGAGCTAAAAATAGATTTTAAAAATGAAAATTTTAAAAAATCTTCTTCTCTGAAACCACAAGGCCTAGCCTTTTGATTTTTGGTATGTAGCATGATCTTATGACTCTCTACCAGGATTGTACAAATTAGACCCTGGGTCAAATTGGCCCCGCCCCAGGGGTCACTTGATTTCACATAGGCTAGTATAGGAAAAACTTGAAAAAAATCTTCTTCTCCGAAACCACAAGGCCTAACCTTTTGATTTTTGGTATGTAGCAATCATCTTATGGGCCACTACCAGATTGTACAAATCATAGCCCTATGGGGATAAATGACCCCGCACCAGGGGTCACTTGTTTTACATAGAGTTATATAGAAAAATCTTAAAAAATCTTCTTCTATGAATCCATAAGGCCTAGAGCTTAGATATTTGGTATGTAGCATCATCTTATGTGCCACTACCAAGATTGTACAAATCATAGCCACTATGCGTGATATATGACCCCGCAACCAGGGGTCACTTGTTTTACATAGAGTTATATAGGAAAATCTTAAAAAATCTTCTTCATGAATGCATAAGCCTAGAGCTTAGATATTTGGTATGAAGCATCATCTTATGGGCCACTACCAAGATTGTACAATCATAGCCCTATGGTGATAAATACCCCGCACCAGGGGTCACTTGTTTTACATAAGAGTTATATAGGAAAATCTTAAAAAATCTCTTCTATGAATCCATAAGGCCTAGAGCTTAAATATTTGGTATGTAGCATCATCTTATGGGCCACTACCAAGATTGTACAAATCATAGCCCTATGGTGATAAATGACCCCGCACCAGGGGTCACTTGTTTTACATAGAGTTATATAGAAAATCTTAAAAAATCTTCTCTATGAATCCATAGGCCTAGAGCTTATATTTGGTATGTAGCATCATCTTATGGGGCCACTACCAAGATTGTACACATCATAGCCCTATGGTGATAAATGGGCCCCGCACCAGGGGTCACTTGTTTTACATAGAGTTAAATAGGAAAAACTTAAAAAATCTTCTTCCCATGAATCAATAAGGCCTAGAGCTAAGATTTTTGGGATGTATACATCTAATGGTTCATTACAAAGATTTTCAAAGTCTTGGGCCCCACGGTGATAAATGACCCTGTGCCCAGTCTCTCTGAAACCATATGGCCCATTGCTTTGGTTTTTTTGTGTGTAGTATTGTCAGGTTTAAAAAAGTTTTAGATTTAATTATAACAAATCCTTGTCTGTTTTAAAAAACCCTTTACAACAGTGAGGCATGGTACTCAGGTGAGCGATTCAGGGCCTCATGGCCCTCTTTTTATATTGTTTCATCAAATTAAACCCCCCTTTATTCATACTTCATTTTTGGATGGGTTTTTCAACGATCCGCGGAAAACTCATGACAATATCGGTAAACAAAGCATAGGCAGAAACTTGTATTTTTAATGATCATCTGCAAATTATTGAACTAGAATAGCCCCAGTCAAGATTCAGACTTCCTGATACTGCGGTGAAAAAGAAAATCTGAAACCTTGTAAACACACTTATGAAGTAAAGAAAAACAAGTCAACGAGGTAGTATATCAGCAGTGGGAATTATGTTTCAACAAATTCAGTTTTTTAGCTCACCCGACACAGAGTGCACAAGTTAGCTTTTGTGGGTCGCCCTTCGTCCAGCATCCCTCGCGTGCGTCGTCCGTCGTCAACAATTTGCTTTAAACGACATCTTTCCCTGAAACCACGGACAGAATTTGATTTTAAAATTGGCAGGGAAAGTTCCTTGGGCAACTTTCCCCAAAAATTCTCAAATAAACTTGATCCAAGTAGAACTCTGGTTCCCTTTTTTGGCAACAAAAAGAAAAAAAAATATGAAAACTTAAAATCATTTCTTCAAAACTCTGCCCAGATTTTAAAAAAAATTTGAAAGATTTTTCCTTGGGTCAACCTCTACAAAGTTGCAAAAAAAATTTTCCGATCGGAAAAAACCTGGCCCCAGGGCGGGCTTATTTGCCTTATTTGTATATAGGGAAAACTTTAATCACTTCCACGGAGAATTTGATTAACTGCAGAGATCCTTGGTAAACCTTCACAAAAGTTGCTAAAAAAAAACTTGATCCATATAGAATCTAGCCCCCTGGCAACAAAAGAAAAAATAAATGAAAACTTTAAAAAATCATCTTCTTAAAAAACCTACGGGCCCAAATTTTAAAAAAAAATTTGGGTACAGATGTTCCTGGGTCAACCTATTTCTCTGGTGAGCGTTTTGGCCATCAGGGCGCTCTTGTTTAATTCAACATCAAATTTCAGAAAATATTTATTTGGAAAAAAAAAAGAACTTTCTCGCCTTAATTTTATTTGGGAAAAAGAATTTCCCGCATGGGTTTTAATTTGGTTAAAAAAAAAAAAAAAAAAAAAACTTTCCGGTATTGGGTTTTTTAAAATTTTTTTTTACACTTTGGGTTTTTTTTTAGCTCATCATTGCATAATGCCCCAATTTTTTAAGAGAAATTTATACAATATTCTACCTATTAAGTTGATAGGCATACCATTCGAAATTGGTTACCCAGTAAGGAGAATTTAATGGTGAAAATAATAGCGTACATTAAAAATTTTTCATTCTTGAATGAAAATAGCGAAAAACACGAACATGCACGAAAAAAAAGCTTGCACGAGAAAATCTCGCAGGGTGTCTTGGCTTCGACAAACGTAGTATGCACATAATTAAAATTGGTGCGTTCAGTCAAGCAACTCGTTACTTTTTGCGAGTCGGTACCAGCTTATATTCATTACACAGCGATAAAACGGGCAAAGCCACGTTAGCTGCCGTTATTTGACTGACAAACCTTTTACGTCCCTCACCCTGCCCCCCTTCAACACAGCCGGATATCAAAAAAGGGGAGGAGGGCCACAGGTGCCTGACTTGCTATTACACACTTGCTGGAGCCTGTAAAAAGGCCCCGTTGAAAAACGGGTAAGGGACGTGGCGGGAATCCCAAACCCAAAAGGGAGCATGGCGCATTTTTGGATCTTAAAAGGCCTGGCGCATCGCCATGGGAAAAAGGCCTAGGGAAACACTAATTCATAAACATCGAATAGACGGACAAAAAGTTTTTAAGAATCTAAATTTATTTGTGAATTTTTTTCGAAAATTTTCAAAATTTAAAATGGTTACACCGTAAAAAATAATATTTTCTGTGTATTCGTTAAATAGTTTCAGTTTGATGATTTTTAAAAAGGTTTTCAGAAAGTCCCATGTTACCGTGCAAAAAGAAATTAGTTTTTTCTTTTTTTTTTTTTCTCCTTTATATTTTTGGGTTTAATTCAATGTTGCCATTTGGGCAGAACAATGAAATTTTTGCATATATTTCAAACCAAAGCTTTTCCGAATGCAATGAATTTCATTTTTCATATGCGTCCCTTAAATTTAGATTTGACGTCGTTTAAAAAGTTTGTTTAAAAGTTCCTGCCCTTTTTCGGACCGTTTTATCAAAATTTCACAAAAGGTTGTTAGGCTTTAAATGTGCACCGTGTCCCCTTTTTTGGGAAATCAAAAAGCAAAAGGTTTTGCGAAACCCAAAATTCGAACCATTGGTCAAATTCAAATGCGTTATAAAAAGCTTCCAATAACTAGAAATGATATTGGGGCTTAATATTGTTCCAAATCTTTATACATTCTAAAAGATGAAAGGGCATATAAAAAACACATGACATCATAAGTAAAAAAATTTTTTCAAAATTAAGTTTTTTAAACCCTGAAGGCTTTATTTGTTAATGATTTGCTTGAAATTTTCACTGAAGATGCAGTATTAGATTTCTTTGGAGCCATGTCACTTTCGTTTTTACGGAAAAATCCCAAAGTCAAGGTCACATATCAATTATCGGGTTTTTCTTCGGCCTTAAAAACTCAAAAACGGTAAATATTTCTATACGAGACACTAATGCAGAAAATTTATAGGTTTTGAAAGACCTTTTCAGATGAATATTTAGTTTTTTTGATGATCGTGGTTGAATCGTTGAGTTATGGCTGAAAAACAAAAATTTGGTAACCCTCAGTGTGTTTAACAGTTTATATCTCTCGAAACCCTTTGATTTTCGAAAAAAATGATGATGTAATATTATTTGTAGAGCAATGTTTCGTGCCGTTATTTTGATGCTTAAAGTTTAATGATTGACCTATGTTCCATGGACATAAAGCAATAAAATGTAGAGAATTCAGACGATTTAATTTGTACCTAAAGTTTTTGACATTGATCAAAGTATTTATAGGAAGTTACATCAAAATAAGAATTATTAACCAATAGTAAAAAATTTTCATAAAATAACCTACTTTTCGCTTTTCACCTTAATTGAAGCATTTTTCCGAAATATAAGTTTACAGATATGTATTAGTCAAATAAATTGCAAAAAAATACATTTTACTTATATCAATAAATGATATTACTAGTTAAACACGTGCAACCGACCCCGGAGGTCGAGTGGTTATAGCGTCCGCCCGGGAGCGGGAGGTCGTGGGTTCGATACCAAGTCGTAAAAAATGGTACTGTATAGCTCCCTTGCTTGGCGCTCAGGGTAGTTTGCAAGACAGGTTGGCTCGGTATCAGATAATGTGACCTGGGTGTGGTATCATGCCACAGTGTCCTACGGCGTGATAACTGCAGTATGGCAGCACAAACTGCATTATAAGTAGACATCGACTCCAAATGACTGAAAAAACGTCGGTGGGACGTTAAACCAACAAAACAAACAACAAACAAACTATACAATGTTGACAATGATTTAATGTTTTGTCAAATCATTTTATTAACGTTTTACTTATACATACCAGCTGCAGCATTGCTTTACCCATAATCCTTTGAGCGTTTTGACACATGTCATTTTAGACCGGTTGTTGAAAACTATGGCATTTCCCGACTTATTGTTGCATCAAACGATAAATGAAGTACAAGCTATATTTCCAAATTTATGATAAATGATAACCTAGTGTAAATAAATTTAAGTACCATGTAATTTAATTGGCCAGCTTGAGATACCATGAGCGTGTATAAGTGTACGTTTGAAACATAATGATCAACACATGTCATCCGTTCAAGACGCTGCAAGCTAATTTGTCCCGTAGCTAAAAGCGCAAAATTAAATAACTTTTGTGTAATACAGTCGTCTCGATCAGTAATGTACAAAGCGTTGGAATTTAACTCACGATGGCTACACGCGTCGACGATTCTATTGCATGGTAGCATTACTATTTTATTCCGCGACTGCACACTCAAAATAAAAAAGACTTTTGATATGCAGAATTAAGAGTTTTAAGTTAATTGCTTATATTTTGAATACCTATAAAACAGAACCCAAATATGCTACAATGGAATAGTCGGGATTTTCAGGCCATTTATTTTGGTAACCTGAGAATACTAAAATTGTTCAAGTTATAAGAAAGCGATATCAAAATAAAAGATTAATTTTTTTGCCATATGGCTATTTTCACAAAGGTTTCATGCATGAGAAGTCATACTAAAAAAAAGTAAAAGGAAGGGAATTTAATATAATCATTCAACGGTAAATTAATCTTTATATTTTCAATGTTAGCCGAAAGTCCTTAGTCATTCCTATCAATGAATGAATCTAGTTCTTAATATTCTTTTTTTTTCCTCCTTTCTACTGCAATTAATTTGTATATATCGTCGCTTAGCGCAAACGGTTGTAATTCAATTTTTAAAACTTTACAGGAGAACAAAAAACTTCTAATTTCTTGTTATTAAATAAAAAAAAATGATTTCAAAGTAAATATATTGAGGTAGTTCATTTTTATTAGAAACAGCTAATTAAAAATATTGCAAAAAATTTTTTTAGAGATATTTGATAAAGTTCACGTTACAACCGTTTTTTTACCATATATAAATTCTGATGAATTTGTAAAATATTTTTTGTGCAAAAGTGAAGTAACTCAAGTACAAACTGTTTTTCCATGGAAATTTGGAGCAAATAATGGTACTGTTTTAGAGCAAAATGGAACAAGTTTTCTAACTATTTCCTTTTTTTGCTGATTTTTTTGATTTAAATAAGAAAAGAAACATTTTATTATTAGCTTAAATGTTATTTTGAAAATGGACAAACTGTAATAAAAATAAATTTTTGTCCATTTTTAAAATAAACAATACATTAAATTGCAACAGATGTTTTGAATATTTTTTTAAGTGGCCTTTTTACTGATGAAAATAGCAAAATTAAGACAAAATTTTACAGTTACATATATCAAAAGAAAGTCTGCCATTACCAATTAATAATTATGTCCTTAAATATCTTTCCCAATTTGTTCTTTAGACTTAAAAAAACTTTTCAAATACTGCAATACAGCAAAATATTTCAAGAATCAACAAAAATCATTACAAAAAGACATCAGTGTCACAATAAAATTCATTATATTTAGACATACAATTATCATAAATGAAAATTAGTATTGTAGTCCAGAACACTCAACCACAAAAAGTATTCCATAGGAACAGATGTGTCCTTGGCTTTTGAAAGAGCGTGACGGAAAATAAAGTGACAAATTGTGGATAGACAAACAACTTGAAGTGATTCCAATTATGTCCATAAAACATTTGCTACAGAGGAGACACAAAAAATAAAATATAACAAGACTATAAACACATTCTAGTGTTTTAATAGTCTTATTGCAAATTCAGTTCCCAATTTTCCTAGTGAATGAAGCTTCTAAAAAACCAACATGCATTCACTTACTCATAAGGTATAGCAATAAAAGCTATGGTACGCCTTTGGAAAAACATTTGTATTGCAAAGGACAAAAGATCCAGGTATTTAGCTCGTCTGGAATAGGAAGGAGCTGATACTTACGAGCAACAGATCAAGTTGCTTGTTTTTGTATATGATGACGAGATCTGTAAATAAGGTCAACTGTAAAATACAGGGCCCTCATAATCAAGTCTGGGTCCTGAAATGGTTGGGTGCAGAGAATGAAATCTCAAAATTTTAATTGAATTCCATTGTACCTTCTCATTGTTGTGTTTATTCAAAATTAATATTTTATACTGGCAAGGTTTCTAAAATCTTAAGAAATCTTGTGTGGTCATTTCTGGTAACAGGGTATTGGAGGCGCTTATGCCTGTATGTTCGTAATATGTAGCCCGTGCTGTCCTAGTTGGTATATGACAGGGATATTACAACTTGCCGACTCTACAGATGAATGTATAGAATCACCACTATTCTGGGTGTGACCTTTCACAAGGTACTTATGAATAACTGATTCCAGTTTGTACTTTTGACAAAGACTAACCATACCACAAAAGTGCTGACATAAAATCGTTTCATATTTTGAGGTTTAACAATTGTCGCTGTAAAAAACAAATTTTTTTGCTCCAAGAGTAGCTTTACTTTTGGTAAAAACCATGCAAACATGATGCCACGCTTGCCTATAGTCTCGCTCCATAGTAACAAAACCCATCTGTTGAAGTCAAGGTCATAGATGGTAAAAGTTGAATGAACTAAGCCTTCTTTATAATAAAGACTTTATTCAAATGCCTGTGGTGTCAAAAGGAAAATTTGCTCAAGATCAAAACAACAAACAACTCAATATGGTTCAGTTTTTAGGCCCTGTATTTATCAGTTTCCTAATCTCCCCTAGCCAAGCTTTTTGTTTTTGATGTCTTTGAATACAACAACTCCAGATTGGTATTTTTCCTCATCTGAAGCTTACAATATGAACTTGCAAAGGTCAAGACTGGTCCTTTGTTTGGTCCGAAGAAAATGATAATAAACTTCAGTGTTAAAAATAAACCTATAACTTTCCTTCTGATACAAGGCTCATGTCCATTATACATACATTTGTTCATTATAAAGTCCTGTACATTTTTGATATACTCAATCCTGGTGAAAGATACAACTTATTGAATCTGCTGACAATAATGGCTTTCTACCGTACTAAAAGAATTTAATATGGGAACGAACCATATCAATCTTTTCTTCTTCAATACGAATAGGTCTGACAGTATGGTCTACCACGATGATCGTCCTCACAATGACCAATGTTGTATAGTTTTCATCGTGTAAACATAAAGCACTGTTGGATATCATCTTGTCAGAAATTCTAGTGTGTTTAAAAAGAAAGTCTTGCAAACTCTATCTTGGTTACGTTCCATCTGAACTTGGCAATATACCAAACAACTGAAGCATTTCGCCTCTTAGAATCACTGTTATTGACTTTTCATTGATTTTTTTATCGAGTATTTTGATAGAAAAAGTCTCTGCTTATTTATTGGCACTCAGTTTCCCAAAAAAAGAAAAATAGTTTCTTCTCTGTCTGTTTCAGTAAAATGTGTGGTGCACTAAATCAGCACCCGTTACCACAACCTTCTTTCATGACTCCTTGATGGCTTTGACTTGTTCCTTGCCGTATGCACATAACTCTTACCTGCATTTCATCTTGCCTTTCGCTACATTTTCTCTTCCCATGTACGTGGATTCGTTTCTCTTTCTACTTCAACTTACTCATTTACTGCATTTGAATCTTCTCTATTGGCAGTGTGAATAGAATTTTGTGAGGTGGCTCAGAAACAAAATCGACTTGTTTGGTAACGGAATGTGCTGAAAGTTTTTCATGTTATGGACAGTATGATGATTTTTG
This sequence comes from Solen grandis, assembly GCA_021229015.1. NCBI lineage: Eukaryota > Metazoa > Mollusca > Bivalvia > Adapedonta > Solenidae > Solen > Solen grandis. The sequence continues at coordinate 332,015 of CM037780.1, read as the reverse complement.
ACTATTTTTGTCTCCTAATAAGAGCAGACAGTGAAATATTTTCACTTGAGCTTATCATATCACTTGGTTTCATAAATCATTGTCATCATCATCAATCCAACATCATCACAACCATCAGCATGTCACATAATTACATTTCGCATTTTCATGACCCAACAACCTCATCACAAACAACACCAGAATCATCATACACAAATATCCTTACCAATTGCACCATGAACTCTGTTAAGTATAAACAGCATGGTACATATCATCAGAAAATACATTTATAACTGCATCCAAATCCATTGCTGTCAATGCTATTCCAAAAAGGTACACACTGTCATCCAGATTAATGAAGTCCATTGATTTAATTGGCTACAATTAATTTCTATTAAGAATTGAATTGTCGCTTAACATAAGATCACAAGAAATTCAGAACAGAACATCAGGAGATATCACACGCCATCAATGAATTCTTTAAAGCTTCATCTTCTAAGAAAAAGTTTTGAAGCAATATTCGCCTTCAGATACAGGATCAAAAAAAAGCTAACTGCTAATTGGACTGTGTTAACACTGGCAACTGTCACTGACATGAATCAAAGTACAGTTGAGTTTGAGGCCACCCTTACGTTGCCAATTTCATATGGGATGTTTACCTCTCAGTTTGAGTGATGCAGCGAGATGCGAATAAAACTAACAAGTGAAAAATATCTTGATGTTGGTTAGACAGGCAGTTCCATCTGGAATACCAACTAGATCATTCCTACTATGAGAGTCAAAGAAATAATAACTGGTAAGTCAATTTCTCAAAATAAGCACAGCTGTAGCTGAGGGGTGTATCTCCATAGCTAATATACAGCCAGTCCATAACATGATCTTCCATTAAAAGTCATACAGCATCACTGATTGCATACAAATGGTGGATCTGTTTCACATTAAGTGTTCCGTGCAAGCGTTGTTAAACTGTGTCTACAGACTGCGGAATATCATCAAATTAAGTTAACTCCCATCCATGGCATCCTAGTAAGTCACCATCTTCAAGAATTTTGACAGTGTACAGGATGCCAATAACTGGGTGAAATGCATAACTCTCTAAAATGGCAACTGACAGAGTTAGCCACACACTGAACTGACATTTCCTTTGAAACTTTTGGCAGCTATGATGAGTAGAAGCCCTCAGATAGTTCATTTTACCTGGGAAAAAGAAATTTCTTTTCTCATAGTATATTTATAAAAGATCATTAACCAACATCAATGAATAATTCTAATGAATAGTTTTTTAGAAATAAAAGACCTTTTAAATGCAAAAAACCAAAATTGATTAACAGTATATATTAACAAAAGTTACTCCTGATTTATTTAAAAATGATCTAAGCAATAAAAACAAGAGGGGCCAAGAGGCCTAATCGCTCACCCGAGAAAAGTATCATTCATTGCCTGTACAAACAGATTGCTTTAGAATTAAGATGATGAGTGAACAATTTCAGAATTTTCTGACCCCATCCACAAAAGATATCATCATGCCAAACATTCTGGTGCCAAATTTTGAGGATGATTGGACCAAAAAGTGTTTGCCCTCAGAGTATAAAAAAACTTTTCTAAGATTGAACCTACTGACCTACATTTCTGTCCAGCCCCACCCATTTTCCGAACTGGTTCGAGACAACAATCAAGACTAACATTCTGACGCAAGTTTGAGGAAGATGATTAAAATTGAGCCTCTAGTGTGTAAACAAATTTTTCTAAGATTTGACCTACTGACCTACTTTTTGATCCAAACCTGACCCATTTTTCAAAAGGGTTCAAGAAACATCATGACTAACATTCTGCCAAAGTCTGAAGAAGATTGATCAAAATTGGTGGCCTCTAGAGTTAAACAAGAATTTTCAAAGATTTGACCTACAGAACTACTTTTGGACCAACCTGACCCATTTTGAAAGGGTTCACGATAACATCAAGACTAACAATCTGACCAAGTTTGTGGAAGATTGGCATCAAAATTGAGGCCGCAAATAGTAAACAAGATTTTTTTCCTAAGATTGACCTACTACCAACTTTTGGATCAAACCTACCCCATTATCGAAAGGGTTCAAGATATCATCAAGACAAACATCAGACCAAGTTTTTAGGAGATTGGATCAAAAATTGTGGCCTCTACTGTGTAAACCAGATTTTTCGAAGATTTGACCTACTGACGCCTACTTTTTGACCAACCTACCCCGTTCGAAAGGATCAAGACATCATCAAGACAAACATTCTACCAAATTTGAGGAAGATTGGATCAAAATTGTGGCCTCTAACTGTGTAAACCAAGATTTTTCTATCTAAGAATTGACCTACTGACCAACATTTTAAATCCAACCTGCCCCTTTTCGAAAGGTTCAAGATTACATTAAGACAAACATTCTGACCAAAGTTTGAGCGAAGAATGGCTCAAAATTGTGGCCTCAAGTGTGTAAACAAGTATTTTTCTAAGAATTGAACCTACGACCTAATTTTTTAATCCAACCCTGACCCATTTTTCGAAAAGGGTTTCAAGATTTGTCATTAAGACAAACATTCTGACCAAGTTTGAAGGAAGATTGGATCAAAATTGTGGCCTCTAGTGTGTAAACAATATTTTTTCTAAGATTTGCCCTACTGACCTACTTTTTGATCCAACCTGACCCATTTTCGAAAGGTTACAAGATATCATCAAGACAAAACACTCTGACCAAGTTTGAGGAAGATTGGATCAAAAATTGTGGCCTCTAGTGAGAAACATCAAATTTGTTGACGGGACGACGCACCATCGACAATCAGTATCCCAAAAGCTCACCCCTGAGCTATGCTCAGGTGAGCTAAAAAGCCAAGGTTTTATAAATTAATTCAATTTCAAGTAAAACACCTGAACTAATTTGAAATTTAAACCATATACAATGGATTGATTAATATGGTAAGACATAGCCATTATATGAGATTATCACACTTGCCAGTAATCAGTGGTAAATAAAGGACACCCTGGTTTAAAAAATTGCTGGCTGTAGAAATATTTCATTAATGATATTAAAATATTAGATAGATCTACTACAATTGTATATATATGATCTATTTTTAATTTATTTATTTATTGAAAAATATTCTCCAATTCATTTAAATAATTTGATATACATACTAATAATTCAGCTTCAAGGAAATAAACAAATGTTTAACCTTCTCACTGTCCTTGTAAGCGCATCTTCAAGTGATTGTCCTAATAGTAACAGATGATTGTCAACCATAGATAAACAGTATGCTGATATACTTCCCCTTGCACAATCACATTTTTTTTTGTGCAAAACGGTTGTAACTTGAGACAAACGTTTGCACCAAAAAGTTTTTTTAGCAAATTGAGGATACAACCTTTTTGACAAATATTGATTAACGTCATAAATTATTTCAGATTCCAATGTTTAAACTTACATTAGGATGTGTATAACAATAAAATACATTGAAAAATTAAAAAAAGTGAATTTGTGAAAAATAGTGAGTTACAACTGTTTTGCGCGAGCCCATCGATATTGCAATGGTCCAAGAATGATGAAAATTAAATGCATATACATCAGATGTTGAAATTTTGATTTCAAAGATTTTCATACGCCTATTGACGCCATAATGACGCACAGCTAGACGGTGTCCTACAAAGTTTGTACGCGGTCTACGCCATTATTTCTGGACTGATTTTTATTCAAAATTTCACAGAATGTGTATGTTAGTCTCTAGTAGCGCATCCCGGTGTCCTTTTTTCAAATACAAAAAGCAATGGTTCTATGGCGAGTCCCAAGATTGACAATGACGTCAATTTTCAAATGCTATAAAATCACTTCCAGATGATCTAGAAAGCTAATATTTGAAATAGAATATAATTCACTATCTCTAGATTTCTTTTAGATTCTCAGAAGATGATCGTCATATGACGTCATGAGGTGAAAAGTTATTCTAATTTTAGAACTACGATTAACTTTGTAATTGACACGTCGTAGCACCTTGAAAATCAATAGCATATTGCTTCAGATAGATTATTATGCATTTCAATGAGTTTCATATGATTTAATGATGTGTTTTGGCGTCAACATGACGTCGTCAAAAATGGTTTGTACGCGTCTACAACCATAATTCGGACCGATTTTCCATCAAATTACACAGAATGTGTAATTGGCCTTCTAGTTGTGCATCCAGAGTGTTTCGTTTTTTTCCAAATTCAAAAAAGCAAAGGTTTATGGCGATCCAAGATTCGAACCCGTGACTTCAGATTTTAAAATACGTTAAAATCGCTTCCAGGTGGATTAGAAAGCTGATAATATAGGGAGATTATAACTCTCCAAGTGTCCTATTACATTCTGTGCAATGAACGTCATTTGACGTCAAACGTCAAGAAAAGTATATCTATATCTACGCGTATTTAAAATATGATATAAAGTACCAAGGACCATGGGAAAATTTAATGGCTTATACATGAATTCCCACGAGCTTTTAATGCAAGGTATTACATAATAAAAGTGACGTCATATAATGTCCGATAGACGTCAAAGACAAAAAATGTTTACGCGAACGATATAAACAGCCATTATTTCTGGAACGATTTTCAATCGAAATTTCACAGAATGCATATGTAACGCTCCGTTGTTTATCCCCGGTGCGGTTTTCCAAATTCGAAAGGTCATGGTTCCTTGGAGATTTCCAAGATCGAACCAATAACGTCAAAATTTCAAATACGTATAAAATCGCTTTCCAGATGACTTAGAAAGCTGATATTTGGACTGAATGTTAGTCTCTAGAATTTCTTTTTATTCTGTTAGGAACGAACGTCATTTGATGTCGTAGACGTCCTAAGGTCCAAAAAGTATTTCTGATATCTAACCATTAGATTTCCTATATTATTACAAAAGGATTCCATGGGCATGAAAAATTTATTGCATATATTATTTATACTGAATATTTCATTTTCATTGATTTTTCTTATCGATAACGTCATTGGCAACAAACTGTGACGTTGTCTTCACAAGTTTGTACCGTCTACAGCCATTTAACTGGACAAATTTCCATCAAAATTTCCACAGAATGTGTATGTATATGCTAAGTAGTGCAACGGTGTCACTAAAAACGACAGCTGCCAGAGCGCGAAGCACATCATTTGACCCTATAATGCCTAAGTTTTATTTGTGAAATTAACACGGTTTATAACCTGTAAAGCCTTATTTTTTTGTTTTTATTACATGAATTCTTACTGAAGGTGCAGCTTGCCGTTAGGATCGGTGTTCCACCCGGGTACTTGTGAACTCGGGGCTTCCTCCACCTGTAAATTAGCGGGACATCGCAATAATGATGAAATACTATCGCAGCGACGGTAAACCCCAATACAACAACAACAACAATGAAGGTGCAGCATTTGAGAAAAATGTTAAATTCAACCATGGCCGCCTTAATACCTTGAAAACCTCTATGTGACAATTTTCAATAAATTTATTTAGCTACATAGATTATAGAAATAGGCCAAGTTAAATGAAATTGATATAAATAAAATGATTTTCAGTCACTTTTTCCAATCCTCGCCAAGTTAATTCGGTTTATTTTCAAAGTTTATGGAAGTTAAGGCCTTACAAAAACAAGTTCAAAGGCAGGAATTTTGATATCCATTTCCTGCTTTTACAATTAGTGTTTGACAAATGTAGCAGAAAAGTCTATTTATTATATTATTTTTCCTCCTTTGAGGTTGATATTTAAAACAGGTTGCCAATAACAGTAAGAAATGAAATTTTAAAGTATAAGTGACTGCCTTTTGAATGCAATAATTTTCATCTTCATATGGGCGTCATGTGCGTTACAGTTTGAAAACTGCAACCAAATTTTGGGTTTCGCGCTCTGCCGCTGTCCCCATTTGTAGTTCAGTGGCTAATATTTATACAGATAGTGTAAATTAGGATGTTAGATGTGCCATAACTTACTTAACTTTTCAAAATTCCAAAAGTTTGTCGAGAGTTTATGTCAAAATCAAGATTCAAACTTTGGTCCATAAAAACATAATTTTGTATACAAAGCTCCTGAATGAGCCTAGAGAAGCATGACTATTGGACAGCGAATGGTCTTGAGAATCTTCATTGCTTCCATGACAGACTGATGTCTTATGACGTCATTTAACCTCAGAACGTAAAAACATTTTGCATTTGAAATAAGCGGTTTTTTCAGGCCCTGCAGGCTTTATTTTTTATGACCGGATTACATGTACCCTTTCATTAATGGTGCAACTTAGTGTCCCGTCGAACATGTGACATCTGTTTCTGAAAATCACAAAGTCAAGGTCATATTTTCAGTTATCGTTTTTTTGTCTTTGGACTTGAATATCGCAAAAAATGATAAATTTTTTAACGAGACACTATGGGTATATTTGTAGAGCTTTGAAAGACCTCCCAGATATATTTAGTTTAGATATCCGGGGTTGATTTTTCTAAATAGGGTATGAATATAAATTTGAAGAAACGATCCTGTGCTATTGTGATGCCTTGTTCTCGGCGTCCGTCCTCCGTGCGTGTGCCTCAGTGCGTGCGGAATCAAACTTTGAAAAATTCTTCTCTGCAAAACTACAAGGCCTAGAGTTTATTATATTTGTGGTGTGTACATGTCCTAGTGAACCACTACCAATATGTTCTCAAATCAGGGACCCTGGGGTCAAAATTGCCCCATTCCCCAGGGGTCGACTTGATTTTAACATAAACTTATATAGGAAAAAAAATTAGAAAAAACTTCTCTCAGAAACCCAAGGCCTGGAGTTTAGATATTTGGTGTGTTGCATAGTCTAGTGATCTCTACAAGTTTTGTTCAAATCATGCCCAAGGTTCAAAATAGGCCCCGCCCCAGGGGTCACTTGAATTTTGCATAGGCTTATAATTAGGAAAGCTAGAAAAATCTTCTCAGAACCACAAGCCGTTGATTAGATGATTTGGTGTGTAGCACTGCTATTAGATCTCTTCAAAGTTTGTTCAAACATGGTCCTGGGTCAAAATTGGCCCCACCACTGGGCCGACTTGATTTACATAGAACTTGTGTAGAAAAAACAAACAAAGAAATTTTCCTCCTCAGAAACCACAAGGCCTGAGGTAAGAATTTTTTATGTAACATGCCTTTAAATGAGTATCTACCAGATTTGTTTAAATCATGCCCTGGGTCAAAATGGGCCACGCTCCAGGGTAAACTTTGATTTTTAAATAGGCTAACAATAGGAAAATCTAGAAAAAATCTCCTTTCTCAAACCACAAGCCGGAGTTTAGAATATTGGTGTGTAAACCATTGCCTTATGGACATTACCAATTTGATCAAATAATGGCCCTGGGCAAAACTGGCCTCCTCGCCCATGGGATTACTTACTTGATTTACATAGGCTTGTATAAAAAAAAAACTCGACAAATTCTTCCTTGTCAGAAACCACAATGCCGAGTTTATATTTTGGTATATAACATGCCTTATGGACCAACCCAAGCTTTCATATCCAAGGTCTCTTGGTTCAAAATTGGTCCCCACGCTAGGGGAGACTTATTTTATAGACTATAAACCATCAAATTTGAACCACAGGTACAGTTTAGTGTGGAATTACGATTATTTTGCAGTACTTTTGCCATGGATTTCTGTCTATATTATGACTGTGTTTATAAAAGACAATGGAAGGCAAAATTTCTCAGTGAGCGATTCGGCCATAATGGCCCTCTTGTTAAACTTGGTAGGGAAATTGCCCATTGACAGTTTGAAGACCCTATAATATTGATTTTGAGGTCATTCGATCAAAAGTCAATGTCACACTGACATTTAATTATAAAAATCCGGTCCGCTGAATTCCTTAGATGAATAAGCTTTGTTTTGTAAAACTTTTTATGGAAATTGTACATTGTCTATGAGCAGTTCACGATCCTTTTTAGCTACACCAGAGCACAACGTGCTCAGGGGAGTTTTGTGATGCCTTTTTGTCCGTCGTCCATCGTCGTGCGCCCGTCGTCATTAATTTTGCTTTAAACAACATCTCATGAACCGCTGAAGGGATTGTACCAAACTACACAGAATCATCTTATGATGCCCTCTATCAAAGTTGTCAAATTATCAGATTGGATAAAAAAGTAGTCACAGGAGCTAAAAATAGATTTTAAAAAATGCCAAAACTTGAAAATCCTTCTTCTCAAAACTGCAAGGCCTAGAGCTCAGATATTTGGTATGTAGCATCATCTTATGGGTCATTACCAGAATTGTACAATCCTAGCCGATACGTGATAAATGCCCCCGCACCATGGGTCACTTGTTTTACAAAGAGTTATATATGAAAACTTTAAAAAAATCGTCTATGAAACCATTAGTCCTAGGAGCTTAGATATTTAGGTATGTAGCAACATCTAATGTGTTCATTACCACGATTGTTCAAAACATAGCCAACAGTGATAAATGCCTGCCGGCCCGCACCAGGGTCACTTGTTTTACATAAGTTATATAGGAAAATCTTTAAAAATCTTCTCCTATGAATCCATAAGGGCCAAGAGATTAGATATTTGGTATGTGCATCATCTTATGGTTCATGTACCAAGATTGTACAAATCATGACCCTATGTTGAAAAAGCCCCCGCACCAGGGTCACTTGTTTTACATAGAGTTATATAGGAAAATCTTTAAAAATCTTCTTCTATGAATCCATAAGGCCTAGAGCTTAGATATTTCCATATGTAGCATCAATACATCTAATTGGTTCATTTCCCAAGACTGTTCAAATCATAGCCAAACGGTGATAATGCCCCCGCAATAGGGTCACTTGTATTACATATAGTTATATAGGAAAATCATTGAAAATCTTCTTCTATAATGAATCAATAAGGCTAGAGATAAGAATATTTGGTATGTAGGCATCATTCTAATGTTCATTAACCAAGATTGTTCAAATCATGACCCTATGGTGATAAATTCCCCCGCACCTAGGTGTCACTTGTTTAACAAAGAGTTAATATAGGAAAATCTTAAAAATCATCTTCTATGAAATCCATAAGGCCTAGAGATTAGATATTGGGATTGTAGCATCATCTTAAGCTAGTACCAAATTGTAACAAATCATGACCTTATGGGAATAAATGCCCCAGCACCAGGGGTCACTTGTTTTTACATAGAGTTAGTATAGGAAAATCTTTTTAAAAAAAAAATCATCTACTATGAATCCATGAGGCCTATAGCTTAGATTTTTGGTAATTAAGTATCATCTTAGGTTCATTATCAGAATTTTCAAAATGGTGGCCCTTTGGGATAGATGACCCCGCACTAGTCTTCTCCTCTGAATCCATACGGCCTAGACTTAGGAATTTGGTTGTATCATCATCCTTATGCTTCATTACCAAGTATTGTAACAAATCATGACTTTCTATGGTGATAAATGCCCCCCGCACCGGGGTCACTTGTTTTACATAGAGTTTATATAGGAAAATCCTTTAAAAATCTCTTCTATGAATCCAGAAGGCTAGAGGTTAGATATTAGGTAATGTAGCATCATCTTAATGGTCATTACCACGATAGTTCAAATCATAGCCTATGGAGTGAGATAATGCCCACCGCCCAGGGTCACTTTGTTTTACATGGATTTATATAGGAAAACTTTAAAAATCTTCTTCTAATGAATCCATAACGCTAGAGCTTAGATATTTCATATGTAGCAACATCTAATGGTTTCATTATAACCAAGAATTGTTCAAAACATAGCCAAAAGGTGATAAATGCCCCAGCAAAAGGGTCACTTGATTTACATAAGTTATATAGGAAAATCTTTAAAAATCTAGAGATTAGTTATTTGGTATTTAGCATCATCTAATGGGTTTCATGTTCATTAACCAAGATTGTTCAAATCATGACTTATGGTGATAAATGCCCCAGCAAAAGGGGTCACTTGATTTACATAGAGTTATATAGGAAAATCTTTAAAAAACTAGAGATTAGATATTTGGTATGTAGCATCATCTTATGCTTCCTTTAACCAAGATTGTACAAATCATGACCTTATGGTGATAAATGCCCCCACACAGGGGTCACTTGGGGGGTTTATTTTAATTTTATACATAGATTAATAGGAAAATCTTAAAAAATCTTCTACTTGAATCCATAAGGCCTATAGCTTAGATTTTAGCTCCCAATTTTAATCCAATCATCCTCAAACTGTCAGAAATGTTTCTGATGATATCTTGAACCCTTTCGAAAAGGGTCAGGTTGGATCAAAAAGTAAGTCCAGTAGGTCAAATCTTATAAAAATCTTGTTGTGTACCGTCAACAATTTTTGATTTTTAACACAGTAGAGGAGCCGACAATTTTGTCCAATCTTCCTCAAACTGTGTCAGAATGTTTGTCTTGATGATATCTTGACCCCTTTCGAAATGGGTCAGGTTGGATCAAAAAGTAGGTCATTGGTCAATCTTAGAAAAATCTTGTTACCACACTAGAGCCACAATTCGATCCAATCTTTCCTCAAACTTGTCAGAAATGATTGTCTTGATATATCTTAACCCTTTCGAAAATGTCCAGGTTGGATCAAAAGTAGGTCAGTAGGTTCCAATCTTAGAAAAATCATGTTACCCCACAAGAGGCCACAATTTTGATCCTTACTTTCTTAAACTGGTCCAGAATGTTTTGTCCTTGAGATATCTTGAACCCTTTCGAAATGGGTCAGGTTGGATCAAAAGGTCGTCAGTGGGTCAAACTTAGAAAAATCTTGTTACACACTAGAGGCCACAATTCTGATCCAATCTTCCTCAAACTTGGTCCAGATGTTTTGTCTTGATGATATCTTAACCCTTCCGAAAATGGTCAGGTTTTTTCTTAGGTCAAATCTAGAAAAATCTGTTTACGCACTAGAGGCCACAAATTTTTGATCCAAACTTCCTCAAACTGGTCAGAAATTGTATGTCATGATGATAATCTCAAACAGTTGTGAAAATGGGTGGGGCTAGAAAAAAAAGTAGGTCAGTAGGTCAAATCATAGAAAAATCTTGTTTATACTCGGGAGGGCAACATTTTGGTCCAATCATCCTAAAACTTGGCAGAAGTTTGTCAAAAATGATATCTTTTGGGGAGGGGTTTCAGAAAATTCCTGAAAAATTGTTTCACCCTCATCATTTTAAATTTCTAAAGCAATCTGTTTTGTACGGGCAAGAATGATACTTTTCTCAGGTGAGCAAATCTAGGCCCATTTTTGGCCCCTCTTTTGGTATGTAAATCATCTAATGGTTCATTTCAAGTTTTTCCCAAAATGGTGGCCCTTTGGAGAAAATGACCCTGCACTAAGTCTTCCCCTCTGAAACCATAAGGCCCAGTGTTATATATTTGGTGTGTAGTGTGTCAGGCAAAAAATGTTTAAGATTGAGTTTTATCAGAATTCTTGTCTTTTTAAAAAACCCTTATAATCATTGTAGCAATGGTACTCAGTGAGCGTTTTCGGGCCCTCATGGCCCTCTTGTTAATTTATTGCTTGAGAAAAATAATCCTATGTCTGTGAAACTTTGGGAAAGGGGCATTGCCCCCCGGCCTTATAAGACACCCATATTTTTAGGTAATAAAGTCAAAGGTCAAGTCACAATGACACTTTTAAAAACATTAGAGCAGAAAGCCCATCGTGGATGGAAAGAAAAAACCCACGTTCCATAAATTCACCACGGGGGTTAGTCTAAACTTTCACATTTAGGCAATATATTCAACGAAAAAACACCAAATTATAAATAAACATATATAAAAATATAAGTGAATTTAGAAAACTTAAGGGATAGAAAATGGGTTCCTCTAAAAAGGTTCTTGGGGGAAAAATTTTTATGCTACATTGTTTTTTAAAATTTAAAAATTTAAAATGTAACTGATACCACCGTAAATCCAATTTTCCAATGCCCTCTAGCGCGCCAGCTATATGTGTACCTGTTTTCTCGTAATATGTTATGACGAGATCCCGTTTAGGCGTGTGTTTTTTTTTTACATACCCGACATAATAAAATGAACAACAATTTTCTTTTTATGATTTAAATTTTTCATTTAATTATTTAGAAGTTGAAAACGCTCATAAACAAAAGATAACTTTGGGGGTAAGCTGAAATGATTATAAATATTTCCCCCTAGATCGAATACCAATTTTAAAAAACACTCAAATTAAAAAAATGGTGTGGGATCCGCATGCATAAAAGCGCAATCGTATTTTGATTTTGTATTGGGATACTTTGCATTTATGTTTTGTTTCTTAATTATGTATTATAGTATAAACTGACAGTTAAAATGCTAAATAAAGAAATAATATGCTACGGGGGTTTTTATAAAAGTTTTATCAGACCCAGGTTGTTCCCCAGTCGAGTCTGATAAAACTCATTTGGATGAATATTTGACAATCAAAACTTGAAAAATAGTATCCTTTTTTTTTAATATGCAATTAAAGTTAACATATTTAAAAATTTCAAATTTTTAAAAGTTAGGTGATTATTCAAACTGGGTTTTTTATTTTAAAAAAAAAAATTGTTCTACAT
>CM037780.1:269412-319412 GCA_021229015.1 Solen grandis | reverse complement strand
GACGTATAAGCTCGCTAAAAATCAAATTTCTATCTCATCTAGAAACGATTTTATACGTATTTAAAATTTGATGTCCTTGGTTCGAATCTTGGATTCGTCAAAGAACCTTAGTTCTTTCGAATCTTGGCAAACCTATAGAATCCTGCACAATGAGGTCGTAATATATAACTTCTGTGAAGATTCCATGCCAATCTATCAATAAATGACGGCTGTACAGAGCGGACATACTTTGGTAGTTATTTATAGTTCTGACGTCATGTGACGTCATATGAAAATTTTAAACATTGAATCTAAATGTTCCTGATTATGTACAAAGGACATTTAATTTGCATTGTCTATGAAGCTTTGCAATTCTATACAACTTGATGATGTCATATGACGTCTTATGACGTTCATCTTTACAAAATGCAAAGGAAACACAGAGATATATAATCTCACCAAATATCAACTTTCTATCTCATCTTGAAACGATTTTATACGTATTTGAAATTTGACGTCCTTGGTTCGAATCTTGGATTCGACATAGAACCTTTGCCTTTTCGAATATTGGCAAACCTATATAATCCTGCACAATGAGATCGTAATATATAACTTCTGTGAAAATTCCATGCCAATCCGTCCATAAATGACGGCTGTACAGCGCGTACAAACTTTGGTAGCTATTTTTAGTTCTGACGTCATGTGACGTCATATGAAAATTTTAGACATTGAATCTAAATGTTCCTGATTACCTACATAAGACATTTAATTTTTATTGGCTATGAACCTTTGCAACATGAGTAAATTGGCATCAAGAAATCGGAAATTCTATACAACTTGATGACGTCATATGACGTCATATGACGTTCATCTTTACAAAATGCAAAGGAAACACAGAGAGGAATAATCTTGCCAAATATCAACTTTCTATCTCATCTAGAATCGATTTTATATGGATTTGAAATTTGACGTCCTTGGTTCGAATTTTCGATTCGCCATAGAACCTTAGTTCTTTCGAATCTTGGCAAACCTATATAATCCTGCACAATTAGGTCTTAATATATAACTTCTGTGAAAATTCTATGACAGTCCGTCCATAAATGACGGCTGTACAGCGCGTACAAACTTTGGTAGCTATTTTTAAGTCTGACGTCATGTGACGTCATGTGAAGATAAAAATAACATATTCCAAAATGCCATTGCTTCAGGTGTCTGATGATAGAATTTCTTTGTCCTAGACCTTCAGCAACTTAATGAAATAACAACATGAAAAGGTTGGAAAAAAAGAATAATAATAATAATAAAAGACAGAACAAACCCAATGAAGAAGAAGAATAAACAGTACAAACCCAATAGGACTTTCTGCTTTAGGCAGAAAGTCCTAATAACAAACCCAATAGGACTTTCTGCTTTAGGCAGAAAGTCCTAATAAAAACTAGATGTCATTCGTTTAAACGAATGATAGGACTTTCTGCAACATCTGCTTTATATAGTATATATAGAAGATGACATAATAGATAATCTGTCCAAATTGCAACTTTCTATCTCCTCTATTTCTATATAAAATAGCACAAATAGAACACATTCTGTGAATTTTAATAAAAGTCCGCCCATATCTTGCACATGTAGTTTACATACAAAATTTATACTATGTCATATGACATGAAAGAAAAATGAAACAGTGTTCAAATGTAAGTTTCTAACTTTCATCACACATAGAATTTCATCACTCCAGCTCACTTGTAACCTTGTTTAATTTTAGCCTCAGTAGGAAGAAGTATTGAATACTTGTATAGTGCTATATCCTTTCGACACCTGTAACGTAGTTAAACGTATTTAGCGATTTTGGCGTGTTTGGGCTTCCGTAGTTTTGCCGCAGTTTTTAGATGGTCTAAAATGTGGTGTGAATTTTTCAAGGCTTGCAAACTGCTCGCTACCTACATAGTGTTGCAAATACGGATTTTTGTCTTGTGCCGTTGTACATGTATTAACTTTAATGCTTATTTTGGAAACAGTCCAGTCAACATTCGACAGACAAAAACAAAAAACAAAATCAAGATATAGCCCATCAATTGCAATTTGATATTTTTTTTTTTTTTTTAAGTCGTTGCGCAAGTATTTTAGCTTGGTGACCCCTGCGCGTGACCTTTTCCATATTTTTATGATGCATGATTATGAAATATCTTATTTTCCATGTAACTTTCTTATATGAAGTCCAATTTCAATAAACTTGGTACCGTTAGAAAGCTCTTAAAACATGCTACATTTTATACGCATAATGTATAAACTTATCTTCAGTCGTTTCTGAGATATTGACTGTTAAACCTCAAGAAAACAAGCATATTATCAGCAAAATTAGCTTCATTTCATTTAGTGTTTTTGCTTATAACTTTGTATTGCGTAAACCAATTTTAATAAACTAAATATCTTTGGAAACGTCAATTATTCAGCTATAATTCTTATTCATACATATATTTACAAAAATCGATATTTATTGAGATATGGTTACATATATGCAGTAGGGGTGAAATCAAAATTTCCTCACGTGCCTAATAACCCATAAAAATTTCATCGTCCTAGGACTATTGCAACATATTAAAATAAGCGTTTAGTTAGGAAGAAGAAAAGAATAATAATAATAAACAAATGACGTCACGTGACGTCATATGACGTTTATTTTTACATAATTGTTATGTAATTGACGTCCTTGGTTCGAATATTGGATCCGCCATAGATGCTTGGACTTTTCGAATTTTGAAAAAGAAAGGACACCGGTATACACAATAAGAACGTAATATACACATTCTGTGAAAATTTCATGAAAATTGGCCCATTAATATTGGCTCTGGACCGTGTACAAACTTTTTCAATTTCAAATGTGACGTCATATGACGTCATAGGCTTCTGAAAATCATTGAAATCAAACTTTCAGCATCTGATTCATTAGAAATACATTTTCATTTATAGACGTCACATGACGTCATATGACGTTACGCCTCAAAATATTTGTAGAAATTCTGCAGAACTGCAAACTGTGTAAGTTTCAACTTTCAATCTCATCCTGAAGCTCTTTTATCCTAAAATGAAATTTTCGGTCCTATGTTCGAATCTTATTTCAGCCACAGAACTTCGGTCTTTCGGAATTTCGGTTAGCTGACAGGATATGCACACCTTTGATTCAAGATGTACCATCTGTAAAAATTTGAAGAAAATCCGACCATAAATGACGGCTGTAGAGCGTAAACACCATTTTTCACTATTTTTTGCTGTGACGTCATGTGACGTCATAGGGTGCTGAAGATGCTTTTGTTTAAAAGCGAATCCTTTGCTTTCATAACTCTGAAATTTTCATTATTCTGAACAACTGGCATCATGTCGAAATCATTGCCCAAAAATGAAAATTAAGAAGTATGCTTATGACGTCACATGACTTCATATGACGTCACGACTCAAAATTTTTGTAGAAATTCTGCAGAACTGCAAACTGTGTAAGTTTCAACTTTCCATCTCATCCTGAAGCTCTTTTATCCTAAAATGAAATTTTCGGTCCTATGTTCGAATCTTATTTCAGCCACAGAACTTCGGTCTTTCGGAATTTCGGTTAGCTGACAGGATATGCACACCTTTGATTCAAGATGTACCATCTGTGAAAATTTGAAGAAAATCCGACCATAAATGACGGCTGTAGAGCGCGAACACCTTTTTTCACTATTTTTAGCTGTGACGTCACATGACGTCATAGGGTGCTGAAGATGCTTTTGTTCAAAAGCGCATCCTTTGCTTTCATAACTCTGAAATTTTCTTTATTCTGAACAACTGGCATCATGTCGAAATCATTGCCCTAAAATGAAAATTAAGAAGTATGCTTATGACGTCACATGACGTCATATGACGTCACGCCTCATAATATTTGTAGAAATTCTGCAGAACTGCAAACTGTGTAAGTTTCAACTTTCTATCTCATCCTGAAGCTCTTTTATCCTAAAATGAAATTTTCGGTCCTATGTTCGAATCTTATTTCAGCCACAGAACTTCGGTCTTTCGGAATTTCGGTTAGCTGACAGGATATGCACACCTTTGATTCAAGATGTACCATCTGTAAAAATTTGAAGAAAATCCGACCATAAATGACGGCTGTAGAGCGCGAACACCATTTTTCACTATTTTTAGCTGTGACGTCATGTGACGTCATAGGGTGCTGAAAATCATTGAAATCAAAATTTCCTCACGTGACTAATAAGCCATAAAAATTTCATCGTCCTAGGACTATTGCAACATATAAAAATAAGCGTTTAGTTAGGAAGAAGAAAAGAATAATAATAATAACTAGATTTCATTCGTTGATACGAATGATAGGACTTTCTGCTAAAATTGAAAAATATTAAGATTAATACCGTTAGAAAGAATATATATTAAATTCTCTACCCTTTACTTTTTTTTCGTATGGACTTCCTTTAGCTTTGACGTCACATGACGTCATAGATGCTGAAAATTCTTTTGTTAAAAAGCGCATACTTTACTCTTATAACTCTGAAATTTTCATTATTCTGAACAACTGGCATCATGTCGAAATCATTGCCCTAAAATGAAAATCAAGAAGTATGCTTATGACGTCACATGACGTCATATGACGTAAAGACTCAAAATATATGTAGAAATTCTGCAGAACTGCAAACTGTGTAAGTTTCAACTTTCTATCTCATCCTGAAGCTCTTTAATCCTAAAATGAATTTTTCGGTCCTATGTTCGAATTTTATTTAAGCCACAGAACTTCGGTCTTTCGAAATTTCGTTTAGCTGACAGGATATGCACACCTTAATTTCAAGATGTACCATCTGTGAAAATTTGAAGAAAACCCGATCATAAATGGCGGCTGTAGAGCGCGAACAACATTTTTCACTATTTTTAGCTGTGACGTCATGTGACGTCATAGTGTGGTGATGACGCTTTTGTTTAAAAGCGCATACATTACTGTTATAACACTGAAATTTTCATTATTCTGAACAACTGGCATCATGTCGAAATCATTGCCCTAAAATAAAAATTAAGAAGTATGCTTATGAAGTCATATGACGGCCTTTGACGTCACAACTCAAAATATATGTAGAAATTTTTCAGAACTGCAAACTGTGTAAGTTTCAACTTTCTATCTCATCCTGAAGCTCTTTAATCCTAAAATGAAATTTTCGGTCCTATGTACGAATCTTATTTCAGCCACAGAACTTCGGTCTTTCGGAATTTCGGTTAGCTGACAGGATATGCACACCTTAGTTTCAGGTTGTACCATCTGTGAAAATTTGAAGAAAATCTAAACATAAATGACAGCTGTAGAGCGCGAACACCATTTTTGTCTATTTTTAGCTATGACGTCATGTGACGTCATATGGTGCAGATGATGCTTTTTTTTCGAAAGCGCATAGTTTAGTGTTTTAACTCTGAAATTTTCATTATTCTGAACAACTGGCATCATGTCGAAATCATTGCCCTTAAATGAAAATCAAGAAGTATGCTTATGACGTCACATGACGTCATATGACGTCAGGACTCAAAATATTTGTAGAAATTCTGCAGAACTGCAAACTATGTAAGTTTCAACTTTCTATCTCATCCTGAAGCTCTTTAATTCTAAAATGAAATTTTCGGTCCTATGTTCGAATATTATTTCAGCCACAGAACTTCGGTCTTTCGGAATTTCGGTTAGCTGACAGGATATGCACACCTTAGTTTCAAGTTGTACTATCTGTGAAAATTTGAAGAAAATCCGACCATAAATGACGGCTGTAGAGCGCGAACACCATTTTTCACTATTTTTAGCTGTGACGTCATGTGACGTCATAGGGTGCTGTAGATGCTTTTCTTCAAAAGCGCATACTTTACTGTCATAACTCTGAAATTTTCATTATTCTGAACAACTGGCATCATATCGAAATCATTGTACTAATATGAAAAAAAAGAAGTTTGCCTATGACGTCACATGACGTCATATGACGTCACGACTCAAAATATTTATAGAAATTCGGCAGAACTCCAAACTAAGTAAGTTTCAACTTTCTATCTCATCCTGAAGCTTTTTAATCATAATATGAAATTTTCGGTCCTATGTTCGAATCTTATTTCAGCCACAGAACTTCGGTCTTTCGGAATTTCGGTTAGCTGACAGGATATGCACACCTTTGATTCAAGATGTACCATCTGTGAAAATTTGAAGAAAATCCGACCATAAATGACGGCTGTAGAGCGCGAACACCATTTTTCACTATTTTTAGCTGTGACGTCATGTGACGTCATAGGGTGCTGAACATGCTTTTGTTCAAAATCTCATACTTTACTCTCATAACTCTGAAAATTTCATTATTCTGAACAACTTGCATCATATCGAAATCATTGCCCTAAAATCAAAAATAAGAAGTATGCCTAGGACGTCACATGACGTCATATGACGTCACGACTCGAAATATATGTAGAAATTCTGCAGAACTGCAAACTGTGTGAGTTTCAACTTTCTATCTCATCCTGAAGCTCTTTAATCCTAAAATGAATTTTTCGGTCCTATGTTCGAATTTTATTTCAGCCACAGAACTTCGGTCTTTCGGAATTTCGGTTAGCTGACAGCATATGCACACCTTTGATTCAAGATGTACCATCTGTGAAAATTTGAAGAAAATCCGACCATAAATGACGGCAGTAGAGCGCGAACACCATTTTTCACTATTTTTAGCTGTGACGTCATGTGACGTCATAGGGTGGTGAAAATCATTGAAATCAAAATTTCCTCACGTGACTAATAAGCCATTAAAATTTCATCGTCCTAGGCCTATTGCAACATATAAAAATAAGCGTTTAGTTAGGAAGAAGAAAAGAATAATAACTAGATGTCATTCGTTTAAACGAATGATAGGACTTTCTGCAACATCTGCTTTATATAGTATATATATAGAAGATGACATAATAGATAATCTGTCCAAATTGCAACTTTCTATCTCCTCTATTTCTAAATAAAATAGCACAAATAGAACACATTCTGTGAATTTTAATAAAAGTCCGCCCATATCTTGCACATGTAGTTTACATACAAAATTTATACTATGTCATATGACATGAAAGAAAAATGAAAAGGTGTTCAAATGTAAGTTTCTAACTTTCATCACACATAGAATTTCATCACTCCAGCTCAGTTGTAACCTTGTTTAATTTTAGCCTCAGTAGGAAGAAGTATTGAATATTTGTATAGTGCTATATCCTTTCGACACCTGTAACGTAGTTAAACGTATTTAGCGATTTTGGCGTGTTTGGGCTTCCGTAGTTTTGCCATAAATTCCTGGAATTTCGAACTATGGTGATATTTTGAAAGGTAACATCCCAGCCTACAAACTGATGCAATGTGAGTATCGTTAGCATAACAATGCAGTTTTTAGATGGTCTAAAATGTGGGCTGCGTGTGAATTTTTCAAGGCTTGCAAACTGCTCGCTAGCTACATAGTGTTGCAAATACGGATTTTTGTCTTGTGCCGTTGTACATGTATTAACTTCAATGCTTATTTTGGAAACAGTCAACATTCGACAAAAAAACAAAAACAAAATCAAGATATAGCCCATCAATTGCAATTTGATATTTTTTTTTTTTTTTTTTTTTTTTTTTTTTTTTAAGTCGTTGCGCAAGTATTTAAGCTTGGTGACCACTGCGCGTGACCTTTTCCATATTTTTATGATGCATGATTATGAAATATCTTATTTTCCATGTAACTTTCTTATATGAAGTCCAATTTCAATAAACTTGGTACCGTTAGAAAGCTCTTAAAACATGCTACATTTTATACGCATACTGTATAAACCTATCTTCAGTCGTTTCTGAGATATTGACTGTTAAACCTCAAGAAAACAGCATATTATCAGCAAAATAAGCTTCATTTTATTTAGTTTTTTTTTTTTTTTGCTTATAACTTTGTATTGCGTAAACCAATTTTAATAAACTAAATATTTTTGGAAACGTCAATTATTCAGCTATAATTCTTATTCATACATATATTTACAAAAACCGATATTTATTGAGATAGAAAGAAGAAAAGAATAATAATAATAAACAAATGACGTCACGTGACGTCATATAACGTTTATTTTCACATAATTGTTAAGACACCCAGAGACCTACTAACTGACAAAATTTCACCTTTCTATCTCAAATAGGACAGTTTTTATAAGCATTTAAAAATTGACGTCTTTGGTTCGAATCTTGGATCCACCATAGATGCTTGGACTTTTCGAATTTTGAAAAACGGACACCGGTAACACAATAAGAACGTAATATACACATTCTGTGAAAATTTGATAAAAATCGGCCCATTAATAATGGCTCTGGACCGTGTACAATCTTTTGTAGTCAACTTCAAATGTGACGTCATATGACGTCATAGGCTTCTGAAAATCATTGAAATCGAAATTTCAGCGTCTGAATCATTTGTCATTAAATTTTCATTGCCCTTCGACAATTTCAACATATAGAAATACTCTTGTTAATATTAGAAATACATTATCATATAATGACGTCACGTGACGTCATATGACGTTTCTTTTCACAAAATGTTTAAGACTCCCAGATACCTATATACTGACCAAATATCACTTTTCTATCTGAAATAGGACCGATTTTATAAGCATTTAAAAATTTACGACCTTGGTTCGAATCTTGGATTCGCTATAGAACCATGGAATTTTCGAATTTGGAAAAACGGACACCGGGATGCACAACTAGAGCCTAACATACACATTCTGTGAAAATTTGATGAAAATCGGTCAAGAAATAATGGCTGTAGACCGCGTACAAACTTTTTCACCTGACGTCAAATCTGACGTTATATGACGTCATATGAATATGTAATACCTTGCATCCGAAAGCACATGGTTAGAAATATATGCCATAAAATTTTCATTGTTCTGAGTCAATGGCAACACCTCGAAATTAACACAAATATAAGAGGAAGAAAAAAAGAATAATAAGAAGAATAAGAACTAGAACTTAATATACACAATCTGTAAAAATTTGATGCAAATCGGTTCACAAACAATGGCTGTAGACCGCGTACAAACTTTTGTAGCATATTTCAAATGTGACGTCATATGACGTCATAGGCATATGAAAATCATAGAAATCAAAATTTCCTCACGTGACTAATAAGTCATAAAAATTTCATCGTCCTAGGAGTATTGCAACATAGAAAAATAAGCGTTTAGTTAAAAACATACAAACCAAAGGACTTTCTGCTTTAGGCAGAAAGTCCTAATAATAAAAAACAGTACAAACCCAATAGGACTTTCTGCCAGTAGGCAGAAAGTCCTAACTAGATGTCATTCGTGAAAACGAATGATAGGACTTTCTGCAAGCTATGTTAATGCAAAAAGCAGGAGATAGAAGTTCCATGTAATGTCTCACCTCTGGTAGTATTTCATGTTCATGCTGAACAATTGACATTATATTCCGAAATTAGTGCATATGATAAGAACTAAGTATTAGTCTGTGACGTAACATGATGTCATATGACGTCAGGACATGACTGCAAACTTGATTTCTAGTTTAAACGTCCTATGTTTGAATCTTACTTCAGCCACAATACTTTGATCTTTCGGAATTAAGGTTAGCTGACAAAATATTCACACCTTAGTTTCAAGATGTACCATCTGTAAAAATTTGAAGAAAATCTGTTCATAAATGGCGGCTGTAGAGCGCGAACATGTCGAAATCATTGCCCTAAAATGAAAATTAAGAAATATGCTAATGATGTCATATGACGTCATTTGACGTTACGACTAAAAATATGTATAGAAATTCTGTAGAACTGCAAACTTTGTAAGTTTCAACTCTCTATCTCATCCTGAAGCTCTTTAATCCTAAAATGAAATTTTTGGTCCTATGTTCGAATCTTATTTCAGCCACAGAACTTCGGTCTTTCGGAATTTCGGTTAGCTGACAGGATATGCACACCTTAGTTTCATGATGTACCATCTGTGAAAATTTGAAGAAAATCCGACCATAAATGACGGCTGTAGAGCGCGAACACCATTTTCCACTATTTTTTACTGTGACGTCATGTGACGTCATAGGGTGCTGAAGATGCTTTTTTTCAAAAGATCATACTTTACTTTCATAACTCTGAAATTTTAATTATTCTGAACAACTAGCATCATGTCGAAATCATTGCCCTAAAATGAAAATTTAGAAGTATGCTTATGACGTCACATGACGTCATTTGACATCAGGACTCAAAATATGTATAGAAATTCTGCAGAACTGCAAACTGTGTAAGTTTCAACTTTCTATCTCATCCTGAAGCTCTTTGATCCTAAAATGAAATTTTTGGTCCTATGTTCGAATCTTATTTCAGCCACAGAACTTCGGTCTTTCGGAATTTCGGTTAGCTGACAGGATATGCACACCTTTGATTCAAGATGTACCATCTGTGAAAATTTGAAGAAAATCCGACCATAAATGACGGCTGTAGAGCGCGAACACCATTTTTCACTATTTTTAGCCCTGACGTCACATGACGTCATAGGGTGCTGAAGATGCTTTTGTTCAAAAGCGCATACTTTCCTTTCATAACTCTGAAATTTTAATTATTCTGAACAACTGGCATCATGTCGAAATCATTGCCCTAAAATGAAAATTAAGAAGTATGCTTATGACGTCACATGACGTCATATGACGTCACGACTCAAAATATTTGTAGAAATTCTGCAGAACTGTAAACTGTGTAAGTTTCAACTTTCTATCTCATCCTGAAGCTCTTTTATCCTAAAATGAAATTTTCGGTCTTATGTTCGAATCTTATTTCAGCCACAGAACTTCGGTCTTTCGGAATTTCGGTTAGCTGACAGGATATGCACACCTTTGATTCAAGATGTACCATCTGTGAAAATTTGAAGAAAATCCGACCATAAATGACGGCTGTAGAGCGCGAACACCATTTTTCACTATTTTTAGCTGTGACGTCATGTGACGTCATAGGGTGCTGAAAATCATTGAAATCAAAATTTCCTCACGTGACTAATAAGCCATAAAAATTTCATCGTCCTAGGACTATTGCAACATATAAAAATAAGCGTTTAGTTAGGAAGAAGAAAAGAATAATAATAATAATAAACATAACTAGATGTCATTCGTGAAAACGAATGATAGGACTTTCTGCAAGCTGTGTTAATGCCAAATGCAGGAGATAGAAGTTTCATGTAATGACTCACCTCTGGTAGTATTTCATGTTTATGCTGAACAATTGACATTATATTCCGAAATTAATGCAAATGATAAGAACTAAGTATTAGTCTGTGACGTAACATGATGTCATATGACGTCAGGACATGACTGCAAACTTGATTTCTAGTTTAAAGGTCCTATGTTCGAATCTTACTTCAGCCACAATACTTCGGTTTTTAGGAATTAAGGTTAGCTGACAAAATATTCACACCTTAGTTTCAAGATGTATCATCTGTAAAGATTTGAAGAAAATATGATCATAAATGGCGGCTGTAGAGCGCGAATACCATTTTTCACTATTTTTAGCTCTGACGTCAGGTGACATCATAGGGTGCTGAAAATGCTGTTGCTCAAAAGCGCATACTTTACTGTCATAACTCTGAAATTTTCATTATTCTGAACAACTGGCACCATGTCGAAATCATTGCCCTAATATGAAAATTAAGAAGTATGCTTATGACGTCACATGACGTCATATGACGTCACGACTCAAAATATTGGAAGAAATTATGAAGAACTGCAAACTGTGTAAGTTTCAACTTTCTATCTCATTCTGAAGCTCTTTAATCCTAAAATGAAATTTTCGGTCCTGTGTTCGAATCTTGTTTCAGCCACAGAACTTCTGTCTTTCGGAATATCGCTTAGCTGACAGGATATGCACACCTTAGTTTCAAGATGTACAATCTGTGAAAATTTGAAGAAAATCCGACCATAAATGGCGGCTGTAGAGCGTGAACACCATTTTTCACTATTTTTAGCTCAGACGTCACATGACATCATAGGGTGCTGAAGATGCTTTTGTTCAAAAGCGCATACTTTACTTTCATAACACTGAAATTTTCATTATTCTGAACAACTGGCATCATGTCGAAATCATTGCCCTAATATGAAAATTAAGAAGTATGCTTATGACGTCACATGACGTCATATGACGTCCCGACTCAAAATATTTGTAGAAATTCTGCAGAACTGCAAACTGTGTAAGTTTCAACTTTCTATCTCATCCTGAAGCTCTTTAATCCTAAAATGAAATGTTCGGTCCTATGTTCGAATCTTATTTCAGCCACAGAACTTCGGTCTTTCGGAATTTCGGTTAGCTGACAGGATATGCACACCTTTGATTCAAGATGTACCATATGTGAAAATTTGAAGAAAATCCGACCATAAATGACGGCTGTAGAGCGCGAACACCATTTTTCACTATTTTTAGCTGTGACGTCATGTGACGTCATAGGGTGCTGAAGATGCTTTTGTTCAAAAGCGCATACGTTACTTTCATAACTCTGAAATTTTCATTATTCTGAACAACTGGCATCATGTCAAAATCATTGCCCTAAAATGAAAATTAAGAAGTGTGCTTATGACGTCACATGACGTCATATGACGTCACGACTCAAAATATTTGTAGAAATTCTGCAGAACTGCAAACTGTGTAAGTTTCAACTTTCTATCTCATCCTGAAGTTCTTTAATCCTAAAATGAAATTTTCGGTCCTATGTTCGAATCTTATTTCAACCACAGAACTTCGGTCTTTCGGAATTTCGGTTAGCTGACAGGATATGCACACCTTTGATTCAAGATGTACCATCTGTGAAAATTTGAAGAAAATCCGACCATAAATGACGGCTGTAGAGCGCGAACACAATTTTTCACTATTTTTAGCTGTGACGTCATGTGACGTCATATGGTGCTGAAAATCATTGAAATCAAAATTTCCTCACGTGACTAATAAGCCATAAAAATTTCATCGTCCTAGGTCCATTGCAACATATAAAAATAAGCGTTTAGTTAGGAAGAAGAAAAGAATAATAATAATAATAACTAGATGTCATTCGTGAAAACGAATGATAGGACTTTCTGCAAGCTGTGTTAATGCAAAAAGCAGGAGATAGAAGTTTTATGTAATGACTCACCTCTGGTAGTATTTCATGTTCATGCTGAACAATTGACATTATATTCCGAAATTAGTGCAAATGATAAGAACTAATTATTAGTCTGTGACGTCACATGACGTCATATGATATCATAACTCTAAACATATGTAGAAATTCTGCAGAACTGCAAACTGTTTAAGTTTCAACTTTCTTCGGTCTTTCGGAATTTCGATTAGCTGACAGGATATGCACACCTAACTTTCAAGATGTACCATCTGTGAAAATCCGACCATAAATAGCGGCTGTAGAGCGTGAACACCATTTTTCACTATATTTAGCTCTGACATCACATGACGTCATAGTGTGCTAAAGATGCTTTTGTTCAAAAGGGCATATTTTACTGTCATAACTCTGAAATTTTCGTTATTCTGAACAACTGGCATCATGTCAAAATCATTGCCCAAAAATGAAAATTAAGAAGTATGCTTATGACGTCACAAGACGTCATATGACGTCAAGACTCAAGATATATGTAGAAATTCTGCAGAACTGTAAACTGTAAAGTTTCAACTTTCTATCTCATCCTGAAGCTCTTTAATCCTAAAATGAAATTATCGGTCCTATGTTCGAATCTTATTTCAGCCACAGAACTTCGGTCTTTGGGAATTTCGGTTAGTTGACAGGATATGCACACCTGAGTTTCAAAATGTACCATCTGTGAAAATTTGAAGAAAATCCGACCATAAATGACGGCTGTAGAGCGTAAACACCATTTTTCACTATTTTTTGCTGTGACGTCATGTGACGTCATAGGGTGCTGAAGATGCTTTTGTTCAAAAGCGCATACATTGCTTTCATAACTTTGAAATTTTCATTATTCTGAACAACTGGCATCATGTCGAAATCATTGCCCAAAAATGAAAATTAAGAAGTATGCTTATGACGTCACATGACTTCATATGACGTCACGACTCAAAATTTTTGTAGAAATTCTGCAGAACTGCAAACTGTGTAAGTTTCAACTTTCTATCTCATCCTGAAGCTCTTTAATCCTAAAATGAAATTTTCGGTCCTATGTTCGAATCTTATTTCAGCCACAGAACTTCGGTCTTTCGGAATTTCGGTTAGCTGACATGATATGCACACCTTAGTTTCAAAATGTACAATCTGTGAAAATTTGAAGAAAATCCGACCATAAATGGTGGCTGTAGAGCGTGAACACCATTTTTCATTATTTTTAGCTCTGACGTCACATGACGTCAAAGGGTGCTGAAAATTCTTTTGTTCAAAAGCGTATACTTTACTTTCATAACTCTGAAATTTTCATTATTCTGAACAACTGGCATCATGTCGAAATTATTGCCCTAATATGAAAATTAAGAAGTATGCTTATGACGTCACATGACATCCTATGACGTCACGACTCAAAATATATGTAGAAATTCTGTCGCACTACAAACTGTGTAAGTTTCAACTTTCTGTCTCATTCTGAAGCTCTTTAATCCTAAAATGAAATTTTCGGTCCTATGTTCGAATCTTATTTCAGCCACAGAACTTCGGTCTTTCGGAATTTCGGTTAGCTGACAGGATATGCACACCTTAGTTTCAAGATGTACCATCTGTGAAAATTTGAAGAAAATCCGACCATAAATGACGGCTGTAGAGCGCAAACACCATTTTTCACTATTTTTAGCTGTGACGTCATGTGACGTCATAGGGTGCTGAAGATGCTTTTGTTCAAAAGCGCATACGTTAGTTTCAAAACTCTGAAGTTTTCATTATTCTGAACAACTGGCATCATGTCGAAATCATTGCCCTAATATGAAAATTAAGAAGTTTCCTGGATGGGCTAAAAATGTGGCTCTTGAGTGTGAACAAGCGTTTTTCTATGATTTGACCTCGGACCTTCTTTTTGACCCCTCATTGACCCAATTCGAACTTGTCCACTGATTTTTATTGAGACAAACATTCTGTCCAAGTTTCATGAAGATTGGCCTAAAAATATGGCTCTTGATTGTTAACAAAGCCCAAATTGTTGACGACGACGAGGAGAAGGGCCATAACAAAAGCTCACCCTTGAGCCCGTGTGCTCAGGTGAGCTTAAAATGGGGCCAAGGTAGATTTACAGTACTTGGACACTGTAGTTTTCCTAGTTTCATCAGATTCTGGTTACATTTTTAAATTTCAAGTCAATACATGGTATAATATTTGAGAATGTTCCGGAAGGAAAAACAAAATTAACCAAGGGAGATTAATGCAAAAATGAACCAGGGCAATAATTTGATACAACTCAGTGAAATCTATGACGGCACCTACACACTGATTATTCAATTCCACAACACACAATTTGAACCGGTTGTTAAGGAAATGTAGTTCGCATCACAAGTATTTTAAAGTCAAATCTGGGGCAATAAACTCCGTATCCTCGTGGGTACGAAGTGAATTTTGCGTCTTGTGATCTACTGCAATGAAGGAACTTTTTTTTGCAAAAAGTATTAGATGAATCAGATTGAAATTGAAAGAGGAATTTCACTGGACAAGACATTTCAAGTTGAATCAGGGGCAATAACATCGTAATCCTTGTGGGAATGTAGTGAAAATTTGCTTCTTGCCATGTAGTTCTTCTGTCAGGGGTCAAGCTAAGAGCGTATTTGCGTAATTACACTTTAAAATAGATAAAAAACCCAATTCTTTTAAAATTCGCGCGTATCAAAAAGCAATTAAAATTAGATTACTCAAATATCCAAAATATTAAGCGTACTGGCATGAACATTTTGAAAACCGAGGATGTTTACAAATAATCGAAATAGGTTTTGATGGTTACTTGCGAATCCGCAAAATAGTCTTCAAAAGATTTCCGGGTTATATCCTACTTTGGGTTCCATTCAAGTAAAACATAAATCCCGTCTGTCTTATTTGTTCATCTGACGCTTGTCTATTTGTTGCTCTTTTCTATTTTGTGCTTAAAATATGGTTACATAAGGCAGGAAGAAACGGGATAAACGTGTTAAAAAACAACCACTGAGTTAGATACCTAGCACAGCAAACCAAAAAATAGGCATTTGTGTCCACTTAATTGAGACCGGAAGTTGAGTAGAGTTGATAGCATCCAATGCCATGTTAACCAGTAACATAATTGTTTTAATTTCAATATTTAAAAGTGCTATAATCTATGGATCAGGAAGATCACAATATGATTGAATGTTTTTGTTTTATTTAATTTTGAGGAGCTAATGATAAATCCTGCATTGATAATTAAAAAATTGAACATTTGTTGCATCCACAGAAACAGCTGGCATATATCCCAGTAAGAACCTGTATGTTATTTCAATTCAAAATAGTTGGTGAAAAAAAAGCAACTGACTTATTTTGATGGTTTAACAAGATTTTCATTATTCAATTAAAATTGTGATAACCCAATTCTTCGAAAAATTGATGAGTAAATACCCAATGAACCTCAAACCTTATTCTGTAGCCCTGGTCTGATAATTATCTATGCCAAAATATCTGGTGAAATGGCTGAAAGTACCGGAATGACTTTGCGTTAAAATACGCATGACCGGAGGGGGGGGGGGTCTGTTCAACCTCCGATGACCAACCCAACCCACCAAACAGGGTGCTTCTCTTCCATTTGTGCTGGTATACAGAAGTTTTCATTTTCAAAACAAAAATAAATAATTAAAAACTAGTATCATATTAAATTAATATAAAATCTTAGGTTTTTAGAACAGGGTTGCTTGCTAATACTGTTCTAAGGAAGCACACATCTTTGGAATTTGACACAGTTTGGGGCTATATTAAGAACATTTTTTTTTATAGATTTCCCCTCTTTTTTTCTTACACAAGAGAAAAAAGGTCCAAAATTTATTTGTCTCTCTAACACTTTTTGGTGACAATTTTCATGTTTATTTCCAGACTCAGAACGATTGCGATTATAACTAATAAAAATGTATTGAAAATAGATGCTGGCAGAAATTGTATTTAATAAACTGTAATGAAAACAGATAATAATTATGCAGAAGGCAAATTCCCAATTCATGCTTAGATATTGAACCTTAACTGGCTGGAAATTCCAGCAATGCGACAATTATAAATTGAAGGTTTGAGTCCTGTCTTTTTTTTTTCCTTTTGGTTTTTTTGTACAGTAATTGTTGTTTTTTTTAAGTTCTTTTGCAATATTAGCATACATATTTTTGCCTTAAATGAATTCCGTAAGTCATGTACATGTGTGGTAAATATATAAAACCACTAAGTTACATGTAAATCAGATCTCTCTCGAGGACACCACACTTTAAAATTAAATATGTGCGTTCTCGGACGATGATATTTCATTAATTGAAACTCAAATTATCATGGTTAATTGATTTGTCATAACCGTTTTACTCAGTTCAACTTCATTAATTGTTTTTAAATAGTGGGTTTTCCCATGGCTTGTTCCCCCCCCCCCCCCCCCCCCCTTTTCGCCTAGCCTGTTGATGTGCAAAACAAGTTTTATTTGCCAACATTAATAATCCATACTGGGGCCTATGTCTTACATGCACGGAAATACCACGTGTGTGTATATATTCTCCTATTACATGATTGAAATCCTTTGCTATTATATAATCTTAACGGAGCTGTATTTCAATTAGAGGATTTGGACTGTTTTGTTACATTTTGGAGTAAAACTTAGTTCATGTTAAAATTTGATACACCAATGAACTAGCAGTATAATTGGACATTTGTTAAGTAAAGATGACTGTAATTTGATGGTTGTCGCTTACGAAGATAATTTATGTTCAAAATTCAAAACCTACAGATGTAAAAATGATAGAACCACTGCTGTTGTGGTTAAACATTATTTCAAATTGCCTACACATACCATCTTTCTACATATGTGTCAGCATTTTGGTTCCTGTTTTTTGATTAACCAAAAAATAAAACAAATTTAAAAAAGAATTTTTACCATATAAGGTTATATAAGAAAAAATGAATTCAGGTTTTGAAAAAGACAATAATGTAATGCCCAAAGCCATTTACTAATTTTTCTTACCTTGTATTTGTCTTCGGTTTGGATCAATTTGTATCGGCTATTTGCAGCGTCCTCTGACAAACACATAAATTTTTGACAGTTGACTGACTTGTCTGCCTAGCAATACTAGCCAAATTAAGGCTTATGCAGGGAATATTCTCTTCACCGCCGTGTCACATTTGCAATCTGTCTCGAGGTAAAAACTTGCCATGCAATGATGTTGGCTAAGTTTACATTTGTAATGTTCTGTATTTTAGATTTTCTGTGTATTTAGATGTCATTCAGCTTGATTTCACTTTTACATGTTATATTTAAGGTTTATGCCAAGTAAATCCGTTTGATTATTGGTAGATCATAGTATTTTTAATAGTTGTAATCTGCAATCCCCTTTTACACGAGGCGACCATTTTGTTTACATCTTGGGTAGCTCTGGGTGTACTGTACGGTAATGTTACTAGGGTATACTATATTGATAAAAAATAGAATTGAATACCACCATTTAAGATTATTGTCATACACTTGTTTAGATTAACTAGTAAATCAATATGATATTAGTTAAAAAGTGTATTTTGCAAGTTTTATGACTATTACATATCTGTGAAATGTTATTTCCGAAAATGCTTCAGTAAGGTGAAAGCGAATAGTAGGGATATTTTTTTCGAATATTCTACAATAGGGTTTAAATTCCTATTTTTGATGTTACTTCCTTATACTAAATCAATTTTAAAACTCTAAGTACCAAAGTAAATCGTCTTAAAAATTGTCTACATCTCACTCGCTTAATGTGGACCCTATTTCGAAGAGTTTTAAGATAAGCCGTAAAACTTTGAAACCCACGGCAGAAATCGCTGAATTTCTACATGTTTTAAATTATATTTTGGATGTAACTCCTTATACTTTGATCAAATTTCAAAACTTAAGGTACAAAATTAATCGTCTGAAAAATTCTCTACATTTAACCACGCTTCTATGTTTTAGAATTATTTTTAATACTTTTTTTTCGAAGCATACAGCTTTTTTAAACCCCTGAAGAATGAAAAAATCACAAAGCTATATGCTCGGAATTTCGTTTTTTCCCCCCAGCTACTCCATGAATCTTAGGTCAATCATTAAACTTTAAGCATCAAAAGAAAGGGACAATCCATTGCTTACAAAATTTATTCATCATCATATTTTCCAAAAATCAAAGGCTTTCGAGATATAAAACTGTTAAACACTGAGGTTACAAATTTTTGTTTTCCGCCATAACGCAACCGATCAATCCCGATCATCAAAAACTAAATATCACCTGAAAGGTTCTTTTTAAGCATACAAATTATACACATAGTGTCTCGATAGAATATTTACCCGTTTTTGAGATAATTTTAGGCGAAGAAAATCCGATAATTGATATATGACCTTGATCTTTTGGGGATTTCCGGATACCGGAAGTGACATGGCTCCCATAGAATTATTATTGCATCTTCAGACAAAATTTCAAACAAAATCATACAAAAAATTAAACCTACAGGGCTTAAACCCGATAAGTTTTAATACGAATAGTTTTAATAGCTTATGACGTCATGTGACGTTTATATTGGCGTTCATCTTTTAGTTTGTATAGAAACCTCCATAAATCTTCGGCCAATCATTAAACTTTAAGCATCAAAAAGAAACGGTCAATTAGTGCTTACAAATGAGATTCATCCTCATATTTCAAAATCATAGGTTTTCGAGATATAAAACTGTTAAAACACATGGGGGTTACCAAATTTTTCATTCTTCAGATATAACTCAACGATTCACCCCGATCTTCAAAAATAAATATCTTTGATAGATCTTTCCAAGCAACAATTTATACGCATAGTGTCTCGCATAGAATATTACAGTTTTTCAGAGATATTTAAGCGAAGTAAAAGCCGATAATTGATTTTGACCTTGACCTTTGGAGCGGGCCCCACCCACGGAAACGGAAGTGACATGGCTCATAGAATCTATTACGCATCTTCAGACAAAATTTCATCAAATATACAAAAAATAAAGCCTACAGGGCTTAAAAACCGTTAATTTTTTTATACGAAAGTTTTTTTTAGCATTATGACGTCATGGGGACGTCTTATGGCGTTCATCTTTTCGAATTAAAGAAGACTACAGACTATTTTCCCGGGTTCTAAATATCGCTTTCTTGTTTCGGGAAAGCAAATTTTATAGCATTTGAAATTTGACGTCATTGTTCGATTTTTGGGATTCGCCATACAAACTTTTGCCTTTTCAAATTTTGGAAAACGACACCGGGATGACAAATAGACCCCTAACAACACTTTGTGAAATTTGAAAAAAAAATCGGTCCAAAAAATTTTTGGCTTTTGACCGCGTACAAAACTTTTTTCCCCGACGTAATCTGACGTCATATGACGTAATAAATATGAAATTCTTTGGCACCCGATAGCTCATGGTTTGAAATATAGCCAAAAAATTTCATTGTTCGGGTTTCAATGGAAACACCTCAAAATTTTAAACAAAAAAATATAAGAGGAAGAAAAAAAAGAAATATAAATAAAAAGAAGAAGAACTAGACTTCTTTCTTTGAAAAAAAGGATAGGGCTTTCTGCACTGCAAACCATGAAAACTGTGTTTTTGGGAATTTTGGCAACCTTATATAATCCTGCAAATGAAGTCGTAATATATAACTTCTGTGAAAATTCCTTCCCCAATCCGTCCTTAAAGACGGCTGTGCGCGCGGATGAATTTGGGGTAGCTTTTTTAGCTTGATGTCATGTGACGTAATATGAAAATTTTACTCATTAAATCTTAATTTTCCCATGATTACCTACATAGGACTTTAAATTTTCATTGTCTATGAACCTTTCCCAACATGAGTAAATTGACTTTCAGGAATCGGAAATTCTCTACAATTTGATGACGTCATATGACGTTAATCTTTCCAAAATGCAAAGGAAAACAGAGACGTATAAGTCCCCTAAATCAAATTTCTATCTCATCTGGAAACGATTTTTTTACGTATTTAAATTTTGGGACGCCTTGGTTCGAATCGGATTCGTAAAAAGAACCTTAGTTCTTTCGATCTTGGGAAAACCTAAAGAATCCTGCACAATGAGGTCGTAATAAAAACTTCTGTGAAGATTCCATGCCAATCTATCAAATTAATGCCCGGTGTACAGAGCGGACAAACTTTGGTAGTTATTTATAGTTCTGACGTCATGTGACGTCATATAAAAATTTTTTAAAATTTTTGAATCTAAATTTTATTATTAGGTACAAAGGAAAATTTAAAATTTGGGCATTGTTTTTTGAAGCTTTGCAACTTTGGGGAAAATTTGACATCAAGAAACGGATTTCTAAAAAACTGATGCGTATATGACAAACATATGACGTTCATCTTTACAAAATGCAAAGGAAAACACAGGGGATTTTTCTCGCTAAATAAAAATTTTCATCTTCTAGAAAACTTTTTAGTTTTTGAAGTTTGATCCTTGGTTCGAATCTTGGATTCGCCATAAAACCTTAGTTCTTCGAATCTTGGCAAACCTATATAATCCTGCACAAGAGATCGTATTTTATAACTTCTGTGAAAATCCATGCCAATCGTCCATAAATGACCCGGGTGTACAGCGCGTACAAACTTTGGTAGTATTTTTGTTCTGCGTATGTGACGTCTTTTGAAATTTTAAACATTGAAATCTTTAAAAGTTATGATTACCTTCATAACCCTTAAATTTTCATTGTCTATGAGCCCTTTGGAAAAATAGTAAATTGACATCAAATATTTGGAAAATTTTATACCCAAATTGATGACGTCCAAAATGACGTCATATGACGTTCATCTTTTTCATAAGCAAAGGGGGAAAAACAGAGACATTTTAATTCGAAAAAAAATCAACTTTTTATCTCCTAGAATCGATTTTATATGGTTTTTAAATTTGGGTCTTGGTTGAATTTGGATTGCCATAGAACCTTTGTTTTTTCGAATCTTGGCAAAAACCCATATTATCTTTCACAATGAGGTCTTTAAAATATAAATTCTGTGAAATTCCCTGACCCAAACCGTCCATAATTTACGGCTGTACAGCGCGTACAAAACTTTGGTAGCTTTTTTTAGTTTGAAGTCATTTGACGGTCATGTGAAAATTAAAATAATATATTCCAAAATGCCATTGCTTCAGTGTCCCGTTGATAAAATTTCTTTGTTTCCCAGACCTTCAGCAACTTAATGAAATTTAAAAACATGAAAGGTTGGAAAAAAAAAATAATAATTAATAAAAGACAGAACAAAAACCCCAAAAAGGGCTTTTTGCGAAAAGGGAGAAAGGGCCCAATAAGAACTAGATGTCATTCGTGAAAAAAATGATAGGACTTTTTGCAAGCTGTGTTAAATGCCAAAAAAGCAGGAAATATAAGTTTCATGTAATGATTCACCTTGGTAGTTTTTCATGTTCATGCTAAATTTTACATTATTTTCCGAAATTAGTGCAAATGATAAGAACTTAGATTAGTCTGTGACGTAACATGATGTTATTTGACGTCAGGACTGACTGCAAAACTTGATTCTAGTTTAAAGGTCCTATGTTCGAATCTTTCCCTTTAGCCACAATACTTCGGTTTTTCGGAATTTAGGTTAGCTGACAAAATTTCAACTTAGTTTCAAAAGGGGTACCATCTGTGAAATTTGAAGAAAAACCCACCATAAACGGGGGCTGTAGAGCGCGAACACCATGTTTCAATTTTTTTTGCTCTGACGTCCAGGACCCTCATTTGGGTGCTAAAGAGCTTTTGTCAAAAGCTCATACTTTACTGTCAAAAACACTGAAATTTCATATTCTAAACCCACGGGATCATGTCAAAATCATTGCCCTTTATGAAATTAAAAAAGTTTGCTTAAAAGTCACATGACGACTTTTGGGACGTCCCGCTAAAATATATTAAGAATTAGGCAAAACCCTGCAAACTGTGTAAGTTTCAACTTTTATCTCATCTGAGCTTTTTTTTCCCTTTAAAAGGAAATGTTCGGTCCATGTTGATTTATCAGCACAGAACTTGGGTCTTCGGAATTTCGGTTAGCTGACACGATGCAAACCCAGTTCAAGTTTAAAAAATCTGTGAAATTTTTAAAAAAATCCGACCATAAATGGGGCGGTAGAGCGTTAACACCATTTCCTTATTTTTAGCTTTTACGTCACAGGGGTCTTTCAATGGGTAAAATGTTTTGCCCCAAAAAAGGTATACTTTATTGTTTAATTCTGAACTTTCCTTATTCTGAACAACGGGGCATCTTTCCCGAAATCTTTTGTCCTAAAAAAAAAATTAAAGGGAAGTTGCTTATAAAAGTCACGATCAAAATATTTGTAGAAATTCTGCAGAACTGCAAACTGTGAAAGGGTTTAAACTTTTTTATCCATTTGAAGCCAAAAATCCTAAAATGAATTTCGGCCCTTGTTCAAAACTTATTTCACCCACAGAACTTCGGTCTTTCGGAATTTCGGTTAGTTTAAAAGGGGGGGGGGATAACATATTTAGTTTCAAGATATACCATCTGTGAAATTTAAAGAAATTCGCCCATAAATGGCGGCTGTAGAGCGTGAACCCCTTTTTTTTCATATTTTTAGCCCCTGATTTCACATGCCCGTCATAGGGTGCTGTGTGCTTTTTTTTAAAAAGCATCTATTTCGGGTCAATAACTTGAAATTTCATTTTCGAACAATGGCTCATGTAAAAATCATTCCCCCCAAATAAAATTTAAAGGGATGTATGCTTATGAGGGTCATATGAGTCACGACTCAAAATTATTAAGAATTCTGCAGAACTACAAGTGTGTAAGTTTCAACTTCTATTTCACCTTTGGGGCTCTTTATCCTAAATGAAATTTTCGGTCCTATGTTCGATTTTTTTTAAAGCCACGAACTTCGTCTTCGGAATTTCGGTTAGCGAAGGATTACACATCTTATTTTTCAAGATATCCCCTCTGTGAAAATTTGAAAAAACTTCGACCAAAAATGGCGGCTGTAGAGCGTGACACCATTTTTCACTTTTAAGCTCTAAAGTCCATGACTTTCATGGGTGCTGAAGATGTTTTTTTTTCAAAGCGCATCCATTTCTTTTAAAACTCGGAATTTCATATTTGCACGGGCCCATCTTGTCGAATATTCCTTTTAAAATTTGAAAATTCAGTTGTTGCTTATGCGTCAGGGACGTATATGACGTCACGACTCAAAAATTATATTAAGAAATTTGAAGAATTTGCAACTTGTAATTTTCAATTCTATTTCATTGAAGCTTTTTAAATGTTTAAAATAAAAATTTTGGGTCTATGTTGAATTTTTTTAGCACAAGAACTTCGGTCTTCGGATTTCGGTTAGCTGCAGGATATGTCACCTTAGTTTCAAGATTTTTCCATTGTAAAAAAATTTTAAAAAAAATCCGACCTAAATGCGGCTGTAGAGCGCGAAACCATTTTTATTTTTTAGCTGTGAGTTTGTGACGTCATAGCGTGCTGAAATCATTGAAATAAAATTTCCCTCAGTGACAAATCCCATAAAAATTCATCGTCCTAGGCCCTATTGCAACATATTAAAAAAAGCGTTTTGTTAGGGAAAAAGAAAAAAATATTTTAAAAATAAAAAGGACGTCACGTGGGCGTCATATGACGTTTATTTTTTAATTTTAAATTTTTAAAAACTCCCAGAGACCTACTAAATGACAAAACTTCAAATTTTATCTAATAGGCAGTTTTTCATAAGCATTTAAAATTGACGTCCTTGGTTCGAATCTTGGATCCGCCATAGATGCGGGGCTTTTCGAATTTTGAAAACGGACACCGTTACCAAAAAGAAAAGTAATATCACATTCTGTGAAAAAAATTTATGAAAATCGGTCCATTAATAATGGTCTGGACGTGTACAACCCTTTTGTAGTCAATTTTAATGTGACGTATATGACGTCATAGGTTTTTGAAAAAATTTTTGAAATGAATTTCAGTGTCTGAATTTATTTGTTTATTAAATTTTCATTGCCCCCTTTGACAATTTTAATTATAGAAATACCCTTGGGTTTAAAATTTTTGAAATTTCATTATATATAATGGGGCGTCACGTGACTCATTGACATTTATTTCACAAATGTTTAAGACTCTTTGGGACCTATATATGACCAAATATCACTTTCTATCTAAAAAGGACCGTTTTATAAACTTTAAAAAAATTTTTTACCTTGGTTTTGATTTTTGGAATCGCTTAGAACCCGGACTTTTGCATTTTGAAAAACGGACAAAGAGATTTTCACACTAGAAAATTAATATACCATTCTGTGAAATGTGTGAAAATGGCCCCTTAATAAGGCTTGGACCGTGTACAACTTCGTGCAATTTCAAATGTGACGTTTTATGACGTAATAGGCCCTTTTGAAAATTTTGAAATCGAAATTAAGCATTGAAGCTTTCGCATTAATTTTTTTATTGCCCTTCCTAAATTTAAGTATAGAAATAATCTTGTTAGAATTGAAATTCATTATCATATAATGACGTCCCGTTTACGTCTA
The DNA here is from genome assembly GCA_021229015.1 of Solen grandis. NCBI lineage: Eukaryota > Metazoa > Mollusca > Bivalvia > Adapedonta > Solenidae > Solen > Solen grandis. The sequence goes on along the minus strand of CM037780.1, from coordinate 293,773 downwards.
TGACATTTATTTTCACAATGTTTAGATCCCGAGACCTTATACTGACCAATTCATCTTTTTTATCTCAATTGGAACGGGTTTTATAAGAATTTGAAAATTTACGACTTGGTTGAATCTGGTCGCTATAGAACTTTGGGTTTTGATTTTGAAAAAGGACCCGGGGTGCACAACTAGAACTTAATATACAATTTGTAAAATTTGATGAAAATCGGTTCATAAAAAAATGGCTGTAGCCCCGGGACAAAAATTTTGTTCATATTTTCCCGTGTGACGTCTATTTACGTTCATAGGATATGAAAATCATAGAAATTCCCAAAAATTTTAGCGTTTGAAGCATTTTGTCTTTGATTTTCAAATTGCTTTCGACAATTAAACATATAGAAATATTTTGTTAATATTAGAATACTTATCATATAATGGACGTCAAGTGACGTAATGATGACAAATATTTTCACAATTTTTTAAAAACATCTTAGAGACCTATATCTGAATTAATATCAACTTTTCTTTAAAAGGGGGGCAGTTTTTAAAAGCATTTAAAAATTTAGGGACCTTGGTTCAAAATCTTGGTTCGCAAAAAAAAACCCCAAGGATTTTTCGTTTTTGAAAAAGGACACCGGGATGAAACAACTAGAATTAATTACACAATGGGGAAAATTTGAAAAAATTTTTCGGTTCAAAAAAATTTTTTTAGCCGCGAAAAATTTTTTTGTGCATATTTCAAATGGAGCCCTAGGGGGGGAAAAGGATATGAAATCATAGAAAAAAAATTTTCCTGACGGGGTTAATAAGTCATAAAAATTTCACCCCCCCGGGGGGTATTGAAACATGAAAAATAAGCGTTTAGTTAGGAAAAAAAAAAGAATAAAATAATAATAACTGATTTCTTTCGTTGATACGAATGAGGGAAACTTTCTAAAAAATTTTAAAAAAATTTTAAAAGTTTTTAATTTTTTCCGGGTGAAAGATATATATTAATTTCTAACCCCTTTTATTTTTTTTTTTCGTTTGGCTTTTTTTAGTTTTGGGTTTCAATGGTCGGGGGGTGCAAAATTTTCTTTTGTTCTAAAGGGCCCTACTTATGTCGTAATCTAAAATTTTCATTATTTGAAAATGGCACATGTAAAAAATCTTTCCCAAAAAAAAAAAATTTTAAAAAGTTGCTTATGCTTTTTGGGGGAAAGCAAGACCAAAATATATGAGAAATTCTGCAAAAAACTGAAAACTGTGAAGTTTAATTTTATCTACCCTGAAGCCTTTTAACCCTAAAATAAAATTTTTCGGCCTTTTTAAAAATTTATTTCAGCCACAGAATTCGGTCTTTGGGGAATTTTTTGTTAATGACAGGGTTGCACACCTTATTTAAAAATTTTTAACCCTTTCTGGGGAAAATTTGAATAAAATCCGGGCCCAAAAAGGCCCCGGTAGAGGTGTTTCCCCTTTTTCACTATTAAAAAAATGTGAGTCAAAAAACGTCATAGGGTGTGTAGATGCTTTTTTCAAAAGGATATTAAAACGGGCAAACTCTGAAATTTTCATTTAAACTGAACAACGGGGTCATGTCAAAAACATTACCCTAAATTTAAAATTAAAAAAGTATGCCTATGACGGGCACATGCGTCATATGACGTCCCCACTAAATTTTTTGTAGAAATTCTGCAGAACTGCAAAAAGTGTAAGTTTCAACTTTCTATCACATCCTGAGCTTTTTTAACCCAAAAAAGAAATTTTGGGGCCCCATGTTCAATTTATTTCAGCCCCAGAACTTCGGTTTTTGGGAAAATTTTGGTTAGCTGACAGGTATGCACACCTTTGATTCAAGATGTCCCCTCTGTGAAAATTTGAAGAAAAACCCCCCCGTAAATGAAAGGGTGTAGAGGGGGAAAAACCCCCCTTTTTACTTTTTTTAGCTTACGTCAAATGACGTCATTTGGGTGCTAAAAACATTAAAAAAAAAATTTTTTTCACGTGACTAATTCCCCTAAAATATTTTTTTCCTAGGACTTTTGCAAAAAAAAAATAGCGTTTAGTTAGGAAAAAAAAAAGGGAAAAATAAAAAATAATAAAAAAATAAAAACCCAATAGGACTTTCTGCTTTAGGAAAAAAAAATCCTAAAAAACCCCCAATTTGGGCTTTTGCTTTAGGCAGAAAAATCCTTTAAAAAAACCCCCAGTGTTTTTCTTTTAAAGGGAAAGATAGGACTTCTGCAAAAATTGCTTTATATGTATATATAAAAGATGAATAATAGAAAATTGTCAAATTGCAATTTTTCCCCTCTATTTCTTAAAAAAATAGCCCCCCAAATAGAAAAATTTTTGTGTTTTTTTAAAAAAAGTCCGCCCATTTTTGACCCGTTTGTTTAATCAAAATTTATTTCTATGTTTATATGACATGAAAAAAAAATTTAAACGTTTCAAAGTAAGTTTCAATTTACACACATGAATTTCATCACCCCAGCTCGTTAAAAACCTTGGGTTTAAATTTTGCCTCATTTTGGAAGAAGTATTGAATTTGTTTAGTGCTATACCCCTTTTGCACCTGAAAAAGTATTTAAAAAAGTATTTAGCGTTTTTGGGGGTGTTGGGTTCCCCTTTTTTTCCAAAATTTCCCCCGGAATTTTGAAAATATGGTGATATTTTTAAAAAGGGAACACCCCGCTAAAAAATAAAAAAATATGAATATCGTTTTGTAACAATGCAGTTTTTTTGTGGTCAAAAAAAGTGGGCACGTGTGAATTTTAAAGGGGTTTAAAAATGCCGCTGTACTAGTGTTGCCAAAAAGGGGTTTTTTCTTGTCCCCTTGTACTGTTTAAAGCAATGCTTTTTTTGGAAACGTCAACATTCGACAAAAAAAAAACAACAACAAAAAAAAAAAAGGGAACAAAATAAAGTACCCCCTTTAATTTAAAAATTTTTTTTTTTTTTTTTTTTTTTTTTTTTTAAGTCTTTGCGCAAGTTTTAAGCTGGTGACCCTGGCGCCCCCTTTTTTCCCATATTTTTATGATGCATGTTTTTAAAAATTTTTTTTTTCTTTGTAACTTTTTTTTTATGGGGTCCAATTTCAAAAAATTTGGGAAACCGTTAGAAAGCTTTTAAAACATGAAATTTTTTAGCTTAATGTATGAACTTATCTTCATTTGGGTTTCTGAGTTTTGGGAATTTAAAACCCCAAAAGAAAAACATTTTTATAAAAAAAAATTTTAGCTTCTTTTTTTTTAGTTTTTTTGTTTAAAAAATTGGTATTGCGAAAAACCAAAATTTTAAAAAAAAACTAATTTTTTTGGAAAAACGTAAAATTTATTAGCTATAATTTTATTCATACATTTTTTTAAAAAAAAAATCGATTTTATTGAGATTGGCTACATATATGCAGTAGGGTAAAAAAAAAATTTTTCCTCAGTGCCTAAAAACCCAAAAAAAATTTTTCACCCCCCCTAGGATATTGCAAATTTAAAAAAAAGGGCTTTTATTTGGGAAAGGAAAAAGGGGGGAAAATTTAATAGTAAGAAAAAAGACGTCCGTGCGTCATAGGGACGTAGCCCTCAAAATATTTGTAAAAAATTTGCAAAAACGCAAACTGTGTAAGTTTCAACTTTCTATCTCACCCGGGAAGGGCTCTTTAATCAAAATTTAAAATTTTCGGTCCTATGTTCGAATTTTTTTCCCCCCCAAAAAAACCCCGGGGTCTTTCGGAATTTCGGTTACCCTGAAGGAATGCACACCTTTGATTAAAAGATGTCCCCTTGTAAAAATTTGAAAAAATCCGCCCAAAATGAGGCTTTTGAGCGCGAACACCTTTTTTTCCCTATTTTTGTGTGACGTCTTTGGCGTCATAGGGGCTGAAAATCATTAAAATTTAAAATTTCCCCAGGGGAAAAAATAACCCAAAAAAAATTTTTCGTCCTAGGCCCAAATTGAAAACATATTAAATAAGGTTTGTTGGAAAAAAAGAAAAAAAATAAAAATTTAAAATAGATGTATTCGTGAAAACAAAATGATAGGACTTTTGAAGCTGTGTTAATGAAAAAGCAGGAAAATGAAGTTTTTTGTAATGACTACTCTGGAAAGTTTTTCATGTTTGCTGAACAATTGACTTTTTTTCCCCGAAATTAGAAAAAATGTAAAAACTAAGTATTAGTCTGGGGACGTCCAGGGACGTCATATGTATCATAACTCTAAAATATGTGAAATTCTGCAGAACTGCAAATTTTTAATTTTCAATTTTCTATTATCCTAAAGCTCTCCCCCCTAAAAAAAATTTTTTCCCGGTCCTAGTTGGGAATTTATTTCCCCACAGAAGGGGGTTTTTGGAAAATTTCGATTGGGTGACGGGGATAGGGCAATTAACTTCAAGATGTACCATCTGTGAAAATTTGAAGAAAAACCCGACCAAAAATAGCGGTGTGAGGTAAACCCCTTTTTTTCACAATTTTTAGCTCTGCTCAATGAGCATAGTGTGAAAGATGTTTTTTTTTAAAAAGGGCATTTTTTTTCTTTTAAAACTCTGAAATTTTCGTTTTTTCTGAAAACCCGGGCTATGTAAAAAATCTTCCCCAAATATAAAAATTTAAAAAAGTATGCTTATGCGTCAAAAGACGTTATGACGTAAAGACTAAAAAATTTATGAAAAAATTTGCAGAACTGAAAACTGTGTATTTTAAAATTTTATCCCCCCCCAAAAAGCTTTTTTAATTCAAAAAATAAAATTGGGGGGTTCTGGGTTCAATCTTATTTCGCCACAAAATTTTCGGTCTTTGGGTTTTTCGGTTAGTTGAGGGGATATGCACCCCTGAGTTTAAAATGTCCCAGGGGGAAAAAAAATTTGAAAAAAAATCGCCCAAAAATGCGGTGTAGGCGTAAACACCTTTTTCACTATTTTTTGCGTGACGCATGTGACTGGGGGGGTTAAAGATGTTTTTTTAAAAAGTCATATTTGCTTTCAAAACTTGTTTTTTATTATTCTGAAAAAGGGATCTGTCGAAATCACCCCCAATATAAAAATTTTAAAAAAGTATTTTTTGGGGACGTACATGATTTTTTGAGTCAGGGACTAAAATTTTTGTAGAAATTTGAGAACTGCAAACTGAAAAATTTTAAAAATTTTTTCCATCCCCTTCCTGAAGTTTTTTATCCTAAAATGAAATTTTGGGTCCTATGTTGAATTTATTTCCCCACAGAATTTCGGTTTTTCGGTTTTCTTTTTAGCTGACAGGATTAAACCCCTTTGATTCAAGATGTACCTTTGGGAAAAATTTTTAAAGGGAAAATCCGACCAAAAATGAGGGCTGTGAGCGCGAACACCTTTTTTCACTTTTTTTTAGCTGTGACGTAATAAAAGTCATGGGGTTTTGAAGTGTTTTTTTTCAAAAGCGATATTTCCCTTTTTCAAACTCTGAAATTTTCTTTATTCTAAAAAAACTGGCTCTGAAAAATTCATTGCCCTAAAAAAAAATTTAAAGAAGTATGCTTATGCGTCACTAAAACGTCTTGCGTCACGCCTAAAAATATTTGTAGAAATTCGAGAATGCAAATGTGAAAGGTTTCAACTTTCTATCTCATCCTAAAAGCTTTTTATAAAAAAATTTAAATTTTCGGTCCTATGTTCGAATTTAAATTTCAGCCAAGAATTCGGTTTTTGGGGAATTTTTGGGTTAGCTGAGGATATGCACCCCTTTCATTAAAGATGTACCATCTGAAAAAATTTAAAAAGGGAAAACCCGCCCAAAAAGACGGTGTAGAGCGCGAACATTTTTTTTCCTTTTATTTTTTGCGGTGACGTCATTGGCGCATAGGGTGTGAAAATCAAAAAAATAAAAATTTCCTCAGTGACAAAAGCCAAAAAAAATTTCATCTTTGGGGACTATTGCAAATATAAAAAATAAGGTTTATTTAGGAAGAAAAAAAAATTTAATAAAAAATAATAAAAAAAAATAGATGTTCTTTTTTTTGACAAAAGATGGGGCTTTCTGCGACACTGAGTAAACTTGAGCGATGGGTCACTTTGACCCTTTTACACATGCTATCTAAATATCAGTACCCTAGTCTTTGGAAAAAAGGGGTTATGCTTGAAGGGATTTGACTTTTTCTTCTTCCAAATCTTGAAAAACGGACCGGGTACCAAAAAGAACCTTATATTCTTTTCTAAAAAATTTGATGAAAAGGGGGCCCAAAAAAAGGGGTTTTTGGACGGTGTACAACTTTCGAGTAAATTTAAAAATTTGTGACGTCCATGCGCATAACCCTTTATGTTAATTTTGAAAAAAAAATTTTTTCAGCTCTGAAGCAATTTTTTTTAAAAAATTTTCCCATTCCCCATTCAAAAATTTTCCCAACATAGAGAAAATTTCTTTTTTTAATATTGAAAAAAATTTTATTAAAGACGTCAAAACGTCATAGACGTTCATTTTAACAAAATCGTTAAGACTCACAGGGGCCCTAATACTGACCAAATAAACCCCCAAAAATCTCAAAAACCCCCGTTTTAAAAAGCTTTTAAAAAAAATTTTACGACCTTGGTTCAAATCGGGGAATCGTTTTAGAACCTTGGTTTTTTCGATTTTTAAAAAAAAAAACCCCGGGGTTTAAACAAAAAAACCCTAATTTTCCTTTCTGTGAAAATTTGATAAAAATTCGGTTCATCAATAAGGGTTGGGGGCGGTACAAACTTTTTTTGCTATGTCAATTGTGAGTCATAGGGACATATAAAATTTCCCTAAAAAAAAAAAATTTCCTACGTGACTAAAAACCCAAAAAAAATTTTTCATGCCCTTTGGTTTTTTTGGGCAACATAGAAAAAAAATCGTTAGAAAGGGAAAAAAAGAAAGAATAAAAAATAAAAAATTTTATGAAAAAAATGAAGACGTGACCTATAGCTTTTTTTTCACAAAATTTTTTAAAAGCCCCCCAGAGACCTATAACTGACAAAATTTCAATTTTCCCTATAAAAAATTAGGCATTTTTTTTTAAAAGGTTTTTAAAAAATTTAAACCCCCCTTTTGGGTTTAAAAATTCTTGGATCCCTAGTGTTTGGGGTTTTTTTAAAAATTTTTTAAAAAACGGCCCCCGGTTAACAATAGAAAAAAATTTTAACTTTTTCTGGAAATATGATTAAAATGGCCCTTTTAAAATGGCTTGGTTTTTTTTTAAAAAAACTTTCTTTGGAAATTTCAAAGTGACGTCTTTGGGACGTTTTTGTTTGGAAAATAAAGGTATCAAAATTTTTCGCGTCTGAATATTTTTTTTTTAAAAATTTTTTTTTGCCCTTCGAAAATTTTTTAAACTTTAAAAAAATTTTTCTCTTGTTAATTTTGAAAAATTTTATATATAATGACGTCCGTGAGTCTATGACGTTTCTTTCAAAAAATTTTTTAAGGGAACTCTTAGAGACATTTAACGGCCCAAAACCCCCCCATTTTTTATCTAAAAATAGGCCCGTTTTTTAAGCATTTAAAAATTTAAAGCCCTTGTTCGATCAAAAATTTTCGCTAAAAACCCCGGGGGACTTTTGCGTTTTGAAAAAGGACCCCCGAGATTCAAACGGTTTTTAAAATTTTTCACATTCTTAAAAATTTGATGAAATCGGCCCTTAAAAATGTTTTGGCCCGTGCCCAAACTTTCGTAGTAAATTTCAAAGTGACGTATATGACGTCATAGGCTTTTTTAAAATCAAAAAATTAAAAAATTTCGTTGAAGCATGTTTTTTAAAAAATTTTTTCTTTGCCCTTCAAAAATTTAAAAAACTTAAAAAAATTTTAATCTTGTTAGAATTGAAATTCATTATCATAAAATGACGCACGTGAGTCATATGACTTTATTTTCAAAAAATTTTTTGACCCCCAGAGCCCTTATCCCCCCAAATATCATCTTTCTATTAAATAGGCCCGATTTTTTAAGAATTTGAAAATTTGCCCCTTGGTTCAAATCTTGGAATCGCTATAGAACCTTGGATTTTAAAAATTTTTTAAAAAAAAGGAAACCTGGATGACAACTGAATTAATATACCTTCTAAAAAAAATTTGAAAAAAGGGGGCCCCCTTAATAATGGCTCGGGGAGTGTACAAATTTTCGTAGTCAATTTCAAAGGGGGAAGTATATGACGTATAGGCTTTGGTAATCACTAAAAAAAAAATTTTTTCAGTGTCTGAATCATTTTTTTTTTAAAAATTTTCATTGCCTTCAAAAATTTCAACATTTTAGAAATACTTTTTTAAAATTTTAGAAATACATTTTTTAAAAGACGCCCACGTGACGTCTATGCGGGTTTTTTTTCAAAAAATGTTTAAGATCTTGAGACCTTATACTGCCCCAATTTTATCTTTCTTTTTCAAATAGGACGATTTTATAAGCTTTAAAAATTTTTGCCCCTTGGGTTTTGAATTTGGAATCGTTAGAAAACCCTTTGGGCTTTTCAAATTTTTTTAAAAACGGACATGGATGCAAAACTAAAATTTTTAATTTTCCATTCTGTAAAAAATTTTGAAAATTTAGTCCATTAAAATTTAAAGGTCTGGACAGTTTACAAACCTTTTTTTGCATATGTAAAATTTTAAAGTTTTTATAGTCATGAATATGAAAATCATGGGAAAACAAAATTTCCTCCGTGCAAAAAACCCCAAAAAAAAAATTTTATCGCCCCCAGATTTTTTAAAAAATTAAAAAAAAAAAGCGTTTAGGGGGAAGAAAAAAAAAATTTAATAATAATAACTAGATGTCATTCGTGAAAACGAAAAATTGGACTTTCTGCAAAACTGTGTTAATGCAAAAAGCAGGGATAAAAGTTTTTTTTGTAATGACTACCTTGGTGTATTTCTGGTTTTGTGAAAAATTTTACTTTTATTTTCCAAAAAATTAGTGAAAATGATAAGAAAAATTTTTTGTCTGGGGAAGTCACATGCGTATATGATATCATAACTCTAAACATATGTAGAAATTCTGCAAAACTGCAAAGGGTTTAAGTTTCAATTTTCTTCTATCCTGAAGCTTTTGTAATCCAAAATGAAAATTTTGGGGGCCCCTTTTGTTGAACTTTTTCAGCCACAGAACTTCGGTCTTTGGGAATTTGTTTTGCTGACAGGTATGCAAAACCAAATTTTCAAGATGTCCATCTGTAAAATTTTGGGAAAAAAACCCGCCAAAAATAGGGCTGTAGAGCGTGAACCCATTTTTCCTTTATTTAGCTTGACATCACTTTACGTATGGGGTGAAAAGATGCTTTTGTTAAAAAAGGGTTTTTTACTGTAAAACTAAAAAATTTTTTGTTTTTGAACAACTGGCTTTTAAAAAAATTTTTTTCCCCAAAAATATAAAAAATTAAAAAATTTTGCTTATGCGTCAGGGGGCGTTATGACAAAAAGGGACTCAAGATATTTGTAAAAAAATTCTGCGGGAACTGCAAACTGTGAAAGTTTCACTTTTTTTCTCATCCTGAAGCTTTTTAAAATCCTAAAATAAAATTATCGGTCCTATGTTCGAATTTATTTCAGCAAGAATTGGTTTTGGGAATTTCGGTTAGTTGAAGGATATAAAACCCCCTGATTTCAAAATGTACCATCGGTGAAAATTTGAAGAAAACCCGACCATAAATGACGGCTGTAGAGCGTAAACCCTTTTTCATTTTTTTGCTGGCGTCTGTGCCCCCCCTGGGTTTAAAAAAGTTTGTTTTTCAAAAAAAGCGTTTTACTTTGTTTCAAAAACTCTGAAATTTTCTTATTTGAAAAACTGGCTATGTCGAAATTTTTGCCAAATAGGGAAAATTAAGAAGTTGCTTTTGACGTCACATGACTTCATATGGTCACGACTAAAAATTTATTAAGAAATTCTCCCAGAACTGAAAAAAGTGTAATTTTTCAACTTTTTCCCCACCCAAATTTTTTTTTACCTAAAATGAAATTTTCGGTCCTATGTTCGAATTTATTTCACCCAAACAGAATTCGGTCTTTCGGAATTTCGGTTAGCTACGGTTTCACCCTTTGATCGGATGTACAATCTGTGAAAATTGAAGAAAACCCCCCCAAAAAATGACGGCTGTAGAGCGCAAAACACCTTTTTCATATTTTTAGCTGTGACGTCACTGATATAGGGTACGGGAAGTGCTTTTGTTAAAAAGCGCTCCCTTTCCTTTATAACTCTGAAATTTTCATTATTCGAAAACTGGCTTCATGTGGGAAATTTTTCCCCTAAAATAAAAATTTAAAAGAAGTTTTGTTATGAGTCACATGACGAAATATGACGTCAGACTAAAAAATTTTTTGTAGAAATTCTGCAAAACTAAAAAACTGTGTAAGTTTCTTTTTTCTATCTCAAAAAAAGTTTTTTTTCCCTAAATAAAATTTTTTCGGTCCGGGTTAAATTTTTTTTCGCCACAGTTTTTGGGTTTTTGGGGGAAATTTTTCGGTTGTGCGGGAAATATGCACCCCTTTGATTAAGATGTCCCATCTGAAAATTAAAAAAGAAAAAAAACCTAAATGCGGCTGTAGAGCCGACCCATTTTTCATATTTTTAGCTGTAAAAGTCATGGGGACGTCTGGGGTGCAAATTCTTTGAAATAAAAAATTTCCCCTAAAGTGACTAATAACCCAAAAAAATTTTTTCTTTCGTCCTAGGCTATTGCAACAAAAAAAAATTAAGCGTTTGGGTTGGGAAAAGAAAAAAAAAAAAATTTTAAATTTTAAAAATAATGGGATTTTTTTTGTTTTAAACAAAAAGATAGGGCTTTTTTGCAAAAAAAAACCATGCAAACCGGGGTTTTTTAAAAATTTTTGGAAAAACCAAATAAACCCTGCACTGAAGTCGTAAGTATAACTTTGTAAAAAATTCCTGCCAATCCGTCCAAAAAGGGACGGCGTGCAGCGCGGATGAACTTTGGTAGCTTTTTAATTTTTGATTTTCATGGATTTCATATAAAAAATTTTATCTTTAAATTTTAAATGTTCTGATTCCAAATTTGGTTTTTAAAAAATTTTTTTTGGTCTAAAACCCATTGAAAATTTAAGAAAATTGATTTTCGGAAAGGGGGAAAAATTCTTACAATTTGATGAGTCATTGCCCGTTCTTTTTTACAAATAAAAAGGAAACACGAGAGTATAAGTCAAAAAAAAATAAATTTCTATTCATTAAAAACGTTTTATACGTTTTTAAAAATTTGTTTCCCTTTTGGTTTAAAATTTGGGGTTCGTAAAAAAACCTTAGTTCTTTCGGGGGTTTTTGGAAAAAACCCAAAAATCCTGCACAATGAGGTCGTAATATTAATTTTGTAAAAATTTATCCCCAAACTATCAATAAAAAGACGGTTTTCAGGGGACATACTTTGGTAGTTTTTTTTAGTTACCCTATGTGACGTCATATAAAAATTTTTTTAAAAATTTTAATCAAAAAATTTTTCCCGTTTTTGTAAAAAGGACTTTTTTTGCATTGTCTATGGGAAACTTTGAAAAATGGGGAAAAAAAGAATCAAAAATCGGGGAAATTTTAAAAAATTGGTGAAGTCATTGACGGTCTTATGGGGGTTCTCTTTACAAAATGCAAAGGAAACACAGGAATTAAAACTCCCCAAATATCAACTTTCTATTTATTTTGAAAGATTTTATACTATTTGAAATTTGACGTCCCCTTTGGGTTTGAATCTTGGATTTTGACATGCCCCTTTTCCTTTTCAAAAATTTTTGGAAAACCCATTTCCCCCCACATGAGATCGAAAAATATAACTTCTGTGAAAAACCTGCCCCAAACGCCCCTAAATGACGGCTGTACAGCGCGTAAAACTTTGGTAGCTTTTTTGTTCTGAAATATGTGCGTCTTTTGAAAATTTTAGACATTGAATCTAAAGTTCCTGATTCCTACAAAAAACTTTTAAAATTTTTTTTGGCTTGACCTTGAAAAAATGAGTAAATTTTGGGAAACAAAAATGGGGAAAATTTATAAAAATTGTGACGCATAGCGTAAAAGGAATTTCCCCTTTACAAAAAGCAAAAGGGAAACACAGAGAGGAATAATCTTGAAAAATATCAACTTTCTATCTCATCTAGAATCGATTTTAATGGATTTGAAATTTGCCCCCCCTTGGGGTTCGAATTTTCGTTTTCCCCTTTAAAAACCCCTTAGTTTTTCAAATTTTGGCAAACCTTTCCCCCTGCCAAATTAGGTTTTAATAAAAAAATTCGTGAAATTCTATGACAGTCCGTCCAAAAATGACGGCTGTACAGCGCGTACAAATTTGGTAGTTTTTTTAAGTCTGATTTCATGTGGACGTTTTAAAAAGATAAAAATAACTTTTCCCCAAAACCCCCATTGCTTCAGGTGTTGATGATGAATTTTTTTCCCCCTAGCCCCTTCGCAACTTAAGGGAAATAACAAAAAAAAAAAGGTTGGAAAAAAAAAAAAATTAATAATAATAAAAACAGAAAAAACCCAAAAAGGTTTTTGGGGGGGAAAGCAGAAAGCCCAAATAAAGGGGAAAAAGAAAAAAACAGTAAAAAACCCAATGGGGATTTTTTTTTTTAGGAGAAAGTCCTAAAATAAAAAAAAAAAAGAAAAAAAAGTAAAAACCCCAATGGGACTTTTGCCGAAAGGGAAAAAAGCCCAAATAAAACAAACAAACCCAATGGGACTTTTGCTTTAGGCAAAAACCCCCTTTAATAAAAAAACCCAATGGGAAATTTCTGTTTTAGGAAAAAAGTCCTAAAAAAACCAAGTTTCATTCGTTTAAACGATGATAGGCTTTCTGCAAAAATTCCCTTTATATGTATATATAAAAGATGACAAAAATAAAAAATTTTCCCCCAAAATTTTAAATTTCATCCCTTTTTTTCTTTTAATTTTTTGCAAAAATAAAACCCTTCTGTGAATTTTAAAAAAAGCCCCCCCTATCTTGCACATGTGTTTACATAAAAAATTTTACTATGTCATATGACATGAAAAAAAAATGAAAACATTTTGTTCAATTTAAGTTTCTAACTTTCACACACATGAATTTCACACCCCGGGTTTTTTAAAAACCCCTTGTTTAATTTTAGCCTCAGGGGGGAAAAGAAGAAATTAAATACTTGTATAGTGCTATATCCTTTGACATTGTAAGTATTTTAAACCCGTTTTTAGCGTTTTTGGGTTTTTTTGGGTTTTTCCCCTTTTTTTGCCGCATTTTTTTTAGGGGTCAAAAATTTGTGGTGTAAATTTTTAAAAAGGGGCTTGCAAACTGCTCGCCCTCATAGTTTTAAAAAAAATCGGTTTTTGTCTTGTCCCGTTGTACATGTATTAATTTAATGCTTATTTTGGAAAAAAGCCCCGTCAACATTCGACAGACAAAAAAAAAAAAAAAATAAAATATGGGGCCCCCAAATTTTTAATTTGATTTTTTTTTTTTTTTTTAAATCGTTGCGCAAGTATTTAGCTTGGTGACCCTGCGCCCTGACCTTTTCCTTTTTTTATGATGCTGGGTTAGAAATATCATTTTCCATGTAAAATTTCTTATATGAAGTCCAAATTTTAATAAACTTGGTAAACCCTTAGAAAGTTTTAAAAAAATGCTCATTTTATTCGCATAATGTATAAACTTATCCCTTTAGTCGTTTCTGAGTTATTGACTGTTAAACCTCAAAGAAAACAAGCATATTATCAGCAAAATTAGCTTTTATTTTCATTTAGGGGTTTTTTCTTATAACTTTGTATTGCGTAAAACCCCCTTTTAATAAAAATAAAATCCCTTTTGGGAAAAATCAATTATTCAGCTTTAATTCTTATTCATACATATATTTACAAAAATCGTTTTTTAAATTTAGGGGTATGGTTACATATATGCAGTAGGGGTGAAATCCCAAAAATTTTCCCCCGTGCCCCAAAACCCATAAAAATTTCATCGTCCTAGGACTATTGCAAATATTAAAATAAGGGTTTAGTTAGGAAGAAAAAAAGAATAAAAAAAATAAACAAAGACGGGCACGTGACGGGCATATGACGTTTTATTTTTACATAATTGTTATGTAATTGACGTCCTTGGTTCGAATATTGGATCCGCCATAGATGCTTGGACTTTTCGAATTTTGAAAAAAAAAGGAAAAACCGGGTTTTTACACAATAAGAACGTTTAAAAATTTTTACATTCTGTGAAAAAATTTTATAAAAAAATTTGGCCCTTAATATTGGGGTCTGGACCGTGTACAAACTTTGTAGTCAATTTCAAAAAGTGACGTCATATGGGCGTCATAGGCTTCTGAAAATCATTGAAATCAAACTTTTAGCATCTGATTAAATTTTTCATTTTAAAATTTTTATTGTCCTTCGATAATTTTTAACCCTATAGAAAAAATCTTTATAATTTTTTGAAATACATTTTCCCTTTATAGGACGTCACATGCGTCATTGACGTTACGCCTCAAAATATTTGTAGAAATTTGCAGAACTGCAAAAATGTGTAAAATTTCAAAAATTTTTAATCTCATCCTGAAATCTTTTATCCCAAAATGAAATTTTCGGTCCCAGTTCAAACTTATTTCAGCCACAGAACTTCGGTCTTTCGGAATTTCGGTTAGTGACAGGATATGCACAACCTTTTATTTAAGATGTACCATCTGTTTAAAAAATTTTAAGAAAAAACCGACCATAAATGCGGCTGTAGTGCGTAAACACCATTTTCACTATTTTTTGCTGTGACGTCATGTGACGTCATAGGGTGCTGAAGATGCTTTTGTTTAAAAGCGAATCCTTTGCTTCATAACTCTGAAATTTTCATTATTCTGAACAACTGGCATCATGTCGAAATCATTGCCAAAAATGAAAATTAAGAAGTATGCTTATGACGTCCATGACTTTCATATGACGTCACGACTCAAAATTTTTGTAGAAATTCTGGCAGAATTTGCAAATGTGTAAGTTTCAACTTTCCATTCATCTGAAGCTCTTTTATCCTAAAATGAAATTTTCGGTCCTATGTTCGAATCTTATTTCAGCCACAGAACTTCGGTCTTTCGGAATTTCGGTTAGTGACAGGATATGCACCCTTGATTCAAGATGTACCATCTGTGAAAATTTGAAGAAAATCGACCATAAAATGACGGCTGTAGAGCGCGAACAAACCTTTTTCACTATTTTTAGCTGTGACGCCCATGACGTCATAGGGTGCTGAAGATGCTTTTGTTCAAAAGCCAATACTTTGCTTTCATAACTCTGAAATTTTCTTTATTCTGAACAACTGGCATCATGTCGAAATCATTGCCTAAAATGAAAATTAAGAAGTATGCTTATGACGTACAGGGACGTCATATGACTTTCACGACTCAAATATTTGTAGAAATTCTGCAGAACTGCAAACTGTGTTAGTTTCAACTTTCTATCTCATCCTGAAGCTCTTTTATCCTAAAATGAAATTTTCGGTCCTATGTTCGATCTTATTTCAGCCACAGAACTTCGGTCTTTCGGAATTTCGGTTAGCTGACAGGATATGCACACCTTTGATTCAAGATGTACCATCTGTAAAAATTTGAAGAAAATCCGACATAAATGACGGCTGTAAGCGCGAACACCATTTTTCACTATTTTTAGCTGTGACGTCATGTGACGTCATAGGGTGCTGAAATCATTGAAATCAAAATTTCCTCACGTGACTAATAAGCCATAAAAATTTCATGTCCTAGGACTATTGCACATATAAAAATAAGCGTTTAGTTAGGAAGAAGGAAAAAGAATAATAATAATAACTAGATTTCATTCGTTGATACGAATGATAGGACTTTCTGCTAAAATTGAAAAAATATTAAGATTAATACCGTTAGAAAGATATATATATTAAATTCTCTACCCTTTACTTTTTTTTCAGTATGGACTTCTTTAGCTTTGACGTCACATGACGTCATTAGGTTGCTGAAAATTTTTTGTTAAAAAGCGCATACTTTACTCTTATAACTCTGAAATTTTCATTATTCTGAACAACTGGCATCATGTCGAAATCATTGCCCTAAAATGAAAATCAAGAAGTATGCTTATGACGTCACATGACGTCATATGACGTAAAGCACTCAAAATATATGTAGAATTCTGCAGAACTGCAAACTGTGTAAGTTTCAACTTTCTATCTCATCCTGAAGCTCTTTAATCTAAAATGAATTTTTCGGTCTATGTTCGAATTTTATTTAAGCCACAGAACTTCGGTCTTTCGAAATTTCGTTTAGCTGACAGGATATGCACACCTTAATTTCAAGATGTACCATCTGTGAAAATTTGAAGAAAACCGATCATAAATGGCGGCTGTAGAGCGCGAACAACATTTTTCACTATTTTTAGCTGTGACGTCATGTGACGTCATAGTGTGGGTGATGACGCTTTTGTTTAAAAGCGCATACATTACTGTTTATAACACTGAAATTTTCATTATTCTGAACAACTGGCATCATGTCGAAATCATTGCCCTAAAATAAAAATTAAGAAGTATGCTTATGAAGTCATATGACGGCCTTTGACGTCACAACTCAAAATATATGTAGAAATTTTTCAGAACTGCAAACTGGTGTAAGTTTCAACTTTTATCTCATCCTGAAGCTCTTTAATCCTATAAATGAAATTTTCGGTCCTATGTACGAATCTTATTTCAGCCACAGAACTTCGGTCTTTCGGAATTTCGGTTAGCTGACAGGATATGACACCTTAGTTTCAGGTTGTACCATCTGTGAAAATTTGAAGAAAATCTAAACATAAATGAAGTGTAGAGCGCGAACACCATTTTTGTCTATTTTTAGCTATGACGTCATGTGACGTCATAGGGTGCAGATGATGCTTTTTTTTCGAAAGCGCATAGTTTAGTGTTTTAACTCTGAAATTTTCATTATCTGATACAACTGGCATCATGTCGAAATCATTGCCCTTAAATGAAAATCAAGAAGTAATGCTTATGGACGTCACATGACGTCATATGACGTCAGGACTCAAATATTTGTAGAAATTCTGCAGAACTGCAAACTATGTAAGTTTCAACTTTCTATTCACCCTCTGAAGCTCTTTAATTCTAAAATGAAATTTTCGGTCCTATGTTCGAATCTTATTTCAGCCACAGAACTTCGGTCTTTCGGAATTTCGGTTAGCTGACAGGATATGCACACCTTAGTTTCAAGTTTGTACTATCTGTGAAAATTTGAAGAAAATCCGACATAAATGACGGCTGTAGAGCGGCGAACACCATTTTTCACTATTTTTAGCTTTTGACGTATGTGACGTCATAGGGTGCTGTAGATGCTTTTCTTCAAAAGCGCATACTTTACTGTCATAACTCTGAAATTTTCATTATTCTGAACAACTGGCATCATTATCGAAATCATTGTACTAATATGAAAAAAAAGAAGTTTGCCTATGACGTCACATGACGTCATATGACGTCACGACTCAAAATATTTATAGAAATTCGGCAGAACTCCAAACTAAGTAAGTTTCAACTTTCTATTCATCTGAGCTTTTTAATCATATATGAAATTTTCGGTCCTATGTTCGAATCTTATTTCAGCCACAGAACTTCGGTCTTTCGGAATTTCGGTTAGCTGACAGGATATGCACACCTTTGATTCAGGGATGTACCATCTGTGAAAATTTGAAGAAAATCCGACCATAAATGACGGCTGTAGAGCGCGAACACCTTTTTCACTATTTTTAGCTGTGACGTCATGTGAGTCATAGGGTGGCTTGAACATGCTTTTGTTCAAAATCTCATATTTACTCTCATAACTCTGAAAATTTCATTATTCTGAACAACTTGCATCATATCGAAATCATTGCCCTAAAATCAAAAATAAGAAGTATGCCTAGGACGTCACATGACGTCATATGACGTCACGACTCAAAATATATGTAGAAATTCGGCAGAACTGCAAACTGTGTGAGTTTCAACTTTCTATCTCATCCTGAAGCTCTTTAATCCTAAAATGAATTTTTCGGTCCTATGTTCGAATTTTATTTCAGCCACAGAACTTCGGTCTTTCGGAATTTCGGTTAGCTGACAGCATATGCACACCTTTGATTCAAGATGTACCATCTGTGAAAATTTGAAGAAAATCCGACCATAAATGACGGCAGTAGAGCGCGAACACCATTTTTCACTATTTTTAGCTGTGACGTCATGTGATGTCATAGGGTGGTGAAAATCATTGAAATCCTCACGTGACTAATAAGCCATTAAAATTTCATCGTCTAGGCCTATTGCAACATATAAAAAATAAGCGTTTGTTAGGAAGAAGAAAAGAATAATAACTAGATGTCATTCGTTTTAAACGAATGATAGGACTTTCTGCAACATCTGCTTTATTAGTATATATATAGAGATGACATAATAGATAATCTGCCCAAAATTTTGCAACTTTCTATCTCCTCTATTTCTAAATAAAATAGCACAAATAGAACACATTCTGTGAATTTTAATAAAAGTCCGCCCATATCTTGCACATGTAGTTTACATACAAAATTTATACTATGTCATATGACATGAAAGAAAAATGAAAAGGTGTTCAAATTTTAAGTTTCTAACTTTCATCACACATAGATTTCATCACTCCAGCTCAGTTGTAACCTTGTTTAATTTTAGCCTCAGTAGGAAGAAGTATTGAATATTTGTATAGTGCTATATCCTTTCGACACCTGTAACGTAGTTAAACGTATTTAGCGATTTTGGCGTGTTTGGGCTTCCGTAGTTTTGCCATAAATTCCTGGAATTTCGAACTATGGTGATATTTTGAAAGGTAACATCCAGCCTACAAACTGATGCAATGTGAGTATCGTTAGCATAACAATGCAGTTTTTAGATGGTCTAAAATGTGGGCTGCGTGTGAATTTTTCAAGGCTTGCAAACTGCTCGCTAGCTACATAGTGTTGCAAATACGGATTTTTGTCTTGTGCGTTGTACATGTATTAACTTCAATGCTTATTTTGGAAACAGTCAACATTCGACAAAAAAACAAAAACAAAATCAAGATATAGCCCATCAATTGCAATTTGATATTTTTTTTTTTTTTTTTTTTTTTTTTTTTTTTTAAGTCGTTGCGCAAGTATTTAAGCTTGGTGACCACTGCGCGTGACCTTTTCCATATTTTTATGATGCATGATTATGAAATATCTTATTTTCCATGTAACTTTCTTATATGAAAGTCCAATTTCAATAAACTTGGTACCGTTAGGAAAGCTCTTAAAACATGCTACATTTTATACGCATACTGTATAAACTATCTTCAGTCGTTTCTGAGATATTGACTGTTAAACCTCAAGAAAAACAGCATATTATCAGCAAAATAAGCTTCATTTTATTTAGTTTTTTTTTTTTTTTGCTTATAACTTTGTATTGCGTAAACCAATTTTAATAAATAATATTTTTGGAAACGTCAATTATTCAGCTATAATTCTTATTCATACATATATTTACAAAAAACCGATATTTATTGAGATAGAAAGAAGAAAAGAATAATAATAATAAACAAAATGACGTACGTGAGTCATATAACGTTTATTTTCACATAATTGTTAAGACACCCAGAGACCTACTAACTGACAAAATTTCACCTTTCTATCTCAAATAGGACAGTTTTTATAAGCATTTAAAAATGACGTCTTTGGTTCGAATCTTGGGATCACCATAGATGCTTGGACTTTTCGAATTTTGAAAAACGGACACCGGTATACACAATAAGAACGTAATATACACATTCTGTGAAATTTGATAAAAAATCGGCCATTAATAATGGCTCTGGACGTGTACAATCTTTTGTAGTCAACTTCAAATGTGACGTCATATGACGTCATAGGCTTCTGAAAATCATTGAAATCGAAATTTCAGCGTCTGAATCATTTGTCATTAAATTTTCATTGCCCTTCGACAATTTCAACATATAGAAATACTCTTGTTAATATTAGAAATACATTATCATATAATGACGTCACGTGACGTCATATGACGTTTCTTTTCACAAAATGTTTAAGACTCCCAGATACCTATATACTGACCAAATATCACTTTTCTATCTGAAATGGACCGATTTTATAAGCATTTAAAAATTTACGACCTTGGTTCGAATCTTGGATTCGCTATAGAACCATGGGACTTTTCGAATTTGAAAAACGGACACTGAGATGCACAACTAGAACTTATACACAATCTGTGAAAATTTGATGAAAATTGGTTCACAAACAATGGTGTAGACCGCGTACAATCTTTTGTTGCATTTTTTCAAATGTGACGTCATTGAGTCAAAGGTATATGAAAATCATAGAAACAAAATTTTACCATTTGAAAACATGTGTCATTAAATTTTCATTGCCCTTCGACAATTTAAACATATAGAAATATTCTTGTTAATATTAGAAATACATAATATATAATGAGTCACGTGACGTCATATGACATTTATTTTCACAAATGTTTAAAACATCTAGAGACTATATACTGACTAAATATCAACTTTCTATCTTTAACAGGACAGATTTTATAAGCATTTAAAAATTTACGACCTTGGTTCGAATCTTGGATTCGCTATAGAACCAGGAATTTTCGAATTTTGGGAAAAAAAAAAAAAAGGACACCGGATGCACAACTAGAGCCTAAATACACATTCTGTGAAAATTTGATGAAAATCGGTCAAGAAATAATGGCTGTGGGACCGGTACAAACTTTTTCACCTGACGTCAAATCTGACGTTATATGACGTCATATGAAATGTAATACCTTGCATCCGAAAGACATGGTTAGAAATTTTATCCCTAAAATTTTCATTGTTCTGAGTTCAATGGAAAACACCTCGAAATTAACACAAAATAAGAGGAAGAAAAAAAAAGAATAATAAGAAGATAAGAACTAGAACTTAATATACACAATCTGTAAAAATTTGATGCAAATGGGTTCACAAACAATGGCTGTAGACCGCGTACAAACTTTTGTAGCATATTTCAAATGTGACGTCATATGACGTCATAGGCATATGAAAAATCATAGAAATCAAAATTTCCTCACGTGACTAATAATTTCATAAAAATTTCATGTCCTAGGAGTATTGCAACATAGAAAAATAAGCGTTTAGTTAGGAAGAAAAAAAGAAATAATAAGAAGAAGAAGAAGAATAAAAACAGAAACAAATCCAATAGGACTTTTGCTTTAGGCAGAAAGTCCTAATAATAAAAAACGTACAAACCAATAGGACTTTCTGCCAGTGGGCCCGAAAGTCCTAACTAGATGTATTCGTGAAAACGAATGATAGGACTTTCTGCAAGTATGTTAATGCAAAAAGCAGGAGATAGAAGTTCCATGTAATGTCTCACCCTGGTAGTATTTATGTTCATGCTGAACAATTGACATTTATTCCGAAATTAGTGCATATGATAAGAACTAAGTATTAGTCTGTGACGTAACATGATGTCATATGACGTCAGGACATGACTGCAAACTTGATTTTAGTTTAAACTTTCCATTTTTGAACTTACTTCAGCCAAAAATACTTGATTTTTCGGAATTAAAGGGTTTTAGCTGACAAAATATTCAACCTTAGTTTCAAGATGTACCATCTGTAAAATTTGAAGAAAATTGTTCAAAAAGGCGGCTGTAGAGCGCGAACATGTCGAAATCATTGCCCTAAAATGAAAATTAAAAATATGTAATGATGTCATATGACGTCATTTGACGTTAGACTAAAAATATGTATAGAAATTCTGTAGAATGCAAATTTGTAAGTTTCAACTCTCTATCTCATCCTGAAGCTCTTTAATCCTAAAATGAAATTTTTGGTCCTATTTCGAATCTTTTTTTCACCCACCAGAACTTCGGTCTTTGGGAAATTTCGGTTAGCTGACAGGATATGCACACTTGTTTCATGATGTACCATCGTGAAAATTTGAAGAAAATCCGACCATAATGACGGCTGTAGAGCGCGAACACCATTTTCCACTATTTTTTACTGTGACGTCTGAGTCAAGGGTGCTGAAGATGTTTTTTTTCAAAAGATCATACTTTACTTTCATAACTCTAAAATTTTTAATTATTCTGAACAACTAGCATCATTCGAAATCATTGCCCAAAAAATGAAAAATTTAGAAGAAAGCTTATGACGTCACATGACGTCATTTGACATCAGGACTCAAAATATGTATAAAATTCTGCAAAACTGCAAACTGTGTAAGTTTAAAAACTTTCTATCTCATCCTGAAGCTCTTTGATCCTAAAATGAAATTTTTGGTCCTATTTTTCGAATCTTATTCAGCCACAGAACTTCGGTCTTTCGGAATTTCGGTTACTGAAGGATATGCACACCTTTGATTCAAGATGTACCATCTGTGAAATTTGAAGAAAATCCGACCATAAATGAGGGCTGTAGAGCGCAACACCATTTTCACTATTTTAGCCCGACGTCACATGACGTCATAGGGGCTGAAGATGCTTTTGTCAAAGCGCATACTTTCCTTTCATAATCTGAAATTTAATTATTCTGAACAACGGGGAAATCATGTCAAAATTTAATTGCCCTAAATGAAAATTTAAAGAAGTATCTTATGACGTACATGACGTATATGACGTCACGACTCAAATATTTGTAGAAATTCTGCAGAACTGTAAACTGTGTAAGTTTCAACTTTCTATCTCATCCTGAAGCTCTTTTTTCCTAAAAAAAAATTTTCGGTCTTATGTTCGAATCTTATTTCAGCCACAGAACTTCGGTCTTTCGGAATTTCGTTAGCTGACAGGATATGCACACCTTGATTCAAGATGTACCATCTGTGAAAATTTAAAAGAAAAATCCGACCATAAATGACGTTTGTAGAGCGCGAACACCATTTTTCACTATTTTTAGCTGTGACGTCATGGGGACGTCATGGGGTGCTGAAAATCATTAAAATCAAAATTTCCTCACGTGACTAATAAGCCATAAAAATTTCATCGTCCTAGGTATTTGAACATATAAAATAAGCGTTTAGTTAGGAAGAAGAAAAGAATAATAATAATAATAAACCAAAAGATGTCATTCGTGAAAACGAATGATAGGACTTTCTGCAAGTTTGGTTAATCCCAAAAAAGCAGGAGATAGAAGTTTAATGTAATGACTCACCTCTGTAGTATTTCATGTTATGCTGAACAATTGACATTATATTCCGAAATTAAATGCAAAGGGATAAGAACTAATTATTAGTCTGTGACGTAACATGACGTCATATAAACTCAAAATGAAATTGACTGCAAATTTTTGAATTTCTATTTTTATTAAAAGTTCGTCCTATGTTCGAATCTTATTCACCACAAATTTTCGTTTTTGGAATTGGTTAGCTGACAAAATTTTCCACCTTAATTTAAAGATGTACCATCTGTGAAAATGACAAAATGGCGGCTGTAGAGCGGAAACCATTTTTCCTATTTTAGCTCGACTAAAGGTGTCATAGGGTGCTAAAATGCTTTTGTCAAAAGGCATATTTATGCCCTTTAACTCTGAAATTTTCTTATTCTGAACAACTGGCACATGTCAAAATCATTGCCCAAAATGAAAATTAAGAAGTATGCTTATGACGTCACAGACGTCATATGACTTTCAGACTCAAAATTTTGAAGAAATTATGAGAACTGAAACTTTTAAGTTTCAACTTTCTATTCTTTCCTAAAGCTCTTTAATCCTAAAATAAAAATTTTCGGTCCTTGTTGGGAATTTTTTCAGCCACAGAATTCGGTTTTGGGGGAAATTTGGGTTAGTGACAGATATGCACACCTATTTTCAAAATGTCCCATCTGTGAAAATTTGAAGAAAACCCGACCATAAATGCGGCTTAGAGCGTAAACCCCAATTTTTCACTATTTTTGCTGGACGCCCATGACTCATAGGGTGCTGAAGATGCTTTTGTTCAAAACGGCATACTTTCTTTCATAACTTGAAATTTTCATTATTCTGAACAACTGGCATCATGTCAAAATTTCATTGCCAAAATAAAAAATTAAAGAAGTATGCTTATGACGTAATGACTTCATATGACGTCACGACTCAAAATTTTGTAGAAATTCTGCAGACTGCAAACTGTGTAAGTTTCAACTTTCTTCTCATCCTGAAGCTCTTTAATCCTAAAATAAAATTTTCGGTCTATGTTCGAATCTTATTTCAGCCACAGAACTTCGGTCTTTCGGAATTTCGGTTAGCTGACAGGATATGCACACCTTGATTTCAAAATGTACAATTGTGAAAATTTGAAGAAAATCCGACCATAAATGGGCTGTAGAGCGGAACACCATTTTTCATTATTTTTAGCTTGACGTAAATGGACGTCAAAGGGTGCTGAAAATTCTTTTGTTAAAAAGCGATACTTTACTTTCATAACTCTGAAATTTTCATTATTCTGAACAACGGAAATCATGTCAAATTTGCCTAAATGAAAATTTTTTAAG
>CM037780.1:250441-269312 GCA_021229015.1 Solen grandis | reverse complement strand
GTTATTCTTGGATTCGCCATAAACATTTTCGAAAGGAAAAAACTTTCTATCTCATCTAGAAACGTTTTTATATGGATTTGAAATTTGACGTCCTTGGTTCGAATCTTGGATTCGCCATAGAACCTTAGTTCTTTCGAATCTTGGCAAACCTATATAATCCTGCACAATGAGGTCGTAATATATAACTTCTGTGAAAATTCCATGCCAATCCGTCCATAAATGACGGCTGTACAGCGCGTACAAACTTTGGTAGCTATTTTTAGTTCTGACGTCATGTGACGTCATATGAAAATTTTAAACATTGAATCTAAATGTTCATGATACCTACATAGGACATTAAATATGATTATTGACTCTCAAATTAAAAAAAAAAATCGGAAATTCTATACAATTTACGTCATATGACGTCATATGACGTTCATCTTTACAAAATGCAAAGGAAACACAGAGACATATAATCTCGCCAAATATCAACTTTCTATCTCATCTAGAATCGATTTTATATGGATTTGAAATTTGACGTCCTTGGTTCGAATCTTGGATTCGCCATAGAACCTTAGTTCTTTCGAATCTTGGCAAACCTATATAATCCTGCACAATGAGGTCTTAATATATAACTTCTGTGAAAATTCCATGACAATCCGTCCATAAATGACGGCTGTACAGCGCGTACAAACTTTGGTAGCTATTTTTAGTTCTGACGTCATGTGACGTCATGTGAAGATAAAAATAATATATTCCAAAATGCCATTGCTTCAGGTGTCTGTTGATAGAATTTCTTTGTCCTAGACCTTCAGCAACTTAATGAAATAACAACATGAAAAGGTTGGAAAAAAAGAATAATAATAATAAAAAGAAACAAACCCAATAGGTCTTTCTGCGAAAAGCAGAAAGCCCTAATAATAAACATAACTAAACAACCCAATAGGACTTTCTGCTTTAGGCAGAAAGTCCTAATAAACATAACAAACCCAAATAGGAACTATTCTGCTTTATTAACAAAGGCAATATGCTTATCGGTCCTGGTGTACACCATTGCATTCTAAAATGCACCTCATTCTCTCAAATACGCATCGCAATTCACCTTTCAACACGGGCACTCTTTCCTGCGTAGGAACGTCCGGATAGAGGGTAACCAACCCAATAACCGCCTTCTTCTCTTCCTTCAAATTGCTAGATTTTCATATACAAGCCCTTTCCGAAAAACATGAATATCTGCCATGTTTGTTGACGGAATCACTTGAAATTTTCAGGACTTTTTGCACATTGTAGGCTACGGCATTCGTGCAAATTTCAACTTCAAACATCAACTTGCCGATTTTATATGAATTTTTTAATAATTTCTGCTTAAATATGCATGACGTTATAATCACGTGACCAAACAAGTATTCCTTGCAGTATACATCACTTCACTTTTCAGTGTGTTAATCCTGAAGAAATCATGATTTTTGACTCAAAGTTCATGAAACTACAGCGTTTCAATTTCGTTAAAAGTACACTTTTCGCCTTTCTGTCATAACTCAACCAATTCAACCCCGATCTTCAAAAACTAAATATCACCTGAAAGGTCTTTCAAATCACTACAGATTTTGTCCACAGTGTCTAGGTAGAATCTTTTTCGTTTTTGAGATACACCTTGCCGAATAAAAACACCAACAACTGACATATGACCTTGACCTTTACGATTTTCCGGAAACGGAAGTGACTGAAGTAAATGAGATGCTATGTTGCACATTCAGTGAAAATTGTATGCAAATCGGTCAAAAGATAAGGCATGTAGTGCTAAAAAACCCTACATTTTGGATTAAAAGTTTGTTAACGCGTCATGACGTCATTTTACGTCATACGACGTCAGTCTTTTCAGAGCTGTAAGAAATTGATAAGACACATGTTCTGTCCAAATTTGAAGTTTCTAGCTTATCTGAGTGCTTCGTAATACTTAAATAAATTTTCAGGTCCAAAGTTCGAAACTTGGTTCAGCCATAGATCCTTGGTCTTTTTGAATGTTGCAAAATGTATATAATCCTGCACAACAAAGTCCCAATCCATACATTCTGTGAAAAAATCAAGTCAATTGGTTAAGAAATGACGGCTGTAGAGCGCGAACACTATTTTTCACTATTTTTAGCTGTGACGTCATGTGACGTCATAGGGTGCTGAAGATGCTTTTGTTCAAAAACAAATCGTTTGCTTTCATAACTCTGAAATTTTCATTATTCTGAACAACTGGCATCATGTCGAAATCATTGCCCTAAAATGAAAATGAAGAAGTATGCTTATGACGTCACATGACATCATATGACGTCACGACTCAAAATATTTGTAGAAATTCTGCAGAACTGCAAACTGTGTAAGTTTCAATTTCTATCTCATCCTGAAGCTCTTTAATCCTAAAATGAAATTTTCGGTCCTATGTTCGAATCTTATTTCAGCCACAGAACTTCGGTCTTTCGGAATTTCGGTTAGCTGACAAGATATGCACAC
The DNA here is from genome assembly GCA_021229015.1 of Solen grandis. Lineage (NCBI taxonomy): Eukaryota > Metazoa > Mollusca > Bivalvia > Adapedonta > Solenidae > Solen > Solen grandis. The sequence continues at coordinate 266,828 of CM037780.1, read as the reverse complement.
CTTTGATTCAAGATGTACCATCTGTGAAAATTTGAAGAAAATCCGACCATAAATGACGGCTGTAGAGCGCGAACACCATTTTTCACTATTTTAGCTGTGACGTCATGTGACGTCATAGGGTGCTGAAGATGCTTTTGTTCAAAAGCGAATACTTTGCTTTTATAACTCTGAAATTTTCATTATTCTGAACAACTGGCATCATGTCGAAATCATTGTCCTAAAATGAAAATTAAGAAGTATGCTTATGACGTCACATGACGTCATATGACATCATGACTCAAAATATTTGTAGAAATTCTGCAGAACTGTAAACTGTATAAGTTTCAACTTTCTATCTCATCCTGAAGCTCTTTTATCCTAAAATGAAATTTTCGGTCCTATGTTCGAATCTTATTTCAGCCACAGAACTTCGGTCTTTCGGAATTTCGGTTAGCTGACAGGATATGCACACCTTTGATTCAAGATGTACCATCTGTGAAAATTTGAAGAAAATCCGACCATAAATGACGGCTGTAGAGCGCGAACACCATTTTTCACTATTTTTAGCTGTGACGTCATATGACGTCATAGGGTGCTGAAAATCATTGAAATCAAAATTTCCTCACGTGACTAATAAGCCATAAAAATTTCATCGTCCTAGGACTATTGCAACATATAAAAATAAGCGTTTAGTTAGGAAGAAGAAAAGAATAATAATAATAATAATAATAATAAACATAACAAACCCAATAGGACTTTCTGCTTTAGGCAGAAAGTCCTAATAAACATAACAAACCCAATAGGACTTTCTGCTTTATAACAAAGGCAATATGCTTATCGGTCCTGGTGTACACCATTGCATTCTAAAATGCACCTCATTCTCTCAAAACGCATCGCAATTCACCTTTCAACACGGGCACTCTTTCCTGCGTAGGAACGTCCGGATAGAGGGTAACCAACCCAATAACCGCCTTCTTCTCTTCCTTCAAATTGCTAGATTTTCATATACAAGCCCTTTCCGAAAAACATGAATATCTGCCATGTTTGTTGACGGAATCACTTGAAATTTTCAGGACTTTTTGCACATTGTAGGCTACGGCATTCGTGCAAATTTCAACTTCAAACATCAACTTGCCGATTTTATATGAATTTTTTAATAATTTCTGCTTAAATATGCATGACGTTATAATCACGTGACCAAACAAGTATTCCTTGCAGTATACATCACTTCACTTTTCAGTGTGTTAATCCTGAAGAAATCATGATTTTTGACTCAAAGTTCATGAAACTACAGCGTTTCAATTTCGTTAAAAGTACACTTTTCGCCTTTCTGTCATAACTCAACCAATTCAACCCCGATCTTCAAAAACTAAATATCACCTGAAAGGTCTTTCAAATCACTACAGATTTTGTCCACAGTGTCTAGGTAGAATCTTTTTCGTTTTTGAGATACACCTTGCCGAATAAAAACACCAACAACTGACATATGACCTTGACCTTTACGATTTTCCGGAAACGGAAGTGACTGAAGTAAATGAGATGCTATGTTGCACATTCAGTGAAAATTGTATGCAAATCGGTCAAAAGATAAGGCATGTAGTGCTAAAAAACCCTACATTTTGGATTAAAAGTTTGTTAACGCGTCATGACGTCATTTTACGTCATACGACGTCAGTCTTTTCAGAGCTGTAAGAAATTGATAAGACACATGTTCTGTCCAAATTTGAAGTTTCTAGCTTATCTGAGTGCTTCGTAATACTTAAATAAATTTTCAGGTCCAAAGTTCGAAACTTGGTTCAGCCATAGATCCTTGGTCTTTTTTGAATGTTGCAAAATGTATATAATCCTGCACAACAAAGTCCCAATCCATACATTCTGTGAAAAAATCAAGTCAATTGGTTAAGAAATGACGGCTGTAGAGCGCGAACACTATTTTTCACTATTTTTAGCTGTGACGTCATGTGACGTCATAGGGTGCTGAAGATGCTTTTGTTCAAAAGCAAATCGTTTGCTTTCATAACTCTGAAATTTTCATTATTCTGAACAACTGGCATCATGTCGAAATCATTGCCCTAAAATGAAAATGAAGAAGTATGCTTATGACGTCACATGACATCATATGACGTCACGACTCAAAATATTTGTAGAAATTCTGCAGAACTGCAAACTGTGTAAGTTTCAACTTTCTATCTCATCCTGAAGCTCTTTAATCCTAAAATGAAATTTTCGGTCCTATGTTCGAATCTTATTTCAGCCACAGAACTTCGGTCTTTCGGAATTTCGGTTAGCTGACAAGATATGCACACTTTGATTCAAGATGTACCATCTGTGAAAATTTGAAGAAAATCCGACCATAAATGACGGCTGTAGAGCGCGAACACCATTTTTCACTATTTTTAGCTGTGACGTCATGTGACGTCATAGGGTGCTGAAGATGCTTTTGTTCAAAAGCGAATACTTTGCTTTTATAACTCTGAAATTTTCATTATTCTGAACAACTGGCATCATGTCGAAATCATTGTCCTAAAATGAAAATTAAGAAGTATGCTTATGACGTCACATGACGTCATATGACATCATGACTCAAAATATTTGTAGAAATTCTGCAGAACTGTAAACTGTATAAGTTTCAACTTTCTATCTCATCCTGAAGCTCTTTTATCCTAAAATGAAATTTTCGGTCCTATGTTCGAATCTTATTTCAGCCACAGAACTTCGGTCTTTCGGAATTTCGGTTAGCTGACAGGATATGCACACCTTTGATTCAAGATGTACCATCTGTGAAAATTTGAAGAAAATCCGACCATAAATGACGGCTGTAGAGCGCGAACACCATTTTTCACTATTTTTAGCTGTGACGTCATATGACGTCATTAGGGTGCTGAAAATCATTGAAATCAAAATTTCCTCACGTGACTAATAAGCCATAAAAATTTCATCGTCCTAGGACTATTGCAACATATAAAAATAAGCGTTTAGTTAGGAAAAAAGAAAAGAATAAAAATAATAATAATAATAATAATAATAACATAAAAAACCCCAATGGACTTTTGCTTTAGGGGGAAGTCCTAATAATAAAAATAAACAGTAAAAAACCCAAAAGGGACTTTTGCTTTAGCAGAAGCCCTAATAATATTTTCCCTCGAAATATTTAACATGTTTGGAGGCTTGGAAACAGATGGACCTTGTCAACAGATCCTGGTAGGGTAAGAGCTGTTGACAGGGTCTTCTGTGTTTGCTATAAAAAATTGTTTCTACACATCTGTACCGGAAAAAAATTCTTTGGGTTTTTTTGGGGAATCCCTTTAAAAATTTAAAATTTCCCTTACATCAACAAGACATTTTGTATCAATATTCTTTTGATAAAAGATCAATAAATGGTTCGTTCAACTTTGAACTGCCCAAAAACTGGCCAACTAGTTTAAAAAATAACAGTAAATATAAAGACGCAATGTTGAAAAGATAACAACAAGTATATCTAAAAAAAATCAATTTTGATGTAAAACAATGCATTTCCGAAAAACTTATTCAATATGTGCACCCATATTCAACTAATTATCAGGCCCAAAGGGAAACTTAAAACATAAGCGGGTTTAACCTTTTCAGGGGAAAATTTAAAAAAACAACTCTAGTCTGCCAAAATAGCCGTAACATCCAGTCTAAGAAGATTATTGAAAGCTTTCAAGGGCTGTTAGATCCATCTTAATGATAAACACAAGTTACGATGAAAAGTGTGAGTTGATCAGACTGAAAGACCCAGGGTGCTGTACTCTTTTCAACACTGGCATAAAGAGGTGTAAAATTGATATTTCGACAAGGAGTGATGTTTTACCAAAGAGTTATGCCTGGTTGGCGGGTAAACCACATTTAGATCTGCTACATAAAAAATGCTTCTTGCTGAAATTACTGGTTGAAATATGTATAAGAGCTTTTTCACAAAGTGTAATTTATGTTTTTTCCTTTATGAAATTTGATGTCTACTGTGTATATTGCCCCATATCTTTTGGTCCTAGAAAATGCTGGAACGTGTCCATATTTTGATTACTTTAACTTTGCACATGCTCTAAAAGGGTTTAAAATTCAGCTGCTCTTTTGAAATTTACGATGGGAAAAATATGATGCCAATTTGTATAGCAAATAATTTCAATTAAACTAGCTTTGTGCACAGCCTTTAATTATCAAATAACTTTTTTCCCAAAATTAGAGTGTTGTCAAGTTTGTAAAAAGGCACTATCAAAGAACTCGTGTTAGAAAGTGTTTGCATGTATAAATGCTTTGCACCAGGGAGGGGGTGTGCGACAGGCTGCCCTTGGAAAATTTTGACTTTTTTTTTTTCTTGCTTTAAACCCAAAGTGGTTTTTGGCTGTTTTTAAAAAACCCCCACAATATATGCTTGCCGGGCCCAAAGTCCTTTTGTCTGTAGATTTCACTGTCGGGAAGGGTTTCTGTAAAAAAACCCCCTTTGAAATGCCCGTTCCCCCCCTTTTTTTGGGCAAAACATTGATAGGTACTGGACACGGATTGTCTAACAAAATTCCCTTTAAAGTATGATTTGGCATATCATGTAGGAAAAGAAAAGGGACGGGTACCATGGTTACATATTTTATAACCTTTTTTCCTTTGCATTATGGATGAATTTGTCTCAATAATTCGCAGAGGCACTGAATTGAGCCAAAAACCCAAATTGGCTATGATTTCGTATAATGCAGTTTATCATATTAAAAAAATTGATCAAATCTGAAAGGGGAAAAGGGAAAATAACGTTCTTTTTTAAAAAAAACATTAAATTTTTTGGGAAAAATAATGTAAATATTCAATGGCATATGAATAAAAAGGCCTGCCCAGAGTGCCAAATACGCATGCATTGTGGAGGACAGTTGTCCGTTCCCCCCCTGTGCGTGACTCTCTCACATTGTTTTTAAACATTAAAAACCCCTTTGATTTAAAAGACTAATGAATAAAAACTTGTGTCATTTGGGCCCCTTCAATTAGTTTATTGGGTCAATAATATGAGGGTTAAACCAATAATCATGTAAAGGGTTGGAGGTAAACTGAACTTTGAAGTTTTTTATCCAGGCAGTAAAAATGGTATAAATACTGATGATACATTTGGACTCTCGATTAAAAAAATTGAATAAACTAGTGGATTATATACACTCTTTTCTAACTGAAAGGAAAATTCAAAGTGTCTATAGATGCAACCATGTATATCACTATTTTGGGAAATAAGTACAAACGTTGATGAAAAAAGGTTAGGAGAGGAAGAGGGGAATGAATGAAGGTGAAAAAAAGTGATGGTGATGTTTATGATGATGATGATGAAAGCAATGGGAGAAAGATTTAAAAGGGCAATCCTTTTTATTATCAAAAAAAAGACCCAGTTTTTACAGTGGATTTTAACCCTTTCAAATTTTAGCCTTTTTTTTCAGGGATATACCCAAAATTCCCCGGGAGAAAATTATCTTTATTAAAAATTAAAATTTACCCGTGGGTTTTTTGACAAAAAAAACATAAAAAATTAACATGAGACTGCACAATAATAACCTATGATATTTTTTGGCCTGTTTTGCTTTCCAATATATCATTTTAAAATTGGAACAGTCTTTTTAATAGTTAAAATCTCAACAAAAGTATCTTAATACATTTGACAATTAAAGTTCATTCTTTTGATCCAAAATGTGATGAAAAAATTGTTTCTTTATGAACTTGCAAAGAAATTTATGTGTAAAAAAAACAAAATGTAAGTACAATTATGGGATATTTAAAAATGCAGGGGCCCAAAAAAACACATTTTTTACTAAAAAGGCGTTTTGCTATTGTATGATCAATGATAAACTGTTTTTGAAAAGCCTTGCACCTTAAGGAAACAAAACCACCATTGTGATCCATGTCAATGAAAAACCGCATTAAAACCACAGAAACCTACAGAAAAAATCTTGCATGTATTGTAAAAATTTAGCATACACAGGACATCCTTCCAGTGAAGTGAAACTCCAATGTCCCAGGGACACAAGGGGGAAATTTGGTTTTCATAAACCTCACAAACCCTTTTTCCCTTTTAGGTTCAAAAAGTGTTTTTAAAATTTGTTTTCTGACAGTCTTAAAGGTTTCCATTTAAGGCAAAGTTATTTCTTTTTAAAAAAAGGGTTTAAAAAAAATGTTGAAACAACTCGGGGGGCAAAAAATAGGAAAAAAAAACTTTTTTGGGGGTTTAAATTTTAAATTTTAAAACAAAGTATGGAAAAAAAAATTTAAATTTATTTCCAGACAATGATTATTTCTGATTATTATTTACAGAAATTGACATGAATTTTTATTTATTAATGGGGTAAATGATATAAAGGGGTAAATTGTGGACCCTTAAAAAAGAAACTTGAAATTAAAAAGTTTTTAGGTTTCTCACTTACTCCTATAAAGTTGAGCATTGGAAACAAATTTTGGGGATAAACTCTGTTTTTTCTGAGACTTTTTTTCTATTAGTTTTATTTTTGATACTATAGTTTTTTTTTGGGAAATCTTCGTCATGGACTCTAGTTTTAAGAATGAAGTGGAACCCTAGGGTTTTGCTTAGGGCATTATATAAAAAATATATACATAAATCACAGTATATCCCTTTACCTCAAAATATTCTGTCATTTAAAATTATTGTAAAACAATTATTTGATTTTTAGTTTAAATGCAGGTATAAATGAAACAATGAATTTTTCTTTGCCATAGACTGTATAGACTAAGAGTTTAAAATTTCGTAATAATAATTAAACGGAGGAGAACTGATCAGACAGTCCAAAATTTAAAGGGGAGCTGTCTGATCAGGTTTTGCACTTTTTGGCCAATGCAAAAAAATTAGTTTCATTAAGTTAATGGGATATGTATAAAATTAAAAAATATATTAGAGTAATTTTAGCTGAAGCAAAACAAGCAGTTTTTGTGTGCATGTGTGGTGTGTGAAAGGATGTGTTTGTTAATCTGAGGGGGTATGTGCAACGGTGAACTTCAAAACTCCATGTCATCTGTAAAAAAAAATGAAATAATCTTGCTGGGGGGGATATCTTATGCAAAAAAAAATATGAAAACCCCCAACTCATTTGAAAGGAGTGTCTTGAAAATATAATAGAGTCTTTTCAATTGTTCCCAGTTACATTCAGTCTTTTCTGTAGTTTATTGAGTTGTATAATGTAAAATATAAAACCCAAAATTCCTGCATCTTCCGATTCATGCAATAAAGTATTTAAAAATTACATTTAAATCGATGGCCAGCTTAATGATGGGAATTACTACGTTTGCATATCCCTTTTAATATTAAGTACTAAATTACAGGAAAAATTTCATAATGTCTATTAGGAAAAATTTCACATTAAAACAAAAAAGAAGAAATGCAAAAATCCTTTTTTTTGAAATCTTTTAATGACAAATTTTTGGTTAACCCCTTTAAAATAAAAACTTATTTTAAACTATGTGTAGCAATGTTGTCCCGACATTTTTATCGTTCAAAGGGCTATGCACTTTACCGGGGGATTTTACCCGTGGCATTTAAAAAATGCAAACCATTTAAAAAAAATAATTAAAATAAAAGGTTTCAATTTAAATATCCTGTTGGGGCAGTCACTCAAAAAATTAAAACAAAAATACCCATAGTAATGTATACATAAGGACCATTGTTTTGTTACCAGAATCTTGTGTACAATGCACCCTTTAAAAAAATTTTAGCCTACTTTTCGGTTTTAACCAATAACAAAAAAACCTGACTCTGTCGAAATTAACCTCCTGTATTTTTCTCTGTATTTTTATTCTAAGTAGAATATAACAGGTGCAACGCATATCACAAAGTATCCAACAAAATCCCTATACGCAGCTTAGCCCTATCTTTCAAAGCATTTAGCTTTAAAAATTTCAAAACCAATCCAATGATTCCATAAATGAAACCAAACAATTCTCTTGATCCTTTTCTTTGTTCGTTAAACAGGACTAAAAAAAGCTTACTCGGTGACGGCCCGGTCAAAAATCAATTTTGCCACTCTAAGTTAATCCTGAGGATTAATGTAAACATATTTGAAACTGGCCATTTTTATTTGTCAGCAATGATCTAGAAAAAAATCCGTTAGATTACAGTATACCAAATATAGAGATGTCAATAAATACATCCAGATTTTATAAACTCAAAAATAAATAATAATTAAAAAGGGGACTGTAATGTGTTGACATGAATGTATGTTAAAATATATACAGTAAACAACCATTCATTGTAGTATGAAAGTTGTCATTTCATTTTTGAATGAGGAGCAAGGATACTGTATTGTCACAACAATGAACCAGTTCAGTGTGGCATGCTTTTTTTGGTAATGAAAGTAGAAGCATTCACCAATTACAGGTACAACATGTGGGAATAAGGGTTTACAATGTTACGATTAGCATTTTTAATAGGTTCATGGAGGCGGTGTTATGAACGCTGACTTTACATTGTTTGTATAGTGGCTTATCAAATACGCTTAATTGTGGGTCATTAAATAATTTTGTATTTGATTTTGCAGCTTTGTTCTCCTTGAGTGATCACTGTTTACATTGTCATGATTATGTATTCATAATTTGAAACAGATTATGGGACCTAGGTTCAGTGGACAACCTGTTAGTAGTCATGTGCCATGTGAGGACTATGGTTTTACGGAGACAAAGGTATGTAACAGGTTTTTATATTTTTAGCTTGACTATTCAAGAAAAATGAGAGCTATTGTAGTTGCCTGCCTATAAAAAAAAAAGGCGTCGGCGTTGGCGTTTTAGCTTTTGGTTAAAGTTTTGCATGCATTTACTATCACCTTATAACTCAATAACCAATTATGGTATTGACTTGAAAGTTATGAATATGTTTTTTATTTCAGCGGCATCAGGACAACAGGTGAATAACTCTTGGCTGAATATGATATTCAGTTATGGCCCTTTTAGCTCTTAGGAAAATTTGCGTTTAAGTTTGCTTGGCAAGCTATATCAGCCTTATATCTCTAACCATTATGGTATTGACATGAAATGTTATGGAATATGTTAAGGGAAATCAGACAACCAAGGTAGATAATTCTTGATGAATAATTTACAAATTATGGCCCATTTTTAAACTTTGAAAATTTTGGTTAAGTTTTACTGCATGATACTTTTTATGCTTAAATCTCAGTATCCAGGCATGCAATATTTTTAAACATCTTATTACCTAAGCGTTTATCATACATCAAGGTAGATAACTCTGATGGAATATCATTAATATTATGGCCCCTCGTTTTAAACTTAGAAATTTTGTTAAAGTTTTGCATGCAAGTGACTTTCATGCTTATATTCAGTAACCAGGCTTGGTTTAATTTGGAAAACTTCTTTAATATGTACATTGGTATCCTAATATAATGCAGGATAGTTTTTGGAATGAATCTAATGCAATGAGGGCACTTTTGACTTAGGCCTTTTGGTTAAAGTTTTGCATGCAAGCTTTTATCCTGCTTATATCTCTCAGAAATTGTTTTGGTATTGACTACGAAAGATTAGAAGTGTGTTCAGGGGCATCAGAAAACCAAGGAGGATAACTCTTGGAGTGATTTTTTATACAAATTATGCCCTTTTCTAACTTGGATACTTGGTTAAAGTTTTGATGCAGAGTGTTATTATGATTATGTCTCAGAACTACGGCTGGGAATTATTTTAGATTTCATCCAAACTAATTAAGGGTGTTAAACCTAATTTAAGACTATCAAGGTATATCATTTTTGCTATTATTATAAACAGGGTATATGAAGGGCAAGAATTAAAATAGATTTGATTTTATTTATTCAAAGCCTTTTGAGTAGTCGAGGTGCTGTCCTCTGGAAGCTCTTGTTTGTATTGAATACGAATTACTACTGCCCCAAGCTGGATTTGAAAACAATAAGGATAAACTTTGTTATTGGCTGTTTTATACTCTCCCGCAATTGGAATTTGTTGCTGAATTTACAGTCCAGAGAACAAATTGCTATGTATCAAAGAACCAAAGGCATATATACTGGTGAAACTGCACTGTAATGGGCCCATGTTAGATGCTAATGTATCTAAGTGAGAAAAATGTGCAGCCAGACTGGGACTCGAACCTGGGACCCCTTGCTTACAGGATGAGTGCTCTACTAACCGAGCCACTGGACACTTACATAAATCTCTCACTGATATTATGATAGGGTTACTTTTAGGCCGTTACATTATATCATTGTACTGCTTGCTGATGAATCAGGGATTTCCTTAAGTGGACGCCACGTGAGCAAGTGGGCAAGTGATTGTTCAAAAGAAGAAGGGGCGGGCAAGTTTATTTCATGTAAATGAAATCCTGCGTTTTTTTTATTTTCTAAAGTATATTGGTGGTAAAATGCTTGCAAATTGTCTTTGATAAAAAACATTTAACTAAAATTCACCCTTAATATTGCAATATTATTTTTAAATATAACAAAACACAACTAACTTAAAGATCGGGCAAACTTGTTTTCAACTGGCGGGCTAGTAGATGTTCAAAGTACACTTGACTGGACAAGTGAAAGTCAAATCCTTAAGTAAAAAACACCTGTGAAGACATGGACAGGCTCTGATGTAGACACCATTATAACTATCAATTGCAAAGTTGCTCATGCCTTTATTTTTTTCAGCATTGGATGAGTCTCTAATCAACTTTTAACCTTCTTGATATATCAATCAAAAATTTAAACTAGAAGGATTAGTCAGTCCTGCTGAGAAAGAAATTTCAGTGAGTGGTAAAAATGTGCAAAACAAAGTTACATGCCAATTTTTAGTCATTGTAGAAACTTCCAGGAACTCATATGAATTTTGTCGTGCTTTAAATGGGTCAATGTTATTATGAGTTAAAAGTTCTCTTTTATGGAAAGATATAAAAAAAGAAAGTAAATAATGTAAAAAATTGTTAATTAATAAATGATATATTAAAGTACATGAAATGTAAAATGCATTTATTTTAATCTTAATTTAAAAAGAGAAGATTATTCAATGAACTAATATGTAACTGTAAGTGGTATTGTAGTAAAAAGGTTGCCCTGCGATTTTGGTATAATTGTATAAAGTTTTCATTATGTTATTATTCCACCAACACCACCGTATATATTCTTTGTTTGATTGTGTCAGTACTGCTTAATGGTTTTGATTTTCAGAATTGATAATCTCACGTCTGCGGAACCTTGTAGGGAAGTGTGGAACTGGCATCGGGTTGAGGATCTGGCTAAATTTCTTCTCATTTGACATCTATTATGAGGTTCACGAAGTCTTTCCAGCAAACCTTTGGAGGAGGTTACAGAACTCCACCTAGACAGACAAAACAACCAGCTAGCATGTCTAGAAAGAGAAATAAATGGAAAAGATTGAGAGCAGAAGAAGCGTGCAGAAGAAGAAATAAAGATAATGTGCAATCTGGGAGGTGCAAAAGAAATGATAATGGGGGGGATTTCAAGAAGCAGAAAATGAATTCATACAAAAAATGTGAAGTTGAAGAAAATTCAGAGGAAAACCAGCCAAAAGTAAAGAAATAACCACTTCAAATCCATGGGATCCCTTGAAACCATCCTTCAGAGTTACCTGTAATAGAAATGGTGATAATCATCACTTTGACTCTATGACTTGCAGCTCCAACTTTGGGGTGCGGTTTATTCAATACTTTGGATGAATGTGGAAGATGAAAGAGTTTGATATGAAGTGATTGAACATAGATGATCAGGATGTGAGAGTGTGTCTGGGATTGACCAGGGGGAAGTTGCAAGGAGAAACATCGTAGTTTTGGACGCACGACCTCAGACAACAGTGGCATACATATGTTGAGGTAATTAATCAGGGGAGAAAACTTTTTAATGAAGGGCATATTCCTCATAAATATTTATCTTTTAAATGCAAATAAGATGGATTTTTCATCTGGAATTTTCCATTCTTAAAGTTTGTGAATCTTTCATTTGCTCTCAAAAAAATATCTGCATTTAGATGTACATTCCTTTTCAGTACTGAAATAAAATTTTTGGCTGCTAATTCATTGATTACTGTAGTCTGATGTCAAAAAGCGTACAGAGTTAGTATCACTAGTCTTAGTATGAATTATATCTACCACATATAGGCATTATCTGCACTTAAATAATGACAAAATTTTACAGTTGGACATAAACTGTAAAACAATAGCAAACTGACATATACAAACTACGCAAAAGGAAGAAATTGGAAAAAGGCAGTTATGAATCAAAAGAAAATTGAGGATTTCTTATCATTAATTTCTTGGTTTAGTTTAAAACTTATTTATTTTACGTCGATTAAGGAAAACAAGTCTACAACTTATATAATCCTCTCGAAGGTTCCTGGTTGGACCAGTACTTTGCGCCCAGAGGTAATGAAAAATCTTGCCTCCAACGGGGTTCGAACCCACAACTTCGGATCTGTAATCGGATATGTTCCCACTGGACCACAAGCCACCCTTCACTCTTGGCAGTGGACCTCAGTGATAGCCAGTCATGATACATAGATAAAAAAAGTCATGTTTTGAAATATTAGGGTTCCCACGGGTTAGAAATTTAGCCGATTTGCACTTGCTATTTTTAGCAGGTAGTAATTTTCTTTTACTTGCTAAATGAAAGGTCAACTCACAATTTAAAATTTAAATCTTTACTTGTACATATCAAGTCAACACAGTGCAAAATAAGAACCATTAGGCATGCAGGACAACATGTGGGCATTGTTATTTTGTGTAGGCCCCTATGCAGAGTGGTGGGTCTTTCTGTCTCCTCAGACTTACACCATCTTGTTACTGCAGGCTTTATTCTATAACTCAGCATAGTACTCATTTCCATCACAAAAATACAAGTACCATAAAATTATAACTCGCATTTATAATTTCACTTACATATAGCAAGTATGCAAGCTTAAATTCAAACCCCAGGGGTTCAGTAAGGACCACCAATTAAAGGGTCAAAATGGACGTCTTGTGCATGCATGGAGACCTGAATATTGATATTCTTTGTCTACCATGCCCAATGAATTATTTTATTTCATCAATTGGTGGAATACCGTGCCCTTTACCTTGTTTAGAATCAGTTGGACACATCAGCAAAAAAGGTCATACAATATTGTAGCTCAGTTTTGCACAGTAAAGAATAAATCTTTGTTTTATATTTGCATTTAAAGTTGTACATTGATATTCATCAAGTCATTAAATTAGTTAATGAAATATTCATGAGATAAAGGGTTAAGGTATGATATATGCTACACTGGTGTGTTGACAGGCTGTGTGAAACCAGGATGGTGATGTGGTGGGTATGTGACCCAATGTGTGGATCAGGAGTATCCAAACAGGTAAGCTGGGGGGACAGGTGTTTCAACCAAACTCCACACAGGTAGTTACCTCCCCTTACAGTTGTAGATAACACTGCCACCACAGTAAAACTTAAACAGGAATTTAGCCTAATTTTTCTTTATTCCCCAAAAAATTATTTTACTGGAGTGTCATTTCCCTAGTTCATTATCACGGACATTGTGGACTGCGAGTGATTTTTTTTTTGCTTACAATGGAGCTCACTGTGTGTAGGTTGGTGTTTTACCATGTATGAATCCATGTTGCTCAATACACCTTTACTTTTAATTACTGTGGATAATTTGATTAGTAAAACATTTTACTCCAAATTTTAAATTATAAAGGCATTTCATTTGAATTTTTACCAGAGACAGCATGGATCATTTGATCAACTAAAATGTTGCCTTACATATGGGTTCTTGGGGTTTTGAAAAGTGCAACTTCAATAAAAGATTATTTAAATGGATGCAGGGTTTTCTTTGGGGTCAGCAAGTAGTGATAAATATTCAGGGAAAATGATGTTTTCCCATTGAAAATTCCACAGAAATTACGATGGTGATTAATGGAATTTTATAGAAAACCAGGGGTTTCCCAAATGATGTGTTTTACATAAATTCAGTCAATTTTGTCTCACTTCTTGTAAAAAAACTCCCCAGATTGCACTTGTTTTACTGTTCAGGTTAGACTGTAATTTTTATATACCTAAAGGGACATATTTTAAATTGATATGCTCTGTTCACCCATAAGAAATCTCTTGTAGAATCGTGATGTATCTCTTGAGTCACTTGAAGGATTGAAAAAAAATTTTAAAGATATTTTAAAATTATTCAGAGATGAAGTGCAAAGCACAAGTTTGGGGTCAGCTTGGGTCAAGTCCAGGATCACATTTAAAGAGGAAATATGTCACACTGAGTAATATAATGTGGGGGAAATTTTGTGTCTGCTTTTTTATCTTTTAAACAGCGGAAAGAAATTGAAATATCTGACATAAAACTTTTTAAGTGTTTACCATATGAGGTGTCCAGACGCAGATTTCTTTATTGTTTTATAAATGCAGCAAGTCTGACTAATTTAAAAAAACAGTTTTGAAAAAACCCAAAGGGCATTTATTCTTTTTTTTGAGTTTGTTAAAAATATTTTTGGATATCATGTACGTACATGTCAATGATATAGCTCCCACTTGGATACAGGTAGTCAAAAGTTGACCTGGCTTACACAAGTTCACAAGGTTTTTTTTGTGAACTTTAAATGAGCAATTGACCCATCATGAAAGGAAAGGCTGGATTTAACTTTTCACTTCTAAAAACTGAAAAGAAGCATTCTCCAAAAGGGGAAATGAAAAACCCCAACCCAGAAAAAATCTTTTTTATTTATCTCCCTTGTGTTTCAGGCTGCACTAAGCGGGCCCCAAATTTCGTACAACATATGTGGAGAGATAGCTAAAAAAGGGAGTGTATGACATTTGAAAACCCTTTACAACCTTGGAGTATCTCGGGAGGGGAAAGGGCCCTTTGTAAGCATTTGATATCGGGGCTCTTGTGGTGAAGGGTTTTGGCTGCCAAAAAAATTAACAAGATAAGAGGGTTTTTTTCAAAAATAAATAGGGACTGGGGATATTGTTCACATTTTTTAAAAAACCTACATGATTTTTTCAAGTAATACATCAAAAATATCCTTACATTACATGAAAATATCAATAAATATGATAAAACCCCTACCCCAAATTTTTTATGACAAAATTTCAAAAAACTAGGGGATGCAAGCCGGCCTGAAAAAAAACCCCCCCCCCCCCCCCCCCTCATGTTTTTTTTTGACGTCGCACCAGCTACACAGTAACAAACCCCCTTTCCCCTCTGTTACCCCCGTCCTCACTGTCTTTAAACCCCTTTTTGCCCGCTATAAAACAAGTGATCGCTCAAATTATTCTTGTTTCCCTTTTTTACCTTGATTTTTTTAGACAATTAAGAAGGAGTATTGCCTATATGCTGACAAAATTTTAAATCACGCAAATTTCTAATTTTTCATTGCGGCCCTGTTTGCACATATAATCATTCACTGCTATTATTTTTTAAATCTTGTTTACTTCGGATCTAAAGCTAAAGGGAAAGTCAAATTTGTACATGACGTACCTATACCCGGGATATAAAGAAACTTGTTCGGGAAATATGAATAAAAAGCAAACGGCAAATATTGAATAAAATTAAAGGGGGAAAAATGTCACTTAAACATCTGACTTTACACAAATGCACCCGGGGGGGTGTTACCATGGTTATTCAATGGGAAAAAGCATGTACATATAGCCAAAAATTTAAAAAGAAATTTATGGGCAAAAATGTTGATTGCCTTTATATGAAAATAATAAAAACTTTAAAGGAAAAAAAGATGCAAGGGGCCCTCGTCCTAGTTATACTTTTTTTTTTTTTTTTTTTTTTTTCTAGTTATACTTTAAAAACCTCATATAACTTGGTATGATTTTTAATAGCATAAATACGTTAAAATGTTATTACTTCAGGTATGTGTTATTTGTGCACAGCTTCCAAAAAAAAGTCCGCAAAAAAACCATTCCCTAAAAACCCCCCAGTTTTCCGGAAGTGTAACCCCCGTTTCCCAAATTTTGTTTTGGAAGCCATCGAGTTTTTTTTGGGAACCTTGCATGTCCCCCTTTTTTGATAGCTTCTGTGCGCTACCCGCTCTCCTTTTTTTTTCTTTTCATAGCCTCGGCTGTGTTTTTTTTTATTTTTTATTGGTTTTAAATTTTATATTGTGTAGAATTCCCCAAACCCCCGTCCCGTATCGGGACCTTTTGCCTTGTGTCACGGGGTTTCCCTGCTTGGCTCCCGTGGGGGCTGGTTTTTTTTTAAATTTTTATTTTGTATATTTCTGTTGTCTCGTTTCGAGATTTTCTTTGTAAAGGGTTTTTTCGGTCTTCCCCTTTTTTTATTTTTGGGAATTTTCATTGTTCTTTTGTATTGCTTTTTACTAAATCGCAGTTCGGGGGGTCCTGCGGACATGTCAAGGCGTCCTGGGATTTCCCCTTTAGTCCCGCCTATCATTTTTCAGGGTGCTTTAAAGGGGCGCACC
>CM037780.1:231206-250341 GCA_021229015.1 Solen grandis | reverse complement strand
GTTACTCTCTTTAATTATTTTATTGACTTGTACATAGCATGCTTCATGTGAATTGGATAGCCTGAATTTCTACTTGCGGCAGACATATTGCTTCTACTAGCAATATCATGCCATAGATACCATACTGAGTTATACTTTTCACATTTTCTTGATATACTTGTACTTTCATATTTTCTTGATGCCAGGCCAACCAGTCCTGGTACTAGTTTGCCAAGAAAATGAGCCATACAGGCATGACTTTGTATGTCGTGGCGAGGATCAAATCCACAACCTCTTAAGCTCCAGAGCAGACCTCGGACCACTCAGTCGCAGGTATTATATGGGTTACTTGAAGGTCATAACAGACTTTCATCCATGTACCTCCAATTTTGAATTTGCCCCAAACTCATATTACTGAGAACAAATTGCTATCATCTTTCTTGATATCTCCCATACTGACATATGCAGTGACAGTTTTTTTCCCTATAAATTGGAAAGAGGCCTAATATATGATTTATATGTTGTTAAATCTCTCTCATCTCTCTCTCTCTCTCTCTCTTTCTCTGTGACCTTCTCTTATCTTTTTTCATTATGGTGATGATTTACGTCATGTATATCTAAACATGTTTCAATTGATATATGCACGCCATTGCTTGCAAGATAATAACTACAGTAACTTAATTAAAAAGAATAACAATTTAAACAAACTGTCTTTCTTAAAATGAAATATTGCCTATGAAGAATTGTTGCCATCTGTTCATTGTTCATCAGACATTGCATGTACTTACAAGTGTGCTAACAGTAATTGGGATCCCGGATGAGTACAAACAGGGGATCAGGATGCAGCCTGGTATTCTGATCCCAGGACGTGTACAAACTTGGATTCTAGATAAGTCCGACCCTGGATGTGGGCCTGGGATCCGGAACACTGAATATGGGATATTGAATCCCACTTGGATCCCGGACAAATCCCTCCGGGATCCCCTATATATTTTACTTAGGCGATGATCCTCATCAAAGCATCCAGTTATGAGTTGTCAGTGAAGTTCTCAAGAATGGTACAATAGTCATTCAAAAGTCTAAATTTAATAACCTTTCAACAACTGCAGTGCTCAATGCCAGGACAAATATAGCTGCAACTCAAAGGAAGCAGGCCTTGAGTCCCTGGTCTTTGGTCAGCTCAGTATTGATGGCTTCTAAATGTTTGTAAACTAAGTATAAAATCATCAATAATACCGCACCAATACTAGTTAGCCAATGTAGTATTTTCCCGCTTCATTCATTTATTTGATTTTACTGTGCCAAAGAAAGAATTCATGCACAGTCAAATCAAAGCAGAATACTATTATTAGAAGCATTTCAAATTTCGGTGAAGCATTTCAAATTTCGGTTTGAATATTTTCAGTTCTACTTACAAGTGTATTTTTACAAGAATAACACTAATGTTTATTGCTTCAACAGATGAGGAATCACATGCATAACCTTTTGCTGTTATTAAATCCTTATTTTGGGAAATTCGCTTAGTTTAATATTATTTTATTTCTTTTCATATATATACAGAAAAAGGGTTGGGGTACAAGTTCTACCAACTTAGATAATGCCCTCCCCTTATAACATGAATAACAAAGTTTGTACATAAAAGGTAATGGCATACAACATTACAATATATATGACATTTTTATATAAGTTGCTTGATTATTTTTTGAAAAAAGTATAAATGGAAATGAAATAAAACTAGAAAGTAGAGATTAAACAAAAATAAACTGAGATGGAAGGAACAAAGAAAAAAAGGAAATGAGAGTGAATATTGAGAATATGGAACAGGAGAGAGAGAGAGAGAGAGAGGAAAGGAGAGAGCCGCAGGCATAAATAATTAAACATAAAAAAAAAAACAATAAAAAAACAACAATAGGATGTCTGTAACTTAACAAATAATGTGTCAAAATCTTTTTGATTTACTTATGAACTTATGAACAGATTTAAAAATAATTTTGTTTTGATCATCATTAAGATTATTGTCACCAAAAAGGAGTTTATGAATGTTTAAAGGATGGAATTCTCTAGTTTGATTAAATAGTTCATGGCGATATTCTTGATACTTTTACATGTAAAAAAGTAGTGATTTGCATTTTCAATACCATCATTGCAAGAACAAAAGGGATTGTCTCTCAAGTGGTTGTTAAATAAATCTTCATTAAGATTTACTACAATTATTTCTTATTCTAGCATGTAAAACACTTTATATTCTTTTCCTGTAGATAGTACTCTGGTAATTTAATAGAAATTGAGTCTCTTTTAATAGCATTTTTAAAACTACAAAGTGAAGGCAGTGTTCTGGTATTTGTATCCAATGAATTCCACTGCATAATAGAAGATGGTATACATGATTTTTGAAAAGTGAAGTTCTTGTTTAATCAATGAAATATTTTCGTTGTCCCGTAAGTCATAATGAGATATCTCACCAACATAAGAAGGTATCAAATCATTAATATAAGAAGGGGTAAGATTATTAGTTACTTTGTACATAAGACATAATTTTTGATTTTCTCTTCTTTTTGCTAAAGGTTCCCCACAGACATTCTTTGTATAAATTATCTAAAGAGACAGATCGCGTTAAAACAGTAAACTATCCTTGCCGCTTCATGTTGAAGCTTGTCAAGAGATTCTACATTATACAAACTTAACCCATCCCAGACAATTGATGCATACTCTAAAATTGGCCTTACATATGAAAGTAAATTTGATTTAAAGCATTTCTAGAAAGTGTAAATTTCAATTTTTTCATTATATTAATTACTTTGATGCAGATGACAGAATGTTTTCTAAATGAGTGTTCCATTGGCAGTTAGAACTTAACGTAACACCTAGATGTTTATGGTTTTCAACAAAAAGTAGTTCAGTGTTATTAAACATAAGTTTTGGATGTAATTGATCTCTTTTCAAACTGAAAAGAATAGCTTCTGTTTTATTGGGATTAAAATCTACTAGCCATTGGTCTGCCATAGAGATATAACACTTAAATCATGATTTAACATACCTTCTAAATCTTGAATTGAAGAAGAAGAACAAAACAGAGAACTATCATCAGCATATAACCTGCATAAACTAAGTAAGGATTCAGAAATATCATTAACATAGATTAAAAATAAAAGAGGTCCAAGTACTGATCCCTGAGGAACACCAGCAGAGATTAGCTTAAGATCAGATTATAGGAATTAATTACTGTTTTTTGTTGTCTGTTTTTTAAGATAATCTGACATCCAATTTAACAATTTAACCATCCACACCATTTTGTTTAAGTTTAAAAATAAGAACCTTATGCCAAACCCTGTCGAAAGCTTTTGAAATATCACAAAAAACCATACAAGAAAATTGACCATGATCAATGGTTTGGCAAATATGATGATAAATGTCAATTAACTGGTACACAGTTGAGTGATTTGGCAAAAATCCCGACTGATATTTGTAAATTAGATCATTATCCAGTAGGTAGTTATGTAGATATTTAAAAAACTAATCTCTAAATAATTTACCACAACAACTAAGTAATGAGACCGGTCTATAGTTTGAAGGAGATGATTTATCACCTTTTTTAATATTGTGTGACCTGTGCAACCTTTCCATTTATCAGGAAATATACCATCATCAAGAGATCTACGAAATAAGATAAACATAGGTTTAGATTTTAGTATATACACATTCTTTTAACATTCTATGGCTAATATAATCTGGTCCGGATGCTTTATTAATATTCAAAGTCTTTATAATATCTTCAATTTCTGAAATAGAGAACTGGATATCTGATAACCTACTTTCTGTTTTAAAACTTATATTTGGTAAACATATTTTTCATCATTTACAGTTGAAACTGATACAAAGTAATTGTTAAACAGTTTGCCTTTTCAAATTTGAATTTAGAAAGAGTTTTTGACCTTCATGTGTTACAAAATAATGGAGGATACTTGAAATAGAGTTGTTATTTTCTTTCACAAATGTCTTATAATTTTCCAAAAGCTTTTTATATCATTTGTTTAAGGAAATTCGCTGATAAAATTGGGAAAAAATAGGGATTTTTTATTGGGGGGCCACGGAATGTTGACCTCAATTAAAAAAAAATAAAGAAAGTCCTGTCACATATATTGATCAAGGTAAGCATTTATATGTACTTCCGGTTTCGTTTTGAATCGCCTTTGGTTTGATTAAGTCCATAAATGAATAAAAGCGCTCGAAAATGCAAATTCACAATACCACTTGATATAATGTTATGACCCTAGCTATCTTATCTCGCACAAAATCACCTTGTTACAGCCTCTGTATTTCGCTCACAGAACCCATTTACGGAATTGAATGTTCCAGAATCATAGTAAACAAACTTATATAGGAAGGGACACAACTCCTAAACTACAAGGGTTACGTCATGGATGTTATATTGGCTAAATTATGGGTTATATAGCCATTTACAATGACTTATCATCAGGCACGAATGGATTAAGTCTATCGTGTTCATTTTCTTTTCATGAGTCGCTGAAACATTGTTAAACTTATTTACTTAGCGCTTTAATACTGGGGTGTTTGAGTTCCGGTTTGATCCCCGGGCTTTAAGGCCGGGTTATATTTTATAAACATGTATGAGAGAAATTTTCAATTAGATTACGGAGCTTTGTGTCATCGGGATTTTCATAGCTTTGTAATAACCTGGCGCTACTATAATACGAACTCATTATATATTCTTTACACATTCAACATTTACAACGCTCTTTGATTCCATTCAAAATACCATCTGGTTCATTTGATTCCATTACTTATATGGAACATACCAAAATGTTTCAAACAAGATTTTATGAGTTTTCCATGCGAAGTTGATAATGGAATTCAAGTACGGATATATTCGGAACATTTCCATATGCATATATTTTTAAGTAGATTTTTATGTTACAGATATATGAAAATATTGAACAACATTTTTAGGTCGACTTTTGATTGCATCGCATCATGTACCATGATTTTTCAACAAATATTTGAATTATAAATAATTTAAAAACCATACTATAATTTTCATGGATATTATATGCATGTATTTCTTTAAACTTATATATATATATATATATATATTTATATTATATATATATATATATATAATATATATATATATATATAACACGAACTGTAGCTGGTTAAGCAAGGTTTAAATGCTCTTTAGTGTCGAAAACTGAGTTCGATGACAAATTCCTATTTAAGAAATATGGACTAACTTCGAGACAACTTTTGAAAAGATCAAGGACTTCAGTTTGATAATTATAAATCCTGAGCAATAACAATCAACTTTTTTTATTTTTTTAATTATCTTAATCGCTATAACTCATTGAAAAGTAATACATATGAAAATACTATGTACTTCCGGGTTGCTTTTTTAGCAAAGCTGCTTTTATACAGTTTCCTAAAGAAATTTAGTGTATAACAGATCTAAAAAAAAATCTTCTTATATCAATTTCACCATACTAGTTCTGGAAATATTGTAATTACCAAAGTGGCCGTTTTTAGTCAAAAATAACTCGATTCAGATACTTTTGCTTATTGCATGTACTTTAGTAATGAATAGGCTTACATAACACAAAATGAACTGTCTGCCAGCTGGACAGGTTATGAACATTTTCCGTTGCTTGTGTCACTACCGCATCAACAGTGCCCTTTGTTTACATTTTGAAATACAATTTACGTAGTTATTAACAAAATAAAATGACGTCATGGTAATCAGATTAATTGTATTTAAACAATGTATATAACAAACAGATGAAACAAAGGTTGGGGTATCCGAGTGATTCTTGGTATGTTAAAATGTTCCCAACTTCGTACGTGTATCTACGACACATTTGGGTAAATAAATAACCTTATATGTATATATAAATATATGCAATTGATCCAGCCTGCCGAGCCCTTAAAGTAGTCGATTAGCACCCGATATTATAATTTGTCGAACCGTTCTTAAGTTTAGTTTATGCTTAATCTTTATAAATGAAAAAAAAAAAAGAAAGAGTGTCCATTATTTAGTTCATCCTGATTTAAATCTATTAATAGACCGGGATTCCGGATAAATTCTATTTTAAGTCTTCAAGAAATGAAATTCTTACTCAACTTAATGTATTAGGACATTAAAGCGGATACTTACTTTTTGCTAATTGTTTATTCCGATGGAATACATATGGTACTTTCATACACATATTCATTTATCAAGAAGGCACGTCTAAATAACCATGGTTCAATAATATAGATACGTAACAAGCGTCACTCTGACTCTGTCGTCATCTGAATCAC
The DNA here is from genome assembly GCA_021229015.1 of Solen grandis. NCBI lineage: Eukaryota > Metazoa > Mollusca > Bivalvia > Adapedonta > Solenidae > Solen > Solen grandis. The sequence goes on along the minus strand of CM037780.1, from coordinate 244,050 downwards.
ACTGTGACCGGGTGGACATAACAGCTTGTAGACCTACGTCACTTGCCACTTTTAATTGAAGATTCATTCAGACTTTGGTTTTATGTCTAATCAAACCGGTTTAAAACCGTAATCAGTTTTTAATGTAAGAAACAGAAGATCATCAATGATTTACTCCTATCTAAATATTCAACCTATTTATCTTGTTACTGGGCGGAACAAAAATTTGTAGATCTTAAAGACCTTGATATATAAAAATCCTGCAGTATTTACAGTGTTTATCTTAAGAAAATTATACTTTGATCTCTTTAAGTATCTCTGGATTGTGTTGTGCGTATTTCTTCTGTTTGAATCAACTTGCATACTTTTATTCCTTTGTTTATAATTGTTATCAATAGTGAAGATTATATATAAATCAATAAATCACAGTAGTCAGTGTGTAAAGTCAGATTTTATACCATCATTTAATCTAGACAGAGGGGTTGATAAATGGAGAGCAGGGGAAGTGATTGTCTGTCGTGGGTGTCCGACGATTTGTCCTAAAAACCATATAAATAAAAAAAATAAAACAATATTGTATTTGGCGCTAGTTAGCAGAGAATAACTTAATACAGACTTTTGCCAGTAAATTATGCCCCAAATATTTAAAGGGGGAACTTTATGACCTAAAAAAATCTTTTTTTCAAAAATGCCTAGGATAATTTTTCATTTCTGCCCCGATTTTTTTTTTTTTTTTTTTTTTTTTGGAGGGAGGGGGGGAAAGCTTAAGCAATAGTCACAGAGTGACTTGTAATAGGTTACTATTTTTTGTTATAAACATATGTTTTTTGTAAAACATAATCAGTTTAAACCCGGTCAAAACTTTGGCTTTGCAATGCTAAAGATGGGCCCCGGGTTTCTATGCTTTACATTTTTTAAAAACGCTTAACGTTTGATTTTGCTTTCGGTATGATTTGGGGTTTAACAACGATTTTTTTTCATTTTATTATTTAACATTAAAAAAGTGGGACTTGATGAATCGTTCGCTTCTCAAAAACGGATTTTCTTCTCAGATAATGGATGGGAATATTTTTTTTACGGTGGGGGCCTAAAATGCATTCGGCTGGGTCGATTTTGATGTAAAAACCATCATAATCCTTTTTCCCTTCTTGCTGAATTGAATCCGGTTCGGGGGATTTCCGGACTTATGACATTATCAATGTTCTTCATACACATACAATAATACGGGGTTATTTGATGATTTAAAAAAATTGCAATATCTATGTTTATTAAATAAATTTTTCGCTAGTTTTTCTGAATTAAAGTTTATAAATGGTTTTAAAACTTTCAAAATTAGTAGTGACACAAATGAGATATAGTTTTTATACCTGTGGTATAAATTGATCCACCCCTTTTTTAAGCCCGGTTAAAACGAAACCGATTACACTTTTAAATTTGAACTCCGGGAGAGTAAAAGTAACACTTATATTTATTAAATAACAATAACCCTCTTAATCATGCACATTAGTTGTTGAAATTAATCAAATACGTTTTTCTGAAAAGTGCCAGGAACGAGGTGAATACATCTGTCACTACGAATGCGCAATGGCAATGTCATAACGGTTGTGCATTTTCGGGGCGCGTTTTGATTCTTGAACAGCTAGAACGGCAATCAAGCATAAGGTGTAAAATTCGGAACATTTCTCTCTGCCCCAAATTTTTTCCCGAGGTGGTTTGCATGGAGAACAACAATATGGCGGTAATAGCGGCAGAGTTTTTCCAACAACTTGTTTTTAAAGTTTATTGCGTGTCTTTGAATTTATGCGCACAATTTTAAACGACTAATTCAATAAACGTTTCCCACAAACCTTTTTGTCTTAGTATTGATATATTTGTATGTACTGGCCTGTGGAGGAAAATTTTCTATGTCGAATAGAAGAGAATATTTTAGTTGACCAATTACGGGTCATATACATGACATGTAATCACGTATATAAAAACATAAGGTCATTTAACGAAAGGTACATCTTTTGATTTTTATTTTTTCGTCCCGGAATGATCATTTAAAGCCAAAATGGCAGCAGTTCCGAAGTAGTCAACATTTGCAAACATACTGGATAGAACAATGTTCCCATTTCACTGATTCCTGGAGTGAGCATTTGATTGCTACATTCTGTACCGAACAGCGAATCAAAAATCGCATTTTGTTTTTCTATACTGTATTTTGACCATTGTGTACCTTTCTAAACAAACACAAATGTTAAGAGATGGTCACTGACTAAAATTTAGATTTTAATTTTGTGCATTACGTCTTTCAATGCCATATAAAGACGCATGGTTACTCAAAGCACCATCCTGATTGGTAAAAAAAATGGGCTGTTTCCCATCAAGGCATAGACAGTTTTGAAACTACTTTTAGAATTATAAATCTTTAACTTACATTTTCTATTTTCATTTGCCGTTTTGCCGTCATATGGTTGATTACATTCACTCTTCGCCGGTACAGTCTGTACTTATGCAATCTTATGAAATTCAATGGTGAACACGCAATGTTGCGGAAAGTGTTAGGTGGTACGTAAGTGTGTGTGTGTGTGTGTGTGGGGTGTGTGGAAACAAAGACCTCAAACAACATTAAGGAAGAAAATGTATATTTTTTTAAATTTTTATCGATAATCTTTGAAAAGCTGCTTGAACAGTTGAACAAGACAATTTATATGGCTCAAGTACTCTGACCAAATTTGCCAATTTTTGCAGTTGATCTGCAGCAATATTTTGCTCTGTTCGGTTTACCCGTTACTCCTGTAAACTTGTTTTGAGTTTGAGCAATTCTTTCTGTCAATTTGATTGTTCGTTTTGTAGAATTTGTCAATCGCCCTTTTGCTTTTACTAGGTTGTACTGTTCATTTTTACAAAATTTGTCATTCGTTTGTGCTTTTTACTAGGTTTACTGTTTCATTTCACAAAATTTGTCATTCGTCTTGTGCTTTTCTAGGTTGTATGTTCATTTCACAAAATTTGTCATTGTCCTTGTGCTTTTACTAGTTGTTCTTTCATTTCATAAAATTTGTCATTTCGTCTTGTGCTTTACTAGGTTGTACTGTTCATTCATAAATTTGTCATTCGTCTGGTGCCTTTTTATAGGTTTTACTGTTCATTTCAAAAAATTTGTCAATCGCCTTGTGGGGTTTTACTAGGTTGTTCTGTTCATTTCATAAAGTTGTTCATTCGTCTTGTTTTTTTTTACTAGGTTGTTCTGTTCATTTCATAAAATTGTCATTCGTCTTTGCTTTTACTGGTTGTTCTGTTTTTTCATAAAATTTGTCATTCGCCTTGTGCTTTTACTGGGTTGTTCTGTTCATTTCATAAAATTTGTCATTTTTTCTTTTTAATAAATTTTCATATTGCATCATATCGGTATAATAATAATTGTTGTTTATGATACTGCAATATTTAATTCGTATGCCCGACTGAGCCTAGATATTTTTTTAGGTCATGTCAGAACTGCAAAAGCAAAATCATGAATTAGTCCGTCATTAATTTATTTTTTACATTTTTTTTGTCAATGAGTATACGTGTAATTTTTTTCGCCTCAATATGGCGATTACAAAATCAAAGGACAGAAATTAAACATCAGAAATACAAACTACAATAGAGAGGAGAGAGAGAGGGAGAGAGAGAGGAGAAAACAGAATAAATATTTATATACTTTTGTCACAAAAAAAGAGCCCCAATACTATGCATCTATCGAAACGAAACATGGAGACACAGCATGTAAGGTAAATCTAGTGCTCCAATTCAAGTATCATAACAGTATCATACTATACGTAATAACTAATACGTTTGTATACTCAATATAGACACGAAAATATAATTATACACGTTTATATCTAAGATGAATTTCGATTAAATGGGGAAAAAATGCATGCATGAAATTACATGTCCATTACTCATATGCATTATGCATCAAAACGTACTAAAAACAATATGCATGAAATAATCACACATAAATATAGAATAGCAATCACCCTTCATGTAACCCTGACGACAAAAAACAGTCAGATGAACAATACAGAGAGCAAAACAGCTGGACATTAATATAAACGATTTCATTTTATAGATTACACATATACATGTGCTATATATACTATATAGCCCGTTAAAACATTGTTTATTAAGATAATAAGATGGTGATATCCCCAAAAATGTCAGTGAATTAAAAGTAATAATAGTACTTACAAGGCTAATTTTGATGCAAAGCATCCAAAGACCCCCGACCTTAAGTAAAGCAAACCCATATAGAAAAAAAGAAAGAAAACTTATATTTTTCTTAAGAAAAAGCAAAGCAATATGGGAAAAAAAAAGAGAAGAAAATTTATATTATCTTAACTTAGTAAGAAAAAGCTATAGAAAAAAAAAGAGAAAGAAAAATTTTATTATCTTAGTTAAAGGGTAAAGAAAAGCCTATAGAAAAAAAAGATAAGAAAAACTTATATTTTTCTTAACTTAAGTAAAGCAAACCCTATGAAAAAAGAAGAAAAAAAAAAGAAAAGAAAATTATTTTACAAATTATTCAGAAAAATAGAACAAAAAAGTACGGGAACATACCTTAATCTTGTAGCACATTATGTGATGATGATTTTGATATTTCAGTGAACCATGTACTAGAAAACATGAGGTTATGAAAAAAAACAGTTTTCGGGGGGTATATATTTGGGGACAAAGTATCCACGAATAATAAAAAATTTAGTCCCCCCGAAAAAAGATTTAAGAAATCTATAGATCAATGAAGATTTAAATTTTAAACAGGTCAGGTAATTCCTTTCTTTTTTATAAATTTTTGGAATAGTTAGGGACTGCAAGATGCATGAATTTCCGGGCAGTAAGCTACTAAGGCGGTATTAATGTCAGTGTAAAAAAAACAAACATCTCAGATAAAATTTTTATTTGATAAGGGATTTAGGTTTCATGTTCGGTATTAATTACAATCTCTTCCAATAGTTTTTTACTTCCTTGATAACGTAGCTTGACGTAGGAGTTTTGGTATTCTTTTTGTGTTGATGTATGTGTAAAAATTACATATATGTTTACAAGGCTTTACAAAATAAGCTATGTATGTTCAGTAAAGTCAACATTTTAAAACTAAACATATGAGACCGCATATTTGGCCTGGGGCCGTTAATTAGACCCTGGCCACTACGGCCTTATGTATAGTGTTTGTGTGTTTTTACACTTTCTACATTATGCTGTAAAAACTTATTTTTAAAATGCTGTTTCATTAATTTTTCAAGATGAAGGTTTGTATCTAAAATCAGAATATTTTTAAAATCTCAAAACATTTTCCAATGTCTTTTCTGAGCTTTAATTGAATCAGGTTTTCCTTGCAAGGTACGTTAACCAAGTTTTAAAAACGGATTGCCTACGAGTTTAAGGAGAAGTCAACAGACACACATTATATGTTTTCTAATTTCTTTATGATAACGCTTTTAAAGACTTGATATTTTAAATTTCTTGGGTTTTTTTTTTTTCTTTTTTTTTTATTTCACTCTAAACATCCCAAGATACCCTGGTGTTTTAGTACATGTATCAATGACAGATATGAAAAGAATTAACACGTGGTTCATATAAAAGGATGAAAAAGAAAAAACGTATGCGTGAAGAAATGCTAATTATTGAATCCTATTTATTAACATGCCCAATACCATCATTTCAAAGTTAACTATTGAAAGACAATTCACTATAAAAAATAAATCAAAAGGCAAAACTACTTTTCATCGGTGTAGCAGTCTGGTTTTTTACGTTTATTTTATACTTCGTTATAAAGAAATTGTCATTCATTATGTGCATTTCTAGTTTGTTCTGTCTGAACAGTTCATTAGGTTTCTATTTTCAATATATGCTATAAAAACGTGAACAAGGGAGGGTAATACTACAGACTTAAGTAAATGATTCAAGCGACAAAAATGAAGGCAGCATAGTATTTCATCGGGACTCAGGTTACTTGTTTGTCTGTATTAACGTTGCTGAAATTTCCTGGTAGAGTTTCGTTAAAAAAAGTATTATTTAATGTTCTGGTCTTTGAATAACGGACTTTGATATGGTAAATGATAAAATTATGCAAACCAAAATAAGAAGGTCAGTATTGTATCGAGACCCAAACTAAAAAAAATATAGTAACCAACCCGGAATAAAATTGGCAGCTCAAAGTACTTTTACATTAAAAAATTAAGACTATAGACAAAACGAGTTTAATACAAGAGACAAGTAAACTTAATGGTACATAGCAACCAAGTAAATGCACAGAACAAACCTTTTAACGCATATTTTCAACTGATAACATGACCATCAAAAATTCAAAACATAACAAATAAAATAACGCGTACGACCACGGACAATTCAACTTGTCAATATGATGGACAGTAAAATTACTTTTTGCAAAAAGATTTTTTTACATTTTAAAATAAAATTTAAAACATAATTTTTAAAATTTAAATGAAAAAGAAAAGGGGGATCAAAATTTGTACACAGAAAAACGATTTATCAAACAGAACAAAAATTTTTTAAACCCACGAACTATAAAATGCCAACCACAATTCTACAGACAAAAAAAAAAAAAAACACGAAATAATCCACAAAAACAAACCAATAAAAAAGAAAGAACAAAATACTTAACCACCAAAGACAAAAAGTAAAGTTTAATACGAAAAAAAATTGGACATTACATTAAATTAAAAAAAACTTAAGGACGTTTTTTAAATGAAAAAAAAAACAATACTAAATGCAAGACAAAGTATAAATGCTCAAAAAAAAACGAATAAATAAATTCCAAGTACAAAAAAGGACGTTCGGCTCATCAGGCCAAAAACATTGTACAGAGTACGGAACAAACGCAGTAGTGCAAAAGTAAAAGCAAAATCAAGGGGGGAAAAAGATAAAAAATAATTTATCGGTGTAGCAGTTTTATTTTTTCTGCCTTTTTATAGTTTGTTTGAAAAAAAATTGTATTGTCTTGTGTATTTCTACTTTGTTATTTTTGAAAAAATTTATTATGTATTTTTCCATTATGCAGTACACAGCCGTTTATTTTTGTAGTAAACCTTGATGAAAAAGGGATTAAAAAATACAGACTTGAGTAAAGACAACGACAAAAGGGAGGAACATTGTATTATCGGGGTAACTGTTCAAATTTTTCATTTTTTTTTGCTTTTGGATGTTAAATTCCCCTGATAATTTTCGTAAAAAACACATCATTTACATTTTTTAATGTTGGGTCATTTTAAACGCAATGAAAAAAATTTTCCCAGTAAGAAAAAAAAATTTTAACTAAATAACATTTAATATTTTAAAAAAAAAGCTATAAAATATCATGAAAGGACATATTAACGTTTCCAAAAGTAATTTGCATTTTTTTTAAAAAATATTTCACACCAAGGTTCATTCACGGACTGACATATCAAAGTTTTAAAAATTACTGGTAACTTTCTTTTTCTTTCAGCATCATACTTGCTGTTCCTGAGGGGGTTGGGGCCCCCCATAAAAATAATCTGACTGGGTGCATTATCATGCTTACTTCCCCAAACCCTGTTTTTGCAGTGTGGCAGCTATCGTAACAAACCCAATTTTTTTCCTTACAGACAAAAAGTATATTTAAATAAGTTTTTGGAATAAATTTATACAAATTGATCATGAATTTTTGCGAGACCATCGGTTGTAAATTCCCCAAGTCTTTTGTCTGGACAGTACTTTTCATTGATTTTAAATAAAACAAGAGGGCCCAAAAAGGGCCCCTTGGTCGCTACCCGAGAAAGATATTCCTTAAAAAATAAAAATGCTTGGTGTAAAAATGAAATTGCTTTTTTTTTTGGGGAAAGGGCTAAATCCTAAATTTTTCAAGTAATATAAGTTATAATTGAACCCCATTGTGAGATATGGGCTAAACATTGTTTTTTAAAGTTTTTAAAAAAGATTGTTAAAAAAATGAAGTTGGTAGGAAAAAAACAAAGTGAAAACTTGCATTTTTGTATTAAAAGGGCAAAAATCCTGACCTAAATGACCCATCTCAGCCACAATTGAACTCAATCGAGACATTATGGTCATTCACAATGTCATAAAGTTTGAAGATGATTGCTAAAAAAAGGAAGATGCTAGAGTGTAAACAACGTGAAATATGGCTTTATTATATTAAAGAGGGGCTTTACTCATGACCTAATCAACTGATCTCAGTCATAATCTAACTCAATCGAGACATTATAGTTATAAGCATTGTCATAAAGTTTAAAGATGATTGCTCAAAAGATGAAGATGCTAGAGTGTAAACAACGTGAAATCTTGCCATTTTTTATATTAAAAGGGGCTTTACTCATGACCTAATCAACTGATCTCAGTCATAATCTAACTCAATCGAGACATTATAGTTATAAGCATTGCCATAAAGTTTGAAGATGATTGCTCAAAAGATGGAGATGCTAGAGTGTAAACAAAGTGAAATATGGCATTTTTTGAATATTTAAAGGGGCATAACTCCTGACCTAATTGATGAATCTCAGCCATAATTGAACTCAATCGAGACCTTATGGTCATAAGCATTGCCATAAAGTTTGAAGAGGATTGCTCAAAAGATGAAGATGCTACAGTGTAAACAACTTAAATATGACATTTTTTTGAATATTAAAAGGGGCATAACTCCTGACCTAATGGTACGATATCAGCTATAATCGAACTTGGCCGTGATTTTATGGTTATAAACATGATATAAAGTTTGAAGATAATTGCTCATGAAATGAAGATGCTAGAGGGGCAAACAATGTGAAATCTGGCTTTTTTGAATTTTAAAAGAGGCATAACTCCTGACCTAATGTTCCGATATCAGCCATAATCGAACTTGGCCGAGTTTTATGGTTATAAACATTGTTTTAAAAGTTTGAAGATAATTGCTCATAAAATGAAGATGCTAGAGTGCAAACGAACAAATTGTGGACAACGGACGACGGACGGACGGACGACGGACATTCATCGATCCTAAAAAGCTCATCCTGAGCACATGTGCTCAGGTGAGCAAAAAAAAACTTGTTACATCCTGATTTTAACTATATCTCATATATTTGCAGATAGTGTTAGTTAAGTGAATTTCGTTTAGCTGTGATACAATACCAGATGTAATTCCCGAATTACCTGATGAACCGAATTCCTCCATAAAAGCTTTCTTGCCAGATCCTTTTTCAATAAATTCATTTTTCTACTGACTAAAGGCACCTTTATACAGCCCTTTAAGTCTGATTTTTTAAGCACTTATAAAAATATTTTTAAGAAAAATTTGTCACCTTTTGGGTGATATCAATATTTGTTTTAAACAAAAATTTTAGTTCTGATTTAATCTTTTTCTATTTTTTCCTGATAAAAATTTTGTTTTTTATCAAATGAACAGATCAATCAAAATCAATAAAAGAAAGATTAAGTAGCATTATCACCAAATTTTTTTAACCAATTCAAAAAAGCAAACTGATAAGAATATCCATTTCGGGCGGTGATCATTTTATGACATTTTTGCCGTAAACATTATAAAACAATCTTTTTTCGAACACTTTTTTTTTCTAAATAAAATGCATAAAAAAAAAGGGAAAGGGAAATTTTACTGAAAAATAACAACAAATTTTTCCAGAGACAAAAATGCCCCCCATGATATCGCAAACCCAAAATTTTTGATAAATTTCAAAACAAAAAAATGATGTACATTTGACAAATTTTTGATGTGGGGAATTTCCCTTTAAAAAAAGAACTTAAACAAAGAGGAAAACCCTGGACGAAAAAACCAAAGTCGAGACCGAAAAAAAAATAAATACTCCCGGGTAAAAAACTTGATAGATGTTCAACAATCAAATTTCAGAAAATTAAAGCTCTTCAAGGAAAAAAGTTTAAACCTAAATGCAAACAACCTTTTTTACCTTTTTTCATCCAACCGTGAAATATTTCCTGAATTTTTTCAAAAAAAAAGTTTACTTCAAAGGTAAACCAAAGGGCATTTTAATTCGATTTACCAATTTCACCAAAAATATTTAACCCAAAGGGTATAATTCATAAATATTTAATAGATCATATCAGGTGTACATGGTTCCTATTTCATCAGATGAGAAGTCATTTTCAAGAAAAAAAGCTTAAACACAAGGGAAAAAACCTGAGACGAACTATCTTTTTATCATGTTCCAAACCGTGAAATAATAAATTGCATAAACTTTGAAAATCATATCAAAGACATGTGTACTATTCAAAAAGAAAAAGTCTTTCTAGGAAAAACCTGAGGCAGAACAATAAATTACTGTAGATTGGGGAAATTTTCGCGTCACTTTTTATTTATAAAAAATAGGCCCGCAGGAAAAAACCCTGCCTTTTAAAAACAAAATTTTCAAATTTTCACTTTTTTTTACTTTTCATTTACAGTGTTCTTTTGTGAAAAATTTACTGAAAAAGTTAAATCAATATGCAATTTAAATGAAGACGAAACGCATTTAAAAATAAAGGTGTTTTTAAACTTTTGGGGACTGCATGACGCAAACCAAAGCAACCTAAAACTAACTGACAAACAATTAAAATTTCTGACTTTTTTTAAAAAGCTTTCACTTTTACAGAAAAAATGACTAAATCAACGAATATTTAAATTTTAAATTGATTTGGCATGAAAATTTTCGTTACATACGTTTCATAGTTACAATGTTGCCTCAACGGCGAAAAAAAAAAATTTAAAAAAATAACAACAATAAATGTTTAAATGTATAATTACAAACCTTCCACTGACCGATTTTGGGTTCATACAAATAGGAGACCTTTTTAATTTTATAAAACATAACTTGGCCAATGTAACATGAAATAGTGACGAAATCACATGTATTTTTTTAAGGGGTTTGAAAAGTTAAAAAGAAATTTGTACCGAAACAGCAAAAATTTTATATTTGCTTCAAAAACACATGGATTAATATAAACCCCTAAAAAACCATTCTTCAGTAAAATTTACAAAAAATAAGTAAATTTTATAACGACTATCATAAAATTCTATGTTGACTGGGAATTTAAAATAAACTTAATCACCCCATAGATTCCCCGGCTGACCAGTACTTTTTCACCAAACTTTGTCGCCATGAAGACAGGACAAAGTTCGTCCCCGATAGCGGGCGTACGTTTTGGGGAACTGAATGTACATATTCGGGCCCCAACTCGACTGAAACCTCGTGACGGACTGGAAGTCGATTTTTGACGAAGCGAAATGATGCATCATGCAAAAGTTGATTTTTTTTTCAACATCCAAAACCCTGACTGTCACAATTTCCGCTCACCAGTACATCTGAGGTACTGTACTCTCTGAAAAAAATTACGAAATTTCACATAAAACCCACCAACACCAATAGAAATCACTGTAGAAAATACAAAAGAATTAAAATACCACACAATTCAAAAAGTTCTGAAAAATATATTCCTAATGTTTATCACGTTCCGCTAGGAGAGAGCGTATATATAAGGAATTTTGTGCAATTTATGAAGAAAACACGTCATATTCATGAAGAAAGAAACCACTTTTTTTATTATAACAAACTAAAACAGAAAACCATTCTGTAAATGAAAGATGTATACCTTTTTTGCCCGAAGAACTGGGCCCCTTTTTTTCTGACTACTGCCAATTTGCTTTCTTCATCCAGCATCTACAATAATTTCCGAATCATTTCAACTTGGGGCATGCACACCCAAAGGGGTTGGGATTTTTCGTGAGGAAGGAACATCCAAAATTTTTAAAGTACTTTAATTTCAAAAATTCTAACAGCGGGGTTGCCTGAAAAAGCTGACATAACCCTCCTTAATGTTCTTTGTTTTCGGAACTATGTATACGGGGGGGGGGTGTCTCTTCCTCTTGGGCTACTGGCTGAGGAGCCTTCTCGGGGGGATTGCAAAAAAACGTCGACCCTTTGAAATATTCAAATTTAAACGTGTGGTTTTTCCCTTTTTTTTTGTCCATGCCTTCCAAAGGATGATTATGTTTTTTTAATGAGGTTCTACATAAACTAACCGAGCAAAAATGTTTGCTTTTCAACAAAATTTTTCACAAAATTTAAACGCAACTTATTTTTTTTTTTCCCCACGTTCACGTTTTGTTGTTCACTATTTTCCGATTTACTAGTACCCCTGAATTAAAGTCTTTTTTACCATTTCAAACCTCTCACATTTTTAAAGTATTAATTTTTCGTCAATAAAATTATGTTGCACTCATATACATGTACACCCATCCCACAGAAGTCCTTTTTTTTGTAATTTCCGTTTTCTGTGTTAGTGATTCATGAACTTCCTTGCTTCTGTTCCTCACAAACCACATTTTCCTTAGCCGGGGTAAGGACACTGTGTTCGTCCCTTACAATATTTTTTACATTCACATTATCTTTCCCCAAAGAGGCAGACTTCATGAATTCTAGTTTTGGGGGCATAGTGGGTATTTAAAGTTCCACCCAAGTTTCTGAGAGCAGACTTTCAAGCAAATGAAAAAAAAAACAACAACAATTAAATGAAAAATATGCAAATTTAAATTTGAATCCAAATTAAAAAGTTGATCTATATACAAATTAATTGCACCTTCTCGTTTTTAAAATTTTGGAAAAATCTTTTAAATTCTTAAAAAAAATAAAAAAAAAGGGATAGGAAAGAAAAAATGAAAAAAAAACAACAAAAAAATGTCGGAAAAAAAGAAATGAAAAAAAAAAAAATAAGAAAAAAAAAAAAATAACGAAAAACGATTTTACCATGGACCGAACCCGGACGTCTTTTTAAAAAAATACGGAAATTTGAAACCTTACCCACTAGCTATTTCGCAAGAGATGTTTTAAATATAAACCTCAAAATTCAATTTTTGCGTGTA
>CM037780.1:184791-231106 GCA_021229015.1 Solen grandis | reverse complement strand
AAAACTCGACACCCAAGTACATAATTGGACAGAAGAACGGATAGTGGCGTGTGGTGGACGGATACATCGTAGATGATCGAGACGCTCAGCGTGACACGCGCGTGTAAATGTTGCTCATGTTTATGCCATTCGCTGGGAATATACTAACTTTAAATGTTAAATGTTAGCTAGCAATAGGTTTAGTTGGATGGGCTCACAATGACTGGAAGGGCAAAATGAAACCTCGTGAACGTACTGACTATGCAGTATATAATCCGTTTAATATCAAATTCTAAAGATTGAGGTTCTAAATGAAAACACATGTAAACATCTAACTAACAAACGAATCCCAATAACCGATTGGCATTGGCATTGTCCGGATTTTTCTATATGGCGGTTAATGTTGTATATCTTATTCTTCCTGATCCGATATTTTTTATATATATTTTTATTTCAATGTTTTTTTATTCGTTTTCTTCATATTTTGAAATATATCTTTGATTAGAATGTGCTCTGATATATCTTAAGTTTCCGATTGCCCCTCTTATGAATGATATTGTCCCGGAGTGGGCTTTGATGTTGTTGTAATAACTTGAAAATACATTTTTTTTTAATTTAAATCCTCAAATCTGCTATTTGACGATAGGCATAAAATACGAAGTTTAAATCCAGTACCAAATTACATGTTTGTATAAGATACAACAATAAATATGAATAGCTAACTTAAATAAGTATATGAATAATTTAATTCGAAATAAATTCCTGACAGCCAGACTTATTCTAAGATATAATTTAGAGCTTATACAGCTTCTGGAATTAATAAGGGTCTGGCTATGTACTTCGGGTAAGATTCTTAGTATGTGTTCAAAATCATTTTTCAAAGCAATATAAAACTATGTATTACTTATTATAAGTACATTAAATATTAACAACATCAAAAATTGCTTGAATTTAAAAGGGTATCTTTTCAACATAACCTGTGTCCTTAACAAAGGAAAAGAAAGGAAAATATCCAAAGTGAGTTTGTAAAAAAAATATAAAAATATATTGACTTTTGAGGATTCATAAGAGAGTATGTGTTTGTTTTTTAGGAATTCGATTTGCTTTCAGATTGTTATAGACATGCTAAGATGATTTTAATGCCCATGAAGCATTCATGACTGAGTTTAGGCTCTTTTGGTTAAAGTCTGTAAATGCTTACATTTTATAGCAATTTCTTGATGGATGGATTACCTTAAAATATTTTCTGGTACCTTATACATGTATTTCAAGGATTAAGCTTTTCAAATATTATTCTATGATCTTGTTTTATTGGCTAAATATAATTAGATTACATTTCAGATGAACTATTCCGACATAAAAATGTTTTATAAAATTAAGTATAATTTATGCAGCTCACAAGCTAATAAGTTTTACACTGAATAATTCTCCTCAATATTTTTTTCATGAGGAAATGAGAAGGGAATACTGTCCACTTGAAATTGTAAAAGTGCTTTCAGTTTAATCTAGAATTTCTTTGTTACAAAATGGAGTAAAATTTGCTTTAACGAAAATTTATTTTCCAAAATATTTTATTTCCCATATTATTAAAGTCTAAAAATTTAAAAAATAACTCCTCTAATTTCCATTTAATATGACATGAGAAAAATATTAGACTTATTAATATTTTGCATGTCTTTTTTTTCATTGGGTTCCCTTTTAAATAAACTAAAGGGAACAAACCCCATTTACGTAATACGAATCATGATTTCCCCCCCTTTTTTAGGGGCATCTTATTAACCTCAATTCAATTATTTTTTTTTCAATACTCCCAAAACACGCTTTTTTTATTTTTAACTTCTATTTATCGGCCACCTCTTTTAGTGGCATTTCTCTTTTTTCCCTTATTTGACTTTTTTGATTTACCGCGCTTCACAGTATTTCATCATATAGCCTCCACTAATTACAGGGGGGGAAGACCCCGAATGCCGGGGGCATCCAGGTAAACCACCGCCTACCGCAAGCCACCGGAACTCCTCACATGAAAACCGAATACCCTCCGGGGGATTCAAACCCCCACCGGTGAGGGGGATAGTGTTAAAGTTTACGACTTTTTTCCCATCGGCCACGGACCCCCCAAACACCTTTTAATTTTTATTATCAATACTTCCTATTTAGTTTCTATGAAAATTTGAATGACGCTTTATAAATATGTATCTAAAGTATGAATATTTTATAACATTCTTCTCTCTCTCCTCTCTCTCTCTTATTCAATCTTTGAATTAATCTTGAATACTTTTTAACACTCCACGGGCCTTTACCATTCTAGACAGGGAATAAAGTCAAAGATCTGCTATTTCAATTCAACTTTTTCAACTTTTTACAGCGAACTCATAACTTAATTATGATTTTTTTGGGGATTGATTTACATTATGACGATAAATTAACTAAAAATTCACTTTTTCCTTTTATTTTTTTTTTTTGTTTTTCAATCATAAAAAATAAAATAAAAATTTTTAAGCATGTAACGGGGTTTTGATAAATTGGTGTTAATGACCTTGGTTATTTCCCTTTGGTTGAGCTTTTTTGACAAGATCTTCCTTTTATTTTTTTCCCCTTGGGAGTCATTCTGCACGATTTTTACAAGAACGGGGACCTACTCTTTTGCTGCTGAATAATTTAAAATTGTATTGTTCTCGGGCAGGTTTGGAAGTTTATTATTTTTTTAAATTATTCTTATTTTTTTTTTTTCTTAATTGCAATGGAATCTTGTTTTTTCAAAAATTTCCTTAAAATTTGGAGAAACTTAAAATTCATCTTTTTAAAACCCACTCCAAATGAAACATTTTTTAAAAACCATTTTAAATAACCAGGCAGGGAATTTATTGATTGCTAATATTACAATAACCACTCATGAGCATCAAAACCCTAACAGTACGAGAAGAAATTAAAAAGCATCATCCAAAGTTGGTAATCCGTAAATGTATTGTTTTCTTTTTCTTTATTTAAGCAACCTGCTGCAGTTTATTGAAATCGTAAAGAAACGATAAGCTAATGTTATTTAAATATTTATGCTAGGGTTGTACTGAGCTTTTAACATTCTTTTTAAACTGGTTATATTTTTTTAATATCGCTTGGGGCCACACACCAATTCCCCCATTTAAAAATTATATTCAAAAGGAAAAGTTAAAGCTAAAACATTTCCCAATTTTTGTATTTTTTGTTTATTTCAGAGGGTTTCTGTCTCCGGGATTAGGAACCCTACGGGAATATTGAAACATTGTATGTATAGGGGATTATTTATAAATAAATGGTGAACATGTTTTCAGCCCTTTTAAATTTTGTACTGTGGGAACCCCACCTACCCACAATATTACCATGTTTAATATTTTTTGAAAACGTATGATTTTGGGCTCCATGAAAATTTAGTTTTTAAACTTAAACACATTATATGTAAAGGGGAACTTTCCCCATGACTCTCTACTCTCTCCTCTCCCCCCTTTTTTACATCACACCCACCAACGATTTTTTTGAATTTGTTTTTGTTTTTTCACTCATTGTTACTTTTGAAACTTTAATTTAATAAAGAACAAAATTGAAAAAAATAAATTTTGTCTGTATTAAAAGGGAGTAATTTTTTTAAATTTCTTTTTCGTTCCTCTTTTATTATGATAAATCCACAACCTCTCTCTCTCTTCTCTCTCTCTCTTTCACACCACCACACCACACACAACACACGGAAATTAACAACACTATAACATAAATTTCAAACATTTTTTACACAGTCAAAAAATCAATAACCGTGCTTTTCATGAAAGAAATCCTTGAACAAACAACAACAACAAAACGGGGAAACCTTCTAAAGGATTTCACCTGAGGAACAAAAAAAATAAATTGTTACAAAATTGTTTCCTTTATTCACAGAGAGGGAGAAGGATCGGTGAATTTCAGTCAAAGGCACCCACTTTAAAAAACAAAATCGCAGCCGATTCCCCTATATCAAATTGTCCACAGTCTTAAATTGCAAAAAAATGGGAAAACCCAAACAACATAAACACGCTTTGGGCAGCTGAAAAACCCAATTAGGTTTTATAACAACAGCCATTGGAAATATCCCCTCATCATTACCGCAAGAGGGGCAGGGGTCGGGTGGAACGAAACTGACTGCGCTCCAAAGCTTCAAATCCCTTTTGGGGTCGGGGATTTTCATGAATTTCCCCAGGCCAAATACTGGACCCCCCTGGAACTTTCGAGTGGTATTACGTTTTTTTAATACTTGTTTCTCTTCGTCGAAAATTAAAAATTTTTAAACTAAACTAACAGTAGACCCCATTATAAATCACACAAGTATCAAGATTCCGTATTTAAAAACCCCAAAACCTTTTAAAGGGGCCACTTTTCATTTTTTCTCTAATTGTGCAAAATGTTCAATTTTAATCGCCTGATTAAAACGAGTAAGCTAAGGAAAATGTTATCAAATACCACGATCACACGTGCAAACTGGTCATTTGTCTTTTGGTCTTTTTTTCCTCTTTTACGGGGTGACCTTATTCTTGTGCGGGGACGCGTCGGGTACACTTCGGGGAAACTCTCTCATATTTGACGCGTCACATTTGACTGTTATAAACGTCCTGTAGGCCTTTGGTCTTGGGGGTCCCTTTGCGGTCTGAATTCTGCGAGATTTCTTCGCAAAATCAAGAACTGTTTTTAGTGCAGTGTAAATCATTGATAAGGGCAAAAAAAAGGCGGGCTAAGGACATTTCCCCTGGGGGATGCCGCTACCCCCGGGGTGCAATTCAATTTAGCTCCACAAATTGACATACATCCCTGGGTTCATTCGAAAGACATTTGGGATAAAGGGTCAAGGGTGTTCACTCTGATATCTAGGGGTTACTTGGGATAGCACGATTGTGTAAACTTGACTTAGTTTATATATAGGCATAATCTAAAGCACGAGCCCTGATGAAAGGGAAAAAAAGTTCATGTTACGTCTAAAGGGGATATTTCATATATAGCTACAAAATGGTAAGTTTTGAATATTTTCAATTTATTACTTTTAAAAATCACTTTTGCGGGACGTCCCCAATATACAAAACCCCAACACCCACCATGGTTAGACAACAGCTCACTAATAAAATTTGTTTCTAAATTGACTTGGACCGCCCCCAGGGGCCGAGTTTTGAGCGTCCGCCCGAAGGGGGGTCGTGGATTCACCCCCGGCCTCGACTTAAAAAAGGGTATAAAAGGTATCCCCTAGGGCGTATACGCGAGGGGCAGCACAAATCTGTCTAAAGTAACAAAACCAAAATTAACTAAAACAAAAATGTTTATTCAAGGGGTGTTCACATAATATAAATGAAAACACACAATGCTAAAACCCCTTTACATATATAGGAGTCAAAAAAATCTGTCCACCAAAAACAACATACACATAACTAAAAGTCCCATATTATAATGTTTAAAAAGTTTTCTTGAATATTTCAAATTTTTTAAATTTTATCACATTAGTGGACTGTTCGTTTAAAAAACAAAAAAGGGGGGAAAATCCCCCTACCTTTAAACTCAGGTTGGACCTATACCGGATCCGGGGACAGACCGCGGCAACTTACTAAGATAGTTGTAAATGTTGTTGTTGTTTTGCGCTGGTGATGTGTATTTTTTATTGTTTTTTATATCATGCAGGCACCTTCACACATTGAAAAACCCCAATTAAGAGAAAGCGAAATTAATAAAACATCAATTTTTTTGGGGAACGTCCGGAAAGGGGTCTTTGTATTCATATATAGGTGATTTTGTATCACTTTGCTTATTTTAGTTCGGGTTTGAAATAGAATTATTCCTTTTTTGTAATATACGCTTATTTTCGCGAGGAAAAAACTGTATTATCGGAAAAAAAAAAAAAAATTTAGTCTTCTTTTACCCCCATACATTTATTGCAATTTTGGGTTAAGGCAACACGGAGAATGTAAAGGAGGCAAGGGACCTTGATCTCACATTTTTATAGTTTTTGTTTTCGAATTACTGTAAAATCTGTAAATTTATTTTTTTATGTCTTTTTTATATCGAAGTCATCATTTATTCCATTTTTTAAAACTGATTTGTTTTGTACAAAAACTTCATTTTACCTTTAAATAGCCAAACAAATTTTATATTGACATTTTACAACATTTAAAACCATCATCGCAATTTACGACTGTTCCAAAATTTATACGGTGTTTAAGCTCTTTCTTAATCTCTATAACATATTGATGACTGAGTTTTTTAAAATTTATAAATTTTGAAAAGGGCTGTTATTGATATAATTTTTTTTTTTTCGGGGTTTGGGGCAAAACATTTGGGGTGCCCATAACCATGCACGTCCATTCTGTCACAGAAAGCATTTTTACAATGTAAGAACAACCTTCATTTTTGGTCTCAAAGACTTTTGGTTTAGCACTTCATGCAATTCATGCAAGGGTAGATTCGTATCACATTAAAAAATTTTAATCATCATTTATTTTATGTTAAACTGATTTGGTTTTGCAAAACACTTTAAATTTTTTCCCTTTTGAAACTAGACATGATAGAAAACTTAAGCAACTATTAAAATTTATCAGCTGAAAGTTAGATGATTTTTGTCCGGAGCATTATTCAAAAATTGAAAAAAGGATTAACTTAAATTTAAAAAAAAGAAAAAAAAAAAGTCTATTGACAAAAGAAGAGAATGACCAAAAACCCATAGCCTACTTTAAACTTTTTTTACTCGACTTTTCGAAAATATGGTCAAATGTAGACACTTGCTCGGGGTTGCGCTTTTGGGTTAAATTTTGGGGCAAGTTACTATCAACCTTATATCTAAAATAACTACTTATGATATTACTTGAAATTTTTATAATTTTCAGGGCATCAATAACCAAAAGTTAAATACCCTTGACAAAAATTAAAAATTATGGCCCCTTTTTTAACAAAAAAATTTTTGGGTTAAATTTTGCATGAAATATACTTTCACGTATACTCATACCAGGCAGCACATATTAAATTTTAGGGATCAACTAACAAGGAAGAACATTTTGATGTTTGAATATATTACAAATATGGCCCCCCTTTTTAACTTAAAATTTGGGTTAAATTTTTGCATGCAAAAATTTCTGCAAAATTTTTTTCGGTAAGCAACTTGGTGATCTAAAAAAAAAAGTCCATGTGTCATCTATAAGACAGATATTTTTTTGACTGAAAATAATGCAATCGGGGCCATTTTTTGACTTAGATTTTTTTGGTTAAAGTTTTGTATGCAACTACCATCCGCTTATATCTAAATTGGGATAGGGTACGACAAGATTTTTAGGAGTTTTAAAGGGGAACCTGAAAACCAAGGAATAACCTGTACTAAAATTTTAAAAATTTTTCCCTTTTCTAACTTGGATAAAAATTTAAAGTTATCATGCACATTTAAATTTAGCTTATTCTCAAAACAACAGGGGAAAATTTTTTTGATTTCAAAAACATTTTTTTGGGGGTTTCAGACAAAAAAACGTTTATCTTTTCTGACTATTAAAAAATTTACAGGATAGGAAAGGGAAAAACAAAATTGAAAATTTTTGATTTACCAACAATTGAATATCAGCGTGGTCTTCTGACACTCTTGTTGGCATTTACAATACTATGGGGGAAAATTTTATGAACTAAGATTATTTGAAATGAAAAGAAGATGAAATGCAGAAAGGTTTTCAAAAAAGCAGCAATCCTAAGGTCACCCTGTCCCCCTAGAAGCCTTTTTTTTAAATCACAGAATTGAAATTTGGGGACCATGTCTCCTGAAAATGGGTATTGAAAACTAATAATAAACAATTTAAAAAAAAAATAATGCTTAGCTATAACATTTGTGAACGTGCTGCTTTTAAAGACCATCAAGCTTTTTTTTTTTTACATCTCTTTCAATTGGTCGAGATCAACGAGAGTTTCTTTTACACCAAAATGACCCAATGCCTTCAAACCCTTTGAGGGGTTTTAAATTACCATGCACTACACCAAAGGACAGATAAAAGTGTGCCGCTGTAATATCACATGAAATTGTTCTTATTTATTACAACCTGTCAAACGAAAGACTAAAAATTGGTACCAAAAGGGAAACCTTTGCGGGGCAAGGGAAAAAGGGCTCCTGTGGTGTTCACCGAAAAAAAATTTTCCCATCCGTGTAGGGGCCCCTTACACCGGGCCCACGTAAAAAACCAAGGGTAAAATTGAAATAGGATCCCCCCCGGCCCCTTGTATAAATATGTCCTTCCCTTTTTCCCACAAAAAAAAGAAGTTTCAAAATTTTAAATTTTATTTTATAAATTTTGGGGTCTTCTTTCGATAATGATATACCTTTTTACCCCCTATTTTACTACTTATAATTTGGAAAAAAATTTTTTTAAAATTTTAGTTAAAAATGCGGTTTTGGGTTTCATACAAAACGGATATCCCAGTAATTTTTTCTCTTAGGGGGAAAAAATTTTCAAAGGTATTTAATCCTAAGTTTGATTTTCATAGTATTTACGTTATCTACTACCCCCTATTTTTTACACTAATGAATTGGCAAAATTTGTTAAATCAGATAACTACACTTACTTAACAGTTATTGAAAAGCTACCACCCCTATTTCTTACTATTAAAAGTGGGGCAAAATTTGTTAAACATTTATAACATGTACTAATATGTTTGGGTCTTCATACGTATTCTGATATAGTCTACTAAACCCCTATTATTTACTATTATATTTTGGGCAGAATTTTTTTTAAAAGTCAGTTATTAATCTCTAGTTTTTGAAGCTTCAACTATTACTAAAACCCCACCAATCCCCTATTTTTACTATTATAAATTTAAAAAATTTTTCTAAGTGTAGTTTTAATTCACAGCTTTTGGGTCTTCATAGGGGTTTTACGAAATATCTACTCACCCCTATTTCTTACGACTTATGAAGTTGGGAAAAATTTGTTTAAGTGTATTTAAAACTCATACTTTTGGAGCTTCTACGTATTACTAAAAGTCTACTCACCCCCTTTCTCACTACTTATGATAGAGCAAATTTTTTTAATTATTAAAACAGTATCTAATATTTTTGGTCTTCATACATTACGAATAGCCCTAGCCACCCCATTCTTACGACTTAGAATAGGGAAAAATTTGTATAAGTGAGTTATAATCTCTAGCTTTTTGGAGCTTCAAGTAATTAATGAAATATCCACCCCCACCCCCCTATTTCTTACACACATAATAGGGAAAATTTGTTAAAGCTTTTTAAAAAAACCCCAGCTTTTGGGTCTCCAAACGTATTACTGAAATAGCTAGCTCATCCCCTTTTTCTTACGACTTTGAAGGGGGGCAAAATTTTTAAGTTAGTTATAATATAAATAATTTGGGTCTTAAATTGTTTTCTAAAATATCCACCAATCCCCTTTTTCTTCATTCAGAAGTAGGGCAAAATTTTTAAAGACTATTATAACCTCACATTTTGGTCTTCAATTTTTTACTAAAATATCCACCCTCCACTATTTCTTACTACACATGAATAGGGCAAAATTTTTCATTTTTTTTGGTTTTTTTTCTTTTTTTCCCTTTTTTTCCCCCTTTTGGGCTTCTTCTTTTGTTTTGGCTTGTTTTTTTTTTTTTTTTTCAAAATCTTTTTAACTTTTCTCTCTTTTGTTTCCTTTTTTTTTCTTTTTTTTTAAAAATTTTTTTTTTTTTTTTAATTTTTTTCATTGTCTTTTTCCTCTATTTTTTTCTTTGTTTTGTTGTTGCTCAAATAAATAATTTTTTTTCCTTTTCACTTTTTCAAACCTGTCATGTCTTAAAAAAGGGGCACGACTCGCCCTCATTTTTTTAAAAAAAAGTGAACACAAATGTTCAAAATAAAATTCAAAGTACCTTTTTTGGGGTTCACAATTAAAAAATTTCTTTTGAAACGTCCCCCTTTTTCTGGCTATTGTGTGTTGGGTCAAAATGGCCAGGGAACCCGTCTGGTGTGGTGTGCTTAGCATCCACCGCTGTCCTTTTTTCGGCGAAAAGGGAACATCAGTCCCCCTGCCAGTATATAAACTCTCCAGGGGTTCAACCCCTAACAGTGCCTCTCTGGCGACCACTCAACTGAGACTTTTGGTCCTCAGCTAACTTAGGGACACTACAAAAACAATGTTAACATTAAGTCTTTTAACTTGGAGAATATCAACTTTAAAGAGGCTTTTTGGAAAATTTGTTAAACTATTTAAATTTTTTACAAACTATCTCAAACCATCGCGAAAAATTTAAAAAATAATAGAATTCAATGTGAAAAAGGTAAAAATTTTCTTCTTAAAAAAAATTTTAAAACCCCCTATAAAATTTTAAAACGGGCGGGTTTCCTTTCATAAACCGACTGGTTTTCCTTTTTCAGCTATAAATAATACCAAAAAACATCTACCCTAAAAATGGCTTTTGCAAAACAATAACATTATATAGTTAAAATTTCTTTTTTTATCCTTCAAAAAAAAATTAAAGAAAACATTTGCTTTCCCTTTATATAAATATCTATTCATTCACAGTGGTCTAACAGTCATTTAAAAGTTTTTATTTTTTTTTTTTTGTTCCCCCCCCCTAACAAAAAAAACAATTCCAAAAAACTTGGTGTACCAATTTTTGTTTTTTTTTCAAAAAGAAAAACCCATTTTCAAAAGGGGTAGGAAACTCTAAATACCTTCTTTTTTTTTTTTAAAGTCTTGGCTAAATGCCTTTGTTACAGGGTTTAAAAAACACTGAAAAAATAAAATAGTAAATTTAATTTTTTTTTATCCCACTAAAAAAAAGGGGCTTGCACTGTCTTTGGGGCACCCTTTTGATTTTTTGGAGGGAAAATAAAAAAAAAAAAAAGGAAAATTTACCTCATTAAATGTACAAACATTTTTTGTTTTAACTTACAGCAGTATCCATTAAAACAAATGGGAAACATTTTAAAGGCCCATAAGTTGGGGGGAATTTTAAAAATTTAAAACTATTTGTAGAAAAATAACAATTTTAACTTTTAAAATTTAGTATCTATATACACGAAACGTTGTTTATGCACAGTAAATACTTTTTTTTTCCATTGACATTTAAAAATGTTTTCACAAAGGAATCACACAATCCGCCCTCAGCAAGGGAAAAACCCCATACAACAACAAAAAACCTGTCC
The DNA here is from genome assembly GCA_021229015.1 of Solen grandis. Classification (NCBI taxonomy): domain Eukaryota; kingdom Metazoa; phylum Mollusca; class Bivalvia; order Adapedonta; family Solenidae; genus Solen; species Solen grandis. Next base: position 219,984 of record CM037780.1, on the reverse strand, counting down.
TGTCCACTACGGGAAACAATTTGGGGTGGGGGAATCGGGTTTAACGCCTTAATTCTATCTAATTAATTTCTGTACCTTTAAAAACGGGGTGTCTTTTATTTTAACAAATTGGCAAAAGGATGAAGGATAAAATTTATAGGTTTAAGGGAACCCTTTTTTGATTTTCAAACCAAGAGGTTTTGGGTTCAGCTCCCAAAAACCATATCTTCCTACTCTATAAATCATCAATATATTTTTATTTACCCCAAAAAAAAAATACCTATCCTCCCTAAAATCATCACTTATATTTTTTTTTTTTTTTTTTTTTTTTTATTTTTTCCTTGAATTAACATGACCCAAACGCCCTGAAATGAATATCATATCGGTTTAACCATGAAAAGCTGTACAAACATCCGACTACCAAATGCACGTTAATCTTGTTTTAATAGTTTTCCTTGTTTAACGACCTCCACAAACATTTGGGCGCCTAGGCTCAATCCACACTTCCCCCTTACGAGGGGAAATTTCAAAGTTTTTTAAAAAAAACCGTCATTTTTTAAAGAATATTTTACAATTTTTCTGTAAAAATATCTTTTTAAAACTAGTTTAGTTTTAAATAATGTCGTTAACAACAATAAAAACAAACTTTAAACCCCCCCCCCCCCCAAAACACAACCCCCACACAAAAACAAACAAAAAAGAAAACTTTAAAAAAAATATTTTGGGGTAGGTGAAAGAAAAAGAGATTTTCATTCAGCATAAATATCTTTTAAATTAAATTTAAAAACTTATAAATGGAAAAAATTTCAAAACACATTTTAAAAACTCTAATGTTAGATAGGTTATAAAAACATTTTTGTAAATAATTTTAAAAAACAGTCTAATTTTTGGGAAGGGGAAAAAGATGAATGGCAAAAGTTTTAACAAGGTTTTTTTGCAAAAAAGAAATATCCACGAATGTTACAACAACAAGAATTCCAAAAAAAAAATACAATTTTAAAATAATTCTATATATATTCAAACAAAATGACTAAAGAATGACTAGACTATTATACAAAAGACACACTACCCTTTTGTAAACAGCTTTCCTCACCATAAAAAATTGTAAAATGAAAAAAAAAATCAAAAAATGAAAAGATTTATATAACAAATATTTCAGATACCTCCAAAAAAGTTTTTTTATTTTAAAAACATTTAATGTTTTTAAATTTTCCTATGAACAAAAAAAATCTAAAAAACCCTGCAAAAACCTAATTTTGTTTTAACGTTTCCCCTTCGAAATATTATTCTTTTCCCGTCTTCTAGAAAATTTCCCAGGAAAAACGCGCGAAAGACCGACCACAAAAAATTTAGTAAAGCCTAGAAAATTCAGTATTTTTCTAAAATAACTTATTTATAACGGTAATACAAAAAAAAATATCTTAAATAGGCTTGTTTTATATTTTTCAACATTATTGATATGACAATTATAATAAAAACGTTTTTATTTTTTTTGGTTTTGGCGAATTAATTTTTAATGAGAGCATCTCGGCGGGGGGGAAGAATTCAATATACATAGGGAAATTTAAAGGGGCATTCATAACACGGGGGATTCTTTTTTGTTGTTTTAAATCATTTTTACAAAGAATTCCTCAATTTGGAAAAGGATTGTATTTTAATTACTGAAATCCTTTTATGTTTACACAAAAAAAAAAAAAAAAAAAAAAATAACCCAACAAAATAACAACTGCACCCCCTTATTTACAGTAAAAAGTCCCAAAAAAAAAATTTAACCAAAACAGAAACGGAAGCTTGAAAACCCAGCGAACAGAAAAAGAAAACAGTTTTAAAAATCGAAAAAAACAGCTAAAACCCGAAAAAAAAAAACCAGAGCGAGGACGGAACCCGCCTAAACCATGGACAAACTGCAACAGGCTGGACCAACACAATTTAACAGTAAACAACAAATGTTTACGCACAAAAAAACACAATCCGCACCAAATTTGACAACCTGATGCCAGAAAAACCCGGACGAAAAAATCAAAATTTGGAGGAAAAAAAAACAAAATTTACCACCATTGTTTTTGGTTCCAAACACCAAAATTACCCCCACAACAAAAAACAATGAAAAAAAAGAGCAAGAACCCGGTTTTTCCCAAAAGAAACAATTTGTTTTTGAAAAAACAGTTTACCTAGGAAATAAAAGGAAAAAATGAGTTTTTTTCCACGACACCAAAAAAAGGGCCCAGGTCCGAAAAAACCAATTTTTTTTAAAATCCTTTATTTCTAGCAGGACCTAAAAAAACACAACAACAACACGCCAACCATGAAAAATGCAAAAAAAAACTTTTTACGGTACAAAAATAAAGGAGCAAAAAAACTGAAAAGGTAACCAAAAAAAAACAAAGCAAAATTTTTAAGCAAAACCAGGCAAAATCAACCCAAAAAAAAATGATTTATGCAAAAAATAACAGTTCCCTTTTAAAAGAGTTATGAAATTTTTTTTTCAGATACGGAGTACCCTTTTGTCTTTTCCGTTCAACTGGAAAAAAAACGAGGATGCTGAAAACTTAACATTTAAAAACAACATTTTACAGACAGATTTCAAATAAATTATTTTTTTTTCTTTCTTTTTAGTTTACCCACTATAAATTTATTCTTTAAAAAAAAAAAAACCTCACGACTATAAAGAATAATACCACACCCAGTCACTTTCCGACACTGGGAAAAAATCAGTCCCGTAATAATTTTTTTTGCTACGCCAACAAAAGGGGGAATTTTTATGATAAATTTTCTTACACTTGGTAGGCCCCGCCATGGGAAATTAAATATTATATAAACCATTTGACAATCTTTTACCATGTTTCAACACAATGTTTAGAAAAAAAAATTCCAAGTAAAGTTTTTTTTAATTAAATGTCCTTCCCTAAACAACTAATGGGAAAAAGTGAGATGGCATGTTCCTTCGTAATTTGAAGTGTGGTACCCCGCAATAATAGTAATAAAACTAAGGGTTAACCATCTATTAATAAATGAATTTGTTACCACAAAAAACCTTTTCTACCCTTTATCTAATAAAATATATAAACATGAAAATTACAATTTTTAAAAAGAAAAGAAAAAAAAAACTTCTTAATATAGCTAAAATCCATTAAATTGATGCCTGACAAAATTTTTATGAAGGAATACCTATTATTGTTTGAAAACCCCGAAATTATGGTAAACTACCCTCCATTACCTTTCCCTTTGGTTTCCCGACCAGTTTCCGACAAGCATCGTATTTTAAAAATTTTTTAAGTCGAGGAAAGGTACTCTTTTTTTATTTATACTTTTTTCATATCTAAATGGAGTTCCAAAATTTTTCTTTAAAAATTAAAGATTTTTAAGATACAAGTTTTTTAAGATATTTTTCGAAGTTTTAATGAGAAACATTCAATATTTTTAAACATAAGGGAAAAAAATCAAAAAATAAAGTAATATTTTCTTACAAAACATATCTCCAAGTAAATGAAAAAAAAAGTTAAACAACGATTGATAAAAAGGCGACTTGGAAAAAACTTGTATAAACAAGATAAATTTAAAATTTTGAATTTAACATGTTAAAAGAATTGTTGAGTCTTATGAAAAACTCAATAAAATTCCTTAAAGGGATAATAAGCTTTTTTTTTTTTTTGCAAATTAACTTGAATTTTCACTTTTTGAAAACTTTTTGAACAACACATACAGACCCAGATTTTTCAAAAGTATTTAAACAATTATGATGCATTTGATCTACCTTCATTTCGAAATATAAAAAAAATAAAAAAAAATGGGGGCTTTGATAAAGAACACAAATTTTCAATAAAATTTCCAAAAAACGCGTAAAAATATTAATACACGTGTTAAAAAATTTTAAAAGTATAATTAAAGAAATTTAAAGGGGTAAAAAAAATTTCGTAATAAATTAAAAATATATCTGTTGATTTAAAAATTTAAAAAACCTAATAAAAAATTTTAACACTTTTAAAAAATTTTTTAATATATGTATATAAAGAAATAAACGCATAATAAATTGTTTGCACTTTTGATAAAAAGTATAATATTGTGTACTTAAAGTGTACCAAACGTTTTTAATAAATTTTTTAATGGGTTTTTAAAACAGGACCGCCATCTCATTTATAAAAAATTATAACATAAGCCTACTATGCAATTAATTAAGTAAAATTTTTTTAAATCCCTTGGAAAATTTGAGATTTTTTTTAAATTTTTTTTTTAAAGATTTAAAATGGTATAAAAACTTTAGTCAACCGACTTTAACTTCATTTTACAGGAACCCAATTAAAAGCCCCAGCTTTGAGGAGGACCATTACAACGGATTTTTTCCCCGACGACACAAACAGTTGAAGCTATGAAACTGGCAATACGCCTTCCCAATCCCCCTTTTAGACAAAAGAAGATGGGTAGACGTCACTAGTCTTTACAACACCAAAACCGGGTATCGAATAGATTCGTGCCAAAGTTTCGCTGCATTTCCGGAAAAGCCCATAGACCTGGCGCAGCGCCTCCACCGCAAAGGGCACGGAAAATCCACGCATGTGACGGAATGAAAATTTAGGGAAAAACTTAAAGAAGAAAGATTTTTTTTAACCTTTCTTTTATAATACTTAAACAAAATTTGAAAAAAATGACTGCCCCCTTTTTACTACCACATATCAAAAGTTTGCAGTTCATTTCTTTTACTTGAAAACCTTGAACTCTTCCTTTGCCAAATTAAACCCCCCTTCCCCCAAAAAAACTACCACCTAAACCCACCTAAAAAGTCTGGGTTTAAAACATAGCAAACAAACTATTTTTTAGATGGCCGTATACCCCACATCGGGTTCTTCACGAGTGAGGGGGGCCTATTTTCCCCCCTTTCATCTGTAACGGGGACCATACCCATAAGTACAACAAAAAAAAAATCTAATTTTAAACCCAATCTTCACTATATTTTTTCAGAATTTGAACATGAAGGAAACACACTAAATTCTAATGTTGATTTAAACGAAATTCATCGGTTTTGAATACCATCTTTCACAGGTTACTTCTTTTTAAAACGCGAATGTCCCCCCTATTTTAAGTACTATCACGCTTTATGACAACCATGACCAGATCGGGGGGATTGAAGCCCACAAAATTTTAGACTTAATCCAAAGGTGCGTGAAACAAAGCCTATATTACGACGAGACAACCACACCGGGAAAACTACGGGAACATTTTGCCATTTTGAATAACAAACGATTTCATACACTTTCCTTGATTTAAATTTGTATTTATTGTAAATTTTTTCATATTACATTATCTTAAAAAACCTTTCCGGTTTGTATACATTTAAAGACTTATAACCGAACTATGCACTTCGCGCAGCTGTATATTTTTTTTGTGGTGTTTTTGTGGGTTAAAAAACCCTTTAAAAAAAAAGAACAATAATTTTGCTTTTGACAATTTTGAAATTTAAGTTTTAACTTTCCCCTTTAAACATCAAATTTTTATCCTATAATTTGAATTGTGTTCCCCAAGTTAAAATCCACCCTTTTTTTTATAAACTGTACTATATTTTAACCAAACCAAACTACTTTTTTTAAAAAAATATGCCTTAATCCAGGCAACTAAAAGAATTCATTTAATAATCTAAAAATGAATTTTAGAGTATTTTTCTGTACACTGACGATAATAAAAAAATTAAGTTTCATCTGAAAAAAAAGAAAGTTTATTTCAATCAGACAAAAAAAAAAAAATTTGAACATTGTTTCTATTGTAAAAAACATGCAAAACCATTTCAAATGACTCACCAAAGTTTTAAAAAACTTTTAAAATTGTTCAGTGAATTTAAAAGAAACAAAAACAAAATCCTTTTAAGGTAAAAAAACATTACTAACCAGGATAAGTCCTAAGTGTTTCATGACATCAACAGGATTTGTGTTTCACCTACTTAACGACTTTTTTTATAAATTCTTTTGTTCTGTAAAAAAAATGAGCGTAAGCATTTTTACAAAAACAACTATTGTACCCGGGCAAATTTATAAAATACATTCAAAAGTTATTGGGCTTTAAATGTTTTTGTTTTTTTTAATGCTTTTTTAACTTTCTTTTCAATAATGATTTCCCCTTTTAAAACGTTTAGAACGATTTTGTTTAAAAAAAATCATTTTTAAAATTTTGAACTACAAAAAAGTCAAAATAATTTCCCGAAAAACCCCTTTAAAAAAGAATTGAAACCCCCAGGTCCAGTTTTTTTGATGAAATTATCGGGCATTCTTTTTAGTTAAACATCCTTTTAGAATCTCAGCCTCATCACTATTAAGTTCACGACACTACTCCTTACAGCATTTTGTTATTTAAACATTTAACTTTATTTTCAAATTAAAATGTTAAAAAAAAAAAATTGATTTTTTTCGAATTCTTTCAACAATTAAAAAGGACATCATTTTTTTCAAAAAAATATTAATGTTTATTTTCGTTAAATTTTTTTTTAAATTACAGAAGTAGCTTGACTTTTTTCGCATTTCAAAAATATGTCTCGCTCTAAACCTAATGATGAGCTCGTAATTAACTCATTTTGTAAAAAATACTTGTTTATTTTTTTTTTCAACAGTTTTCAATTTGCTCAAATTTTATATCTTTTTCTTATTTTTATTTTTTTTGCTTTTAAACTTGAAAAGTTTTCTTTCTACGAATTCTATTAATAATGTTTCTAATAATAAAAATTTTATTTACACATATTCCATGTGTTTTTTTTCATTAATTTTAAAATTATCAAAGTTGTAAACACTACTTTTGTATAAATTCATCAAACTTTTTAACCTTTTTCCCCATAAAACTCTTTTTTTTACCACTCAATAGGGACCACATAAAGCATATCTCAAAACCAAACCAAACCTACCAAATTTAATTGTAAAATCCCATTTCCAGACCACTGAGGAGCACGAACGTAAAAAAACCTGATCAGCCTGCAGTTACTCCAGACTGATCTGGTTTTTTCTTTCCAAATCTTTTTTATGGGGTCCCCCTATAGGAAAGGGTTAATACAATTAAATAGTTGAAATCTGTAATAAGGCATGTTAAATTTCGACAAACCTTTTCCAGACTGAAAAAGGAACCAATTCCATATAATTTCAAATGACTGTTTTTAAAAATTTTTCAAAGTCACAGTTTTTTAATTTTCATCATATTAGTTACTAAAAAAATCTAATTTTTCCTTGAAAAAGGGTTTGATCTCCGCCATGTATATTTTTGACATGAATTTTGTTTCCCTAAATGGACTTTTTTAAAATTTTTATCTTTACTAAAAGATAACAATTTATTACTTGCTTAGTATTTTATTTGTTGTTTTTAAATTTTTATGGTCATTTTTTTAATCAATATACTTTAAAATCTCCAAAATAGAATGTATATTTTGCTCAAAATCATAAAGCATTTAAAAATATTTTCAAAAAAGCAATGGAATATCTTTATTAAAGCATATCATTTTCAGTAAAATTTAACACACTGAAAAAATTTTAGATTAATTAGTCACCATTGAAACCTTTTTTCTCTTTAATAATATTTTAAAAGCCCCTTTTTTTTAAATAAGATAGAATTTTCCTGTATTAGAAAATTCCAAGACTTTAAAAACAACAATCACCCATCATTTTCCTCCCTTTCTTTCGTAAAATTGTTTTTTTTGCAAGTGTTTCCACTTTTTTCTTAAAAGATTTAAATTAAAAATTCCTTTTGTCTATTATTCAGACCAAAACAATTTTAAAAGAAAAAATTTTAATTAGTCATTGTTTTTTTTTTTATGAGAAGAGAATAATCTATGATGACACTTATTTGGGACAAAAACAATTCAGTTTTAGTAAAACTTAAGCCTTATCTTATTTCTTTTTAAAAATTAATATATTGATTTAATAAACATTAAAACAAATAAGAAATGAATCAAAGAACGGGGGCCAATAAAAACAAACAACATGCAAAAAAAAATCTCTGATATTCACCTTTTTGAATAAAACAAACTATATACTCTTTTGGGGTTCCCTAAACAGATATAGAAAAAAACTTCCAAAGATTTAAAAAAAATATAAAAATTTCCCATCTTTACAGTGAAATATTTCTTTTCAAAAGGAAAATTCCTACACTGATTCTAAGAAAAAAAAAAAGGAAAAAGCAGCTAAAGCCTTATATATATAACTGAGTCAAATTAAATAAAAATATAGACGAGTCCAAATTAAAAATATATAAATGATCCCAAAATTTAAAAATAATTTTTTGGAAAACTTGACTGCAGATAAAAAAATAATAATAATATAAATTGTAAACCTATCAAAAATCTGGTTATTTCGACTGTGAAATAACAAAAATAAACAAAAAATGAAACAAGGGAAAAACATAAAATTGACCAACATATTCAACAAGATGAAAACATTATTTTACACATTGCATTTTTACTCAAACAACCCCAACTCAAAGTGTTTGGATTCTCCCCGTTTTTACCCCTGACAACTATTTTTTTAATATATTCAGTTCTTTTTTAATTTTCAGTTAAAAGTGTAAATAAAAAAACTTTTTTTTGGAATATTTAAACACAAATAAACCCCTTCAGGGAATGAAACAACATGTTCGAAAATTTTTAAATTTTTAAAAAAAACTTTTCTTTTAAAAAAAATCTTGCCTTTCACTCTTATGGATCTTCGACAAAAAGGTGATTAATATTCTTTCTTAAACCGATCCAATTTGTTTTGATTTTTAAATGAAACAACTGATTATTTACAATAAGGGGTCATCTTACATCTTCCTTTTCAATAGCTAGGGGGAAACGTAAAATTTGGGTGCCTTTTGTCTAATACAAAGAAGCCCCCGGGTCAAATTCAAGCGTGGAATAATAATACTTTAAAGATCCTAAATTTAATTTTAAAACCAAAAATAAAAACCTTGTCAATAAATTTTTAATCTTGAATTTCTTGTACCGGGGGAAGTACTTAAACAAAATCAGTTGGTGGGGTTTCCCCAAAATATGCTTTGGTTATACCGGCTAGTGATAAACTGACAATTTATGTGAAAGCCTTCCACTGCTTTGCGGTAGGTCCCGGGTTTTTTTTTTTTTCCCCGGGTATCTCTGTGTCTCGGGCCTTTCCCCGCCAAAATTTCTGGACGTCGCTATATATTGAAATACTATCGCACACGTAAACCCCAAACAACAAAAACAACAAAACGGACAAACAATACTTCAAAAAAAAATTGATTTCTATTCAGATAGCTACTTTCCCCTCCAATAGATTGCGAGTTAAAGTTCGAAAATTTTCCATAACCCCATAACTCTATTCAACGATATTAAAATATATTATTTTAAGTTGATAAACAACTGGAGCTGAAAAAAAATAGATGCATCTGATGTATTGGGAATTTTTTTTTTTCATTTGGCCTTTTCCTTTGGCTCGGGGTTTTTTACTTCTCAAAGAGAGTGGGGCTTTATAATGTTAAAAACGGAAGTCAAAAAAACAACGGTTTTTACATGACTAACGACTTTAATTTGAAAAAATCATCAGACCGGACAGAGGTTAACCTTCTTTATAAAGAATCTGCCCAAAGCTGCGGGGATAGGGGGTTAAGTGCAAATCTTTAGTCTTGTTTTTATCCTTTTATACATCTTTTAGACGCGGCAAAAAGTTAAAAGGGATTGGGGGAAATACTAGTCAACCGACGAATATGAAAAAAACATTTATGTTTTACAAACGAATTGACAATGGCTACAACAAAAGAGCATTATTTACACAAGTAAATTTTTCCACTCACGCATTTTGCAAACACTTTTTTGGATCTGTTAGACTGGGAAACTTGTTTTATAAATTAGATATAAAAAAAGCCCTTTTGATAAAAAAAAATAAATGTGAATTAATTTCTTTTTTATTTCAGTTAGTTTTTTAAAAAAAAAGGTGAAAACGATTTTTAGAAAATCGACCCAAATTTTTTAAGGCGATAGTTCATTAGGTATAAAATTAAAAATTTGAGAAAAAACGCCTTTTTGTAGTCTATATAAAATTTCCCTATTGGGGAAAAGGTTTTATGGAAATTTAAAAGTGTTTCTATGATACTTTTCCAATTTTATCTTTTTTTTTTCTTTTTTTTTTTTTTTTCTTCTGGAATATTACATACTTTTCTTTACGGATAACTGAAACCATTACTCACCTTACATCTTCGGTGCAGACGGTTTTGAAGATGAATGGGGCGAACACATCGTATTTATACCATTAAAAAAAGGGAAACTGACCTGTTTTTTAGACTAAATTGGGGGTAATCCTTTTTAAAACAACTTTGACATTTTAAAGGAGCAATTTGTTTTAAAAGGAAAAAAAAACCTAAACGATTGTGACGACTTTCTATTAAAAAATAAAATCGATTTTAATGTTCCAATCAAATTTTTACCTCCGAACGGGGGCAACCGGTTTTTATTCGCAAAGAATAAAAGGTAGGTTTTTTTATTTTGGGCAATCAGAATACATAAAAAAACTCATTCTTCTCCGGATAAAAGGGTTTTCAACAAAAATAATAAAGGAAATATTTACCAGACACTTGATCTGCCTTTTTTTCCAGGTTTTGAATGTTCTGCGTAATTACAAAATCAGTATAAATAGCCATTGACAAATGAAACTTTTTCCCGAAGTTTTCATTTCCCGGTACAATAAAGCTCAACAGAACACTAAAAACACATGTAATCATGTTTAAGAGAAACAAAAAATATCTTTAAAAAAAGATATCGGCGTGGGATGAAAGAATAGCGAGATTTTCATTCATGCATAAATAAATTTTAATTAAAAAACTTATAAATGGAAATATTTTGCAAAACACATTTCAAAGACTCTAAATGTTATATAGTTATAAAAACATTGTTGTAAATAATTGTAAAAAACAGTCAAAATTTTGGTAGTGAACAATGATAAATTTGGCAATGTTTTTAAAAAGGGTTTTTATTTTTGCAAATAAGAAAATAGCCCACGAGATGTGAACAACAACAGGAATGTAGCAAAAAAAGGTAAAATTTTTTAAAATAATGTCTTTTAAAATATTCAAAACAAAATGTACAGTAAAGAATGACTAGACTATTATACAAAAGAAAACGACTGCCCCATTATCGTAAACAAGGCTTACCTGCACCAAAAAAAATTGTAAAATGATTAAAATAAAGAATATGAAATGATTTGATATAACAAATATTAAGAGTACCTCCAAATGTTCTTTTTTAAAAAAAGCAGTATAATGTATAAATTATCCTTTGAACATAAAAAAAAATCTATGATAATCCGCTGCAAAAACCTAATTTAGTTCCAGGCTGATCATGTAATGAGCATCATTTGCTCGTTGTAGTTAGGACATACAATTTTTTCTTCACCTTTATTTTATTCTTACTGACAAAAGCTTTTCAGGTCTGATTTTAATAAATTTGTAAACTGTATCAAAATAGTTTATACAGGCATATACATTAATGATCATCACCTTAAAGCATAAAAACTTTGATAAAGGGAGTTACAATAAACACAAATAGCCATGATGACCCTGAATGACTCGCCGGGGTATCACCGCTTACAATTTTTATTCATTTTTTTTTATATAAAAAATAGACAATAATTCTAGTATAACTTAAAAATATTTTCCCCCTGATGCAGTGGGGCGAAATTTTATCACCTGAAGTACATGGTTTCATCAATAAACTAAATACCTAAGATCAGACGACATAGTTTAAAAAAAGAAGAATGTGAATGTTTATCCAATATATGTCTATGTAAAATAACTGTCCCCTGGTTGTGGCCGTTTATCTTTCGATATTTTTCCATTAGACAATGCTACATGCCAAATATTTAAGCTGTACCCTTTTCCCTGGTGTTACAGAAGTTTTTTTAAAGTGATCCCATTAATTTGGAAAAATAAGTGACTCATTAGGTTTTCGTTGGACTGCAACGCAGCCGCGAAAACCTACTGTTCTTCTGTTTTCTTTTCCCTTTTTTTTTTTTCCATTATTATTATTCTTTGCACTTTTTTTGTGGCCGCTGTTGCGACATGATTAGAAGTGCTACAAATATGAAAATTTCCATGCATACCCACATGTATCTGAAGTGGGGCACCACTAAGTTTGTTTTTCATTTTAGTACTAATTTTTTGCCGCTAGGTGGCGTTTAGCATCAAAACATATAATTGCCGATAACTCTGTCATTTGACATTTATTTGTATGCAGTTTTTGCATTCTGTTCTCTGTCAACTGCCCGTTAAAATATGATGAGTGGCAATATCCATATCTTTGAAATTTTTTGAGCTAGAAGAGGTTGAATGTTTGAATTTTTGAAAAAATCTGGCAAATTAGGGTGTGCCCCACGAAAAAAAATGCCCATTTTTGTTAGAGATTAGTTTACGCTCATTCTGTTTTTTGAAATTGATTCCGAAGATCTTTGCGCACAAAATATATGGGGTGGCGATTTCAAAAATGCATAAAATGGCTTTCAATAAGCGGTCAAAGTGCACAAAAATTTAGGAGGAAACAAATTTTCGAGAATAGGCCATTTTTTATTTTTTGGAGGATTCTGTCATTTTTTTTGAAGCAATCTTTATGAATTTTTCACAGATTGTATTGTTTGTTGTTTCCAGGGACTTCACAGTTTCAAATTTTCAAAAATGCAAAGGTCAAGGTCATATTGTGATTATTGGTTTTTTCTTTGACCTTAAATATCTCAAAATCTAAAAATTTTTATCGAAAGAATATGGGTAAAATCAAAAGCCTCTAAAAGTACTTTTTGAAAATTTTATTTTTTTTCAGATCGGGATTGTTTTGGTTGTTTGGTGGCAGTATGAAGTTTGGTCAAACTTTGAATTGATTTAAACCCTTTAAAGTTTAAATGTGTGATATATTTTGTCATCTTTGGGAAAAAAAAGAATGTCTTACCTCGTCAACAAAAAAAGAATTTTGAAATTTTGTAAAGAATTGATAAATTTATAGAAAATTTCCAATACATGACCCAAATAAAAACAGAGAAAATTTGACAGAAGTTACCTATGTTCTATAATTAAGATGCAGCTCTGCTAGCTGGCTTGCAACAGGTCAATGTACATGTATGTGTAACTATAAAAGCAATGTGTCAACACTGGTCTGATGACCTTGTAAAAGCGCTCAAAGAATCATGGAAAGAGAGAGAGAGGGAGAGAGAGGGGATGAATTGTTCTTTATTCTAACATGTATTATTATTCCTCCCACACACTCACTATTGAATTGGATAGCAAAACAACTAAGTACATGTACAAACATCCACCTTTAAACAAGTTTTTAGCTTACCAAAAGTTCCTTCTAGTGCATTACTGAACTTTGAGGCATAGAGTGAAACTGATATATTTTTAAACCAAAATGGCTTGTTACGTTACCAAAATTTTGATAACCAAATAAATTGTAAATCATTTATACACTGAAAACTATTGTTCATATAAAATAAGCGGGATTCCCAACTGCCCTCACCTGATTTTTAACGTTTAGTATAAAAAGTGGGACACTTTGGAAGAAAATTTTTGAGCGCACAGTGATGATCAACATTAATCAAATCGTTCAATGTGCCACATTTAGATCATATTGGCTCATTGCCAATATATGGATGCTTAAAGGCATCTCAAAAACCCTTATATAAGTGACCCCCACCCCCCTTTTTATTCAATTCAATTCCCAATAGTTTTTTTCCAAGATTTACATAGTAAATAACATTGGCAAAGCATATAGTAACAAAATATATTGTTATGGGGGTTTTTTCAATTAATTGGTATTGATATAATAATATATATCATCAAGCAAAAATTCACCCACCCGCCGTTGTGTGGGCACTGTTTTTGATTAGGCAGCGGGCCACAGTCTGTCACAGGTATTGTTCAAGAGTCCCATATGTTGCTACATGGGGTTGTATGTAGTCAATTCACAGTTTGTAAAAAAGTTGTGAACATCCCCAAATCCCCGAAATAAAATCCTAAAATTTCTCTTTTAATTCTTTTTTTTTTTTTTTTCGGGGCAAATATAAATTTTCCCCTTTTCTTTCTTTTTTTCTCTGTTAAATTTTTTTTGGTCTATTTTTTTTTGTTCTTTTTTCCCTTTTTTTTTCTTTTTTTTCATTTTTTTTGTTCTTTTTTCTTATTTTATTTAAGTTGAAAATTATCAAAAAAAAGGGAAAATTTTTTTTTTTAAAATAAGTTTTGTATCACTCATTACTTTCTTTCCCCCTCTTTCTTCCCTCAACACTTTTTTATATGTCGGAAATCAACACAAATTTTTTTATTTTGTTTTTTCAATAAAGAAATTCGTTGAATAAAATGTAACAAAATGTCTCAAAGCAAAAGCAAAAAAAAACAAAAAGATCTTGCGTTGTCAGAATTATGTCCTCCGGGGCTCTTTTTAAATTTACTACAAAAATGCGTATCCTATTTTTTTCAATATCAAAACTTTAATTCTGAAATAAATGCCGTATGATCCTAAACCCATGCAGTTACAAAATTGCCTCCAATAAAAATTTGTAAAAAGAATAATTATGTAAGGGATAATAAACTAAACAAGCCACATTTTAATCACTATCATTCATTATATTTTTTGGGGCCTCCGTGGCCAAAAGGGGTTAAGTCGCTGACTTTAACACTCCCCTCTCCCCCCAAAACCGGGGGGGGTTTAAACCCGGCGGGGTAAATTGGGGATTTTCATGTGAGGCCCCCTTCCAGCGGTTTGGGGGTGGGTCGGTGTTCTACCCAGATGTACCGTGAAATTCGTTTCCCCCCCCAAAACCTGTAATTAGCTGGAGGGTCGCTATAGACTGAAATACTGTCGAAGCGACGGTAAACTGAAATAGTCAAGTCAAAATATGAAAAATTGCTTTGTGAAAAACTAGCCTACTATCCCCCACTTCCATTTTTTAAGCAAAAAAATTTTAGTTATGCATCAACCCCCTTTTTTTTTAAAACCGTAACAAAAAGGGAAAACTAATTTGGCTAAAGATTTCCCTGAAAGTGATGACCACAATTAGCGGTCAAAATCACAGCAGATGGGGCCGGGCCAGTGGGACATCACATTCCTTTCGAATGCCTTTAATTTTTGGTCACAATAAAGCATTTTGCTTTTTGGGTTGTTTTTCGGGAAAATTTTAAAACTTGGCTGATCAGGTTTGAAACTGTTGATAAACACAAAAACCCCTTTTTGGCATTTGCAGTATCAAATTTTTTTTTTTTTTTAAAAATTTGGGCCAGTGTTTTAAAAATTTTTTTTTAAAGAAGTTTTTTTAAAAGTTTTACCCATGGGCTATTCATTTAAAAACTATAATGCAAGTAACCCCCACCCACTACAGCATCCCTTTTTATATTTATGACACAAAATGTTAAAAAAAAAACTTAATAAAAGAACCTTTAATAAGGGGTTTTTGGGACCAAAAACACAGCAAAACAAAAATCACAACTATCAACATTGGTAAGAAAGTAAAAGATGTAAAAAAAAACCAGTCGCCAAAACGGGTATAACCATGCCCCGAATGTTTGTAATTGTACATAAAAAATTTAAATAAAAAAAGATTCACATCATTTTTTTGTGGGAGCCTTGCCCCAACCTGCCATTGGCTAAACCAATACACTATTCATTTAACGGTCGGGGGACTGGTCAATTGAAACAGGGGAAAGTATAAAGGGTAACCTTAAAAAAAATTTTAAAAAAAAAAACTTTACCCTTTTTACAAATATTAAATGTTATTTCATAAAATTGTAAATTAAATGTTCAATGGGGAAAGTTTTTTCCCCCATTTGTATAATTTTAAAAACTTATGCATTCTATGACAAAAGTAAAAATTTTTTTGTTAACTTTCCAAAACCCCAAATATTAAACATTGCCAAAAATTTAATCAATTTTTGGGCAAAAAGGGGTTCAGGGGAAAGTTAGGGGAAAAAAAACAAATTAAAACCCCAATGGATAAATGGTTACAATAGCCTTTTTGAGGGCAATTTGGGGCCCAAAAAACCAAAAATGAACAAAAAAATTTGTTAAACCCCGATTTCACGCCATGTTCAAAACTCTATAAAATAAATTGGGCCCCAAAAAAAATAAACAAAAACCATTGACCCCTTATTAGTAAACAACGCTTTTTTTTAAAGTCTTCCAGTCTTCTAGAACATTCCGAGGAAAAGCGCGCGAAAGACCGAAAGCACAACAAATTTATACGCCTAGAAATATTTTTAGTAAATTTTTTCTATGAAAAAAAATTTTTTTTAAAGACGGTAATTTCAAAAAAAATTTTATCTGTAAATTGGGGGTTTTTTTATATTTTTTTCATATCATTTTTGAATATGCCCAATTATGGGTATAAAAAACGTTTTTTAGGTTTTGGTTTTTTGGGGAATTAAAATTTTTTAAAGAGAGCATTTTTCGGAAAGGGTGGAAGAAATTTAATAACATAGTAATTAAGGGGTTTTATGTCCCTAAAAACGGTGGAAATTTTTTTTTGTTTTTTTTAAATCATTTTCACAAAGTAAACATTCCTCAATTGAAAGGGAAAAAGGGTTGTATTTAACTTAATTTAAATCACTTTTATGTTTTCAAACAAAAAGAAAAGAAATAACACCAACTGAAAGATATATACAACGCACCCCCCTTTTTTAAAAGTAAAATTTTTTAGTCCTAACGAAGGTTTTAAACCCAAAAAAAGGAGTCCTTTTATTCAGCTTAAAAAATTTTTTACCGCTGTTAGCGTACAAAAAGATTGGTTTAAGATGCGAGTTGAAATCGAAATTAAACACTACTTACGGGCGAAATTTTCCACGAAAATGCGAAAATTAAAAAAAGCCGAAAACAAAATTCCTCCCTTTCTGTTTTTTAATTTTTCCACAAAAAACGATAAAAATTTGAAACCCCTTTGACTACGACCCCTTTTTGGGGGAGATTAGCAAGGGGAAAGGAAAATTGAAAAAATAGTTTTAAAGTCCTTTTGTCCCAAAATTTTAACCCCCTTCAAGGGTATTTTTTTCGATATTTTTTGGGAAAAAGAATTTTTAGGGAAAATTTTGCCAGGAATTCGTACAAAAGTCCCAAAATCCATCACCCTACGCTTTTTAATAAAGTTTTTTTAATGGGGAAAATTAATTTAGAACACTCAAATGCAGACATGTAAAATTTAAACAGAATTTTAAAATATAGTCTTCAAGTACAAGTTTTTAAGAAATTTTTAATAAGGAAATTCGGTATGAAATTGTCTTTTTCCTACCTTTTTTACGACGGACGGGGTTTTTATTCGAACAAAATATTTAAAAAAACTTCTTGATTTTGGGGAGAAAACAATACAGATTGTAAGAACTCTTTTGTTCGAAATTGAATTTCTACAACCGAGATAAACCGATGTTTATTCGTTACTTCTCGGTAGTTCAGTAATGATAATAAATATACAGTACGAGTAAAATTTTTATACTAATGCATCAAGTCACCGGAGAAGTTTTGTAGCATGTCATTATTTTTAGTGCTAAGTTAGGGTTTGACAGACTGAATAAGAGTTATAGTCCTTGATGGGAAGTACCCCGGGTTTGAAAATCATAGTAAACAAGTATGTTCAGTAAGAATGTGATGACAGGCGTCTTAAAAAGTTAACAAGTTAGGTCAGGGCTTAAGGTTTTACTGTAATTTTAAAGAGAGATAAATTTGGTCAAAATGACGAGAGAGTCAGGGCCCGTGAATGAAGATTAAATATTTAGAAGTTATAGCCAAGGCTAAAGTTCTTCACGACGACTACGCTGCCGACGACTCACCAGAATGAGAAAAAACCCTCGCATTTTTTCTTGCAAAACAGACGAGCTTTAAATCTATTTTAAATTTATTAGATACATGTATAAAGAATTATTTTGAGCGTGTGTGAAGTTGGCTCGCCCATACGCATACAAACAAAACGACATTCAACTCTCACTTTTCCCACGACAGGGCCCATTCAGATTTTGAATGTCGCGGCATCTAAATGTCCAATTCGTGAATGTCGCACGCGACATTCAAATCTAAAGGGTCCAATGTCGTGAATGTCGTGCCGCGACATTCAAAATCTGAATGTCCAATGTCGTGAATGTCGTGCCGCGACATTCAAAATCTAATGTACAATGCCGTAAATGTCGCGTGCGACATTCAAATCTGAATGCCCCAATGTCGTTAATGTCGTGCCGCACATCAAAATCTGAATGTCCAATGTCGTGAATTCGCGTGCGACATTCAAAATCTGAATGTCCAATGTCGTGCCGCGACATTCAAAATCTGAATGTCTAATGTCGTGAATGTCGCGTGCGACATTCCCAAATCTGAATGTCCAATTTTCGTGAATTCGCGTGCGACATTCAAAATCTGAATGTCCAATGTCGTGAATAGTGAGATTGAATGTTGTATGTTGTATGTCGTTATGTCGAGCCAACTTCACACAAGCCTTTTCTTGAACATAGGTGTGAAATAAACTTAGATATTGTGTTATTAATTAAACCCCCAGTCATTCTAACATTTGATGACAATGTAATCAAAACGCTAATTTAAGCGCTGAGAGAAAAGAGTTTTTTAATATGATATATCGCTTTTCTTTAAAGTAAAATAAATAAACGAGGATCAATTTTTCGAGCAAATGCAAATAAACCAAGTTTAAACATTGCGTGAGCACGGTACATTTGCGTAAATAGACTGCTTACAATAAGCATATCGCAACTCTTTTTCTTACTGTTCTCTTGTCTACATTTATAAAATTAATATTAATCGAGAAGTAAATCTAAAACAATAAACTTTCTATCATTATTTAGTTTATGTGAGGTATCTTACCCACTGTACCAAGGGGCCCCAATATTCTTTTACAGACGGATATTTGTCATATATTTGTTACCGGGCGCTGGAAATTCCAGTCAGTTATGGTTCAAAATATCTCTGAATGCTTGCGTATTTTCTTTTATCATTACAGTTCAAACACATTTTAATTCAGTTACAACTTCCATAACACAATCGTGAAATAAACATGAAAATTATCACCACTTATGATAACGTAGAAAACAAAATTCGGATTAAAAAGGATTGAAATAAAAATGTATATATGTCTAAAATAATCCCGAAATGTTTGTCCCGATCAGAAATGTGCTACCATAAACATCGTTGCAAAAACAGAAGGCAGAGCATTGTTAGGTCAAAACTAAAAAAAAAGCGAAATTTATGGAAACGCCAAAACGGCAAAGCATATCGTTTTTACGTGACTTTTAGACTGGCAGTAGCCGTAAATCAAAAGAAAAGCATTGTAAAACTAATTCCATAGCCATTTTTCACCGTTTGTATCCCACCGGGCTCAGTAACGAATCAATTAAATTTTTTTTACATCAGGTTAGTAAAGTCCCGACCTCCATATGTATGCATACCAAGATCGTAAATGAAACAAAGCAAAGTGCTCAGTTAAGGCACTGAAGACAGCTTCCCGGGTTTATCAAAAATCCCAAGACGAGTTCATGACTACTATTAGTAATCCTAGTTACAGGAGATGTGCCATATGGCGTTCCCCATTACCTTTGTCTCTATCAAGATCAGATCTGATTTAAACGCTTCATTTAGAAAATTTTCAAGTCTAGCTAGTTCAGCATGTCAATCCTGCCGAAAAGTCTCACCGCATTATGCACTTTGATTTAAACGTTTTCCCCGTGCAAGTTCACATTGTAGATTGCGTGATGGAAGGTTTGTTACAGCATTTCCGAGAAATATTAAAAATATAATAATTTACAGCGTGATGGGGAGATTTCGTTACAGCATTTCCGAGAAATATTTTAAAAAAGATAATAATCTAAAAACGTAATTTTCAAGTGCAATACCATTACCTTATTTGTATCATAATTTAATAATACAGCACTAGTTTACAATGTGGAAAAAGGATTAAGTAGTTGTTTTTTTTTCTTTTTAATTATTGCTTGTCCCAAGATCCCTTTTTTAACTATTTTTTAAGATTATTTTGGCTTGATAGGAACTAAACATACAATATTAGTTTTTTATTAAACAATAGGAGTCACATTTAGGCTTTTTGTGGTGAAGGAAAGAATTAAAACTGTTTTGTGCCTTTTCCATTAGTTTACATTTTAACATTTCACTTACTTTTCCACATAGACCCAAAACTTAAATCGAAACAAATATAGTCGCCAGTTTTCTACTGGGGATTAATAAATAAACATGCAATGTTTATTAAAATAAACAATCCCTATCACATATCAATTGATATAGAGTAAAGCTAATTTTAAAATAAATATATCTAGCTGTGGCTAAAAAACTTTTTTTCTCAAAGGAGAATTTAATTTTCATTTGTCTCCTTGCTTATTATGTTAATTTATTTTATTGCCTACCACTGTTTATTTATTTTTAATTCAACAAACCTGGATATTCCGACATAAAACCAGGTATGGTTTGCAGAATATTTTTTCCCCCCCTTTACTTTCCCTTTTTTCAGAGATGACATCTCGACTTAACACTTTTTTGTGTCCTGTGCTTGTATCTGTAGCATATGGAAACCCTGAGGGGAATTTTGACTTGTTTTGTTGCATTGGGGTTTACCCGTCGCTGGATAGTATTTCAATCATATACGACGTCCAGCTAATTACAGTGGAGGAAGACCCCGGTACACAGAGGGACCCGGGTAGAACCACCGACCTACCACAAGCAAGATGGAAGATTTGTAGTCCCACGACCTGTAAAAACCCCTCGGCCCCGGCGACCCCAATTTTTACTTGTGACTTTAAAGACTTAATGACTTATTGAGTTTTTTAA
Organism: Solen grandis; assembly: GCA_021229015.1. Classification (NCBI taxonomy): domain Eukaryota; kingdom Metazoa; phylum Mollusca; class Bivalvia; order Adapedonta; family Solenidae; genus Solen; species Solen grandis. Next base: position 199,244 of record CM037780.1, on the reverse strand, counting down.
CTTAATGGCAAAGGCACTTCTCCTCTATGAATCACCGATCTGTGAAGTTATCCTGAAAAAAACAATATGTCTCCCCCATATAAATATTGGGGGGGGGACATAACTGTCTTGACATACATTGTCTTTCAAAAAAAAATACTTAAAAAAAATGTAATTTTATCTGTGTAAACTCGGCCAGATTTCACACTTTTTTAATCTTTGTAATCTTTTAGAGAGATTGTATAGCATTGTTTTGTTAAATTAAGAAAGAACATCAATGCAGTCAAAAGAGTTTTTTGTTTGGTTTCCGAAAATGTCAAAAATGTTTAATGATAAGCAAACATTAATTTACTTGCAACCTATGACTAATGACAACAACTTGTGACTAATGACATACAACTTGTTTACAATGACTTAACAATTGTGACTATGACTTACATGCAATTTGAGACATACAATTTTTGCGATCATTGTCTCTAAGTTGCTCACCGAGAAACTGCTAATTAATTTCCCATGATTTTTAAAGTTGTTAAAGTACATTACATACCAAATACTCAACTCTAATTTCATTAAAAGGCAAAGGCTTACCAGTCGTAACTCAAAAGTCACCATCAAAAGAAGCCATAAGTCAAAATTGCCCTCCAGGGCTTCCTATAGTAGCCATTTCCCCAAATTTCATTTTGTTCAAAGTATATATTTCAATCCCCGGCGAGAGAAGAAACACCGGATTCGAAATTCCCCTTTTTTTTTCTGAAAACTTACCATCACCAAAGTAAAAATAATTTAGATTGCAATTTTGGTACAAAATGTCAGCCCTGTTAATAGTATTATCGGTGTGTCATTTATAACCCAAGGCCTTTCTTTATGAATATTTTATATTGTTAATCAATTTAAGCTAAAAGACAATGACTGCGTTTTTATGATGATATCGGATGAGAAAGTTTTGTTTATCTCCTTTTAGTGTCGAAGTGCGTATGTCTATTGTGTCTTAAGACGTTTGTTAATCTCGTTAAATGTAAACAAACAAACTTGCCCGCGGAATGTCAGTGTTAAAGTTGGCACTCTCCCGAAATTTAAGGCTTAATTAATTCTGTTTAAGACATACATCGCTTGCGACGATGATATTATCGTTGCAGAAGTCTGACATAGTTTATTGTTGAAGAAAAACTAAACCAACAAATACCAGCGTAGAATCACTGACGTGCCATAGATCGCTGGAAGACATCCGCAATGTTTACCATGACCTGGGAATTCGAAAACAAAAGCGGCAAACAGCTTGGTTTAAAATACATTGTATAATTTACTGGTGACATTTATCTTATGTTGCACACAAGTAAAGTAAAAAAAATTCCTTGAAGTGTTTAAAAACCATTCCCATTGTGTATTACCAATTAATAAATAAATTGGGGTTGTGCTTGCAAGGGGAACAATCGAAGCCAGGGTTGGCATAATGTTTCAAAGTTTTAAATCCGCAGGTCGTCCCCCCAATGCGAGCACTTTGATTTATTTATTTTGACAATCATAGGTGGGTTCCATTCATAAAAGCCTACTAAGGAGTCAACCTAATAACTTGATAAAACAATCACATTGGATTGATAGGTAACGAGTGCGGAGGGATACAAAACGATTAAAATAGCTTTTGGTGATTATGCAAATCAACGATGCCTGCTTTTCAATTTACGGAACACTTAAGACTGGCGGCTACTGGCAGTCAAACGAGTCCCCGGTCCTCCGTTTATTATCATGCAATAAAAGAAAACTCCGTGTCCATATTTACGTACGAAAAACACGGAGTATGAAAGCGGTGTGGTAACGCACTTTTCCCCCAAAACGTCCCCCCGCTTCGATCCCGGATAACAACGTGAGAGCGTACGGGAATCGCCCGTCCAGACACGTGTGTTTTTCTCCGGTTTTCCTCCCCTCACAATAAAAGACCACATACGCCAGCATCTGAGCCATCGAGAGTGATTTATTAAAGTTGTAAGAACGTTTTTTTTAATCGATGTAAAATAAATTTTAAACAAGAATTTAAATACATGTGGTTGAACCAGGGGCAATATACCTCCGTAAAAATAAGACATGGGTCATTTTTTTATATGGTGTTAACATTATTTTGCAGAGAAGGGGTCATTTTTTTTTCTATAAAATATTGACCGAGAGCTGTTATTCTATTGGGATCAAAAACATTCCTCCACTGGCCCCGCGTTCTACGTTTCCAACTTTGGTCCCAAAAGGGGAACGTAAATAATTATATGTTTATAAATGAGTTTTTATAATTCGAATATTGTAATTTTAATTCAGCTGGGTATGTTCTCTTATTCTATGCGCTCTGAGCCGTATGAAAAGTTTGAACAAATCTGTAGCGCAGACTATTTCACTGTAACTTAGATTCTATTAAAAGAACTAGGGAAACAATCTTTTCCGGAAACTATTTCATTTTGTTGAGGTATTCCCTTTGTAATTGAAAAACAAAATTAGGATAATATATAAAATACGTATGTTATATTAAAGATGTTTTACGACATAGTTTCCTTCGATGTAAATAAGGAAATATCTTGATGGCAGAGAGTATTATAATACATTTTTTTTTTTTTTTTTTTTTTTTTAGTTTTAACAATTTCGAATGTTTATTCCATGCGGAATCAGACCAAAAACCAAAATCATTTAAATGTGTATATATATACATAATTAAAAATTTTTATAGTGACAAGGAGACCTTTTTACCATGAGAAAGTCGAAAAAAAGTCGATCGGTGGCATTTAAGTAAGAGTCCCCTGTAATGGTTTCCGCTACGTCTTGGACCACCAAACCTCTACCAAATAACCAAAGTAGCCATAATGAAACATTGGAAACCTTGGTTTATCTCCGTGAAAGGCCATGAGGTCCAAAATATAGCGAACCCTTACAGGGACTTCACTTAACAAATTAGGAATAAAAAGACCGGGTGCGGGTAATCATGCCCGGGTTTCTACTAAGAAAGTGTTACTGCCCTCAATATGTCCTGGGATCTCGTGAAAAAGTCCCAATTTTACCCGATACCGAGTAAATCAATCCACTTTGACGCACAGTCTAGGACATTTTTTCACTATTCGATCATATGAGCAAAACAATAAAAATTCTAACAAATCCCGGAACTTTCTATTCCTTTAAAAAGTATTATTTTTTTTATTTAAATTGAAATTTTTATCATTAGAGGTAATTGATAACTAGTATGCAAATCAAAATTTCATGTTTTTAATGATAAGGCCATATTATTTGAATGTTTTGAAAAATACAAATACTGATTTGATCCATATAAAAAATAAAGCTAATGACATTTTAAATTTAGCAATTTCCAATGCTATATAAGAAGATTTTGAAATTTCGATCAGTGAAAGTAAAAATACCCCTCTGACATGTGAGGAAGCCTTCCAGCTGGTTTGCGGAAGGTCGGTGGTTTCTACCCGGATGCCTCCGGGCATCGGGAAAAATTCCTCTACCTGTAAATAGCTGACGTCGCTATAGACTGAAATACTGACGAAGCGACGTAAAAAATCATATAGTCAAGTCAAATACTTGAAAACCGTGTGAATAAAGGTATATGTTAAAATTCAGAAAGAAACTGTGTATGAGTTTGTTTTTTTATTGTTATTAATTTTATTATTAATTTCAATAAATTTAGAGAAAAGAGTTTGAGATTTTGGGATTTAATCAAAGTTTTGGTATGTTTTAAAAGGCATATGTTACAGTTTACCATCGCAATGTTTCGACATGCAAGCAAACAACAATGTCACACAACTATAAAAATAAGGGGTTTGTTTCGCCAGTAGGAAAGTATGTCTGTATTTATAACATTTCCTTTTCGAATAGTTTTTTTATTTAAAAATTTTTTTAATATTAAAATATATTTCGAACTTTTGTTTTAATGTTAATACATTTGATGGTTACCAAAGAAACAGATCAGTACTCGAAAAGAAATCGGCGACCCCTAACTAATTTTGAATATTTAAAAAGAAAAATGAAAAAATAATCTATTGAAGGATATTTTTCTGTAAAAAAATAAAAATGTAAGAAATGGTGCTATTCTCTCCTCTCCTTCTCTCCTCTCCTCTCTCTCTCTCTCTTCCAAACATTTTTAAGTATCTTTGGATATTTAAAAACCCTTCCCTTCAGATAAATTAATCTAATCATGCATTAACTGTGGAAAGAGCGTCTTTTATCTTCATTTTTATCTTTTTTTAACGAGATAAAATAACTTTTTTCCACAGAATGTGTTTTATTATGTTCTAGTTGTGCATCCCCCGGGGTCCCCTTTTTTCAAAATTCGAAAAGTCCAAGGTTCTATAGCGATTCCAAGATTCGAACCAAGGTCGTACATTTTTAAATGCTTATAAAATCGGTCCTATTTAAGATAGAAAGATGATATTGGTCAGTTAAATAGGTCTCTGAAAAGGGCCTTAAACATTTTGTGAAAATAAAGGTCATATGACGTCACGTGACGTCATTATATGAATAATGAATTTTCTAAATTCTAACAAGATTATTTCTATATTTTGAAATTTTCGAAGGGCAATGAAAATTTAACCCCGCATGCTTTAGAAACTGGGAAATTTTCGAATTTCAATGATTTTCCCAAAACCTATGACGAACATATGACGTCACATTGAAATTGACTTCAAAAGTTTGTACAAAAGGTCCAGAGCCATTATTAATGGGAACCCATTTTCAATCAAAATTTCACAAAAATGTGTATATTAAGTTCTAGTTGTGCATCTCCGGATCCGTTTTTCAAAAATTCGAAAAGTCCATGGTTCTATAGCGAATTCAAGATTCGAACCAAGGAGCACCCGTGCAGTTTATGGCTCATAACACAATAGAACCATTTCACTCCGAAATGAAGTAAATCAACGAGCACCTCACGAACTCCCCAAAACTACATGCTGGTGTAAAAATCCACCCCATTTGTCCAATGGGAAAAAAAAACATACAAATTTGAAAATTTTCCCCCAGTTACTGATTGGCTAATTTAAATCAGCGAATTATACCGGAAATTGCCGATTCTCTGGTTTAAATTGTCTAATTTTAATTCTAAACATTTACAAAGACTTTTTGAGACCATTAAACGTCAAAAAATTCAAAGACAATGAATGATTTTTACAAGGAAAAGGCGTAAATGATTGCTTGAGAAAAAAAATGCCGAATTGGATTTGTAATTCTCTTACAAAATATTTTTTACAGAAGACATATCTCATTGGGTGTTCAAGACAGAGCGCATTGCGTAAAGGATTGAAGCATCAATTATTTAAGGGGAAAAAAGCAATCGAAATCCATTTATTTTCCTTCGTTATAATTTTTGTCCCAAAATCCCTATCAGATACACCAAATTAGCCAAAGGACCTTTTTATTTTCATTGTCATCTTCATTAATCAAGAAATAATTTATCTATTATCCCCCGCCGAAGGCAGTAGGATATGGGAAAAATATGCGTCTTTCCCCCTCCGTCAACACATTTTTGTCCAAGCATAAATGAAAAAAGTATTTGAGCTGTCAATTTAAAAACTTCCCTTTGGAGGAAAAGATATCATTGAGGAGAAGTGCAGTGCACAATAATATAACTCTTCAAAATTTTTTTTTAGTTATTGCCCTTTGTTATTTTTCCCTGCTTAATTTTTGTACGGAGCAATAAGTCAAAAAGTATCTGAGAAAATCAACTTGAAGCTTGAGGTGGATAGCTTTTCCCTTGAAGAGGAGTGCAGTGCACATGATTAATATCTCTACCTTCATATTTTTTTTTAGTTATTACCTTTTTTTTTATTTTTCAGGGCTAAATTTTGTCTGTTTGAATTTCATATATGTTTTACACTTGACAATTATATAAAATAATTTACTTTTTTTTGAAGTTTTACGTACTTTGTACATTTGAACAATGTATTTACATTTGCCAGAAGAACTTTTTTAAACGTATAAAGAACCTGATAATAAGATAATCTAATGCATGTCAAGTAAGAATGGTGTGATATATTGTTTTTTCCCTATGTTATGGTGTGTTGTTGTAGATCTAACCCCCTTTTTAACCCGAATATGGTGCCAGTTACTCAATAATTAGTAATTACCAGTCAACAGCTTAATTTCATGCCACATTTACATTTGGACACCATCATTATAAGTCCCAGAAGAGAAAATCTTTTAAAGAGAATATTTTCAAACCCAATTTTAAATTGGAAAATCAATTAAAAAAATCAATATTACTGTAAAAGTATACCAGTTTTCTTTTTCAAAAATTGATTAAACTCCAAACACATCTTCTAAACGCGCAAGCATTCGGCGGGGGATGGCCATGTCAATATGACTCTGTTCCCAGTTTATTTCATTTAATTTGCTTTGCCCTTTTACTACCTTATCACACAATTAAAAGTCAGATCTGACTAAGGCAGTTTTAAAATGTAACTTGAATTAGTCAACGGATTTCTTAGATGTCTTCCTTTTAAACCAATCGCGAAATGATTGGTCGAAAAGGTAAAATTTTTCTATAATGGCCCGTCATTTGAAAAAAAGTCAAGCCATATATACTAAATTTTTTTGAAAATGTGGATGCTAATATGATAAGCTCATTTGTCTATTCAACCACACACAGCTCGTCTTTGAAAACTGAGATGGTTCTAGTTTTTTTTTGTTAGTTAGACATTTCCTTTTCTCATGCCCTTTGACATTTCCGTGTTCGAAAGGGGACTCCAAGGTGAAAAGTTTATTAAAGCAGTTTTCCTGCTTATCCTTCACTTTCCTAATGGCTCCTCGCGTCTTTGTGGTTTTGCAAACTTAACCAAACCAAACAAATGCGGAATTTTATTAAAAGTTTTTTGGATTTACAATATGTATAAGATGGAACTGTTTTTTTTGTTATTGTGATTATGAAAATTTCGTTAAAGTTCATGAAATGCACGATTGCATGCGTAAAACATTCTAATCCCTTTTGTATATAATAGCGTCTACGAATGCACAGTTTAATTCCTTTTTCCCACTAAGGGTTTTTGCTGACTTCCAATTTATGTGGTTTCAGAGTTCCTACTAAAAGCATGATTGCAACGATAAAATTGGTCGCTTGTTTTTTTTTTATCAATCTCGTTAGGAGAATTTTTTTCTGGATACATGACCTTTCTAAAACAGAAATCCGCAAATTCTCAGCTAGAAATTGCATTTAAACGTGTACATACATTTGAAGACTCGGTTTTATGAATGTAAAATCAATTACTCTTTCGACTGCATTTCGGAAAAAGTCTTGTTTGAATTGACACGGAGGCTGATACACCATTAATCAAGCGATTTTGACACGCTGTCAAAAGTTGCAAAAACCTTCCCTCCCGATCTGTAGCCGGATAGATTGCCGGCAGCATCACTGTCGGCTAATACGTCTCTCTTAGCTTCCCCTCACTGCGGCCTGATCGTATCTCGACACAAAACTCCCCGATAGTTGGAATTTCAAGACTTTTGAGTACAAAACAATTTTGTTTCCCTAACAGGGAATGCGATAAATTGGCATTGTTATAATTCCTAAGCTTTTTCGCAAACACGATTCATCACAGTTACTTTTGCATTTAACTCAGCAAAGTGAAAGTTCCTGAAATTGGCATGCTCCTTTTTCATCCTAATTTTTTATTGAAATTAATAATATGATATGATTTGGTTTAATCGTATTTTCCTCCCTGTTGTCTGCTTATAGAACTTCTCAAACTTCGGGTGTTTCAATGAATTAGTATAACGCTACTCCAGTAATACCAAAGTTGCATTTTACAATTTGCTGATGTTTCGGTCATGTGTCGACTGGTCTGAAATCAAATCCAAAAAAGTTTTATGTTTTTGTCCTTCACTATCGATAGTGCCAGTGAGTAAACAAACCCTGGGCTATCTTTCTCACGTTTTTGTCTGTATTTACATTTGCATACCTTCACCAACCTTGCAGATGTCAGATCTGTGATTACTTCGATTAAAATGGTGATGGAGCGCCTCAACACAATCCGTTGTAGCTGTTTATTTAACACAGTTTGCACATAGACATTGCACGTAGGGTTGACGCGGGTTATCTCCCTTCTTTAAGATATAAATGCAATTACAGGTTATTTTCAAACACAAACCGTAACGACTAACGCGTGATACTCATTAAATGTTCAGGCTTTATCTCAGCTTCATTAAAACATAATAAAAAAACGAGGGAAGAAATTCTTAGTTTAAATTGTAACGAAGTTTGCATCAAACATGACATCATGAAGAGTTTTTGTGTCATAATTATTATCTGTAACAAATTATTTCAGTGGTGACTATTTCTGCTAAAACATTTTTAAATTTGGACCCTTGATTTTAATAGCTTAATAAAGGAATTAATAAAATTCTTGTGGTTGCCAATGGTAACATGTGTTTTTGTGTCAATAAACATATACTTGGTGTAAGTTAACCCTCTCAAAACGGGCAAAACACATTGCACACTTTCAAATTTGCGTTTGATAAGTGATCTTAAATAGATTTTTCCTCATTTCTCAGTGCCGCTGAATAACCATTGAAAACATTTGAATTCATTTTAGAACTTACCATAAAAAAATTTTTAAATGTCACTTTAGAACCTACCATAAAGATATTTTGAATTCCCTCTTTAGATACCTACCAAAACATATTTAATTTCATCTTTTAAAAATACCTACCATAAACATATTTGAAGTCATCTTTAATACCAAAACCAAAAAACATTTTTGATGTCATTTTTTAGAACTTACCAAAACATATTTGAATTCACTTAGATACTTACCATACAGATATTTGAATGTCATCTTTTAGATCCTACCAAAAGATTTTTTGAATGTCATTTTTAAAATACCTACCATAAAGATATTTGAATGGTCTCTTTAGAAACCTACCATAAACATATTTGAAATGTCACCCTTTAGATACCTACCAAAAAAATTTTTAAAATGTCCTCTTTAGATCCCCCTACCAAAAAAACATTTTTTAATGTCACTTTAGATATTTTTTCCCCATAAAACATATTTTGAATGCCCAACTTTAGATCCCTCCCCCCAAAACATATTTGAATGTCATTTTTTAATACCTACCATAAACATATTTTATTTTTTCAAAAAAAAAACAAAAATGATTTTTACACAAAGCACCTTTTTTCAGGGAAAAGGTGTTCAACATTTGACAAAACAAAAAAAAGAAATAAAATTGATCCAAAAAAGTAAATGTATCAAAAATTAAATCATTTTCAGATTTTTTTTCGCTATTTTAAAACGTACTAAAAAACTTAAAGCTTTTTGTAAGACATGGGGACAGGTATTTTGACTAAGGAGTGTGGGTCAACAAGATAAATAAATTTCAATAAAAAAACGATTACGTCCCCCTACAATCCATTTTATTTGTAGTTTTTTTTGTTTCCACACGGCGAAGTAAACTCAAGCAAAAAACAAACCAGGGTAGAAAAAAACCCAAAAACCCCCATACCCCGCAAAAAGAAAAAAATCGAGTTCGAACTTTTTACAGACCCAGAGTGTAATCACCGTGATTTTATAAGTCCCCAGCTACAAAAACTTTTTTACACAAAGGCATCACGTGTCTTATTTCGACCGAACCAATAACAAAACCTTTTGTTGACTAGAAATACGGTTTCCCAGTCACATTTAGTGAAAGCCCAAACCTTAGTACTGGTAAATGAAACGAACGAAAAGACGGTACAAATACAACAATTATTTTTCGCTGAAAACCGAAAAAGTCCAAATGAATCGAGATCAAAAATTGCCCCCCAATTATGAACACTCAATGCTAGTCCCACGTTCCGGGTGCCAAAACAGGTTATAGCTATTATAATATTTCTGGAACTGGTTTTTTATTAAATTTTTTTCCCCAAAGTCTAACACTTAATAGATCTAAAAAGAAAAAAGGGCTTAAGTAACGCTCGGGAAAGTTTTGTTTGTTTATTTAAAACCGACGTATTTTTCAGTCATTTTATACATGTCTATTTTGGACAGAAAAAATGCGCCACAATGCTTTTACCCCCCGTAACGGTAGCAAATGATACCACCTCATCACAAAACCTGACCCCGGGGGTCAACCTGGAACTCCCTTTTAAAAAACTGAGGGGCCAAGCACGAGATTTTACCATACTATTTTTTTTCTACTTTTGTATGTCCCCGGGCCAGGATCGATGTTAAAATTCGGTTGAATTTCAAAGATAACTCGTTTTCGGGGGGGGTAGTTATTTTAAAACCGAACATTCAACATTTTGAGGAAAAGGGGAAAACTAAACTTTCAATATATTATTTTGATTCATTGAATGAGCAAGAAAAATACAAAATTATTTATTTTTGAAACTTAGCAGTTTTCTGTCAAAATATTAAAACCATTTTTTGTTTTTTTGTACTCCTAAAAATGATTTTAAAAAAAAGATTAAATAAAGAACAGATAAAGCACCGGGAATAACCCGAGTCATAAACTCTCGTGGGGAAATAATTTATTTGAGTGCCAAAAATTTCATCTTTGAGAAAAAAAAATTCTGAAAAAGGGATCTTATTTAAAAATTTTTTCAAAATTTTTTCACTTAGAATGACACAAAATCTTCATTTTTCTCTGAAATGTTTTTTCCTTTCACAAGTTTTTTTTAAACAAACTTAGGGTTTTCCCTCATCTGGGAATTGGGGGTTTTATCTATTCTAGATTCCGTTCCAATTTACATCCTTTTTAATGCCACACAATTTTCCCCATTCAAAACAGGTCCTTGTCAACCCGAAGAACCCAAAACGTTTTTTTTCTTTCTATTCTTTTCAGTCGACCCCGTCGCCTAACATAGGGGGAATCCAAAATAAAAACCGATTTCAAGTACAAAACTAGAGGAGCGATTCATACAAATGGGTTGCTTTTTGCATAAAAACTCGTCCTCTTTTTTTCTTGTTATTTATAATAGTGTATTAAAATTGCAACCCATACCGGTGCAAGAGCATTATTTGCATATTAAATACCTTTTTTCGTACAGTAAACAGAGACCGTTTTTTTTTCGTGCTGGAACGCAAGCTCCGTGCGAATGAACGTTCCAACCCCCCTATTGCTACTCGTCTTCAATGTTTTAAAACTATCTTATTTTCTTTTTTCTTTCGCTGTTTTTTTTTTTTTTTTTTTTTTTTTGTCTTTCCTTCGTCCCCCTTTTTTTACAAAGAAAATTTCCTCACCGCCCCCACACTTCATAATTTCTGAATCTCGCATTTTTCGTTTTTTCTTTCTTTTTTTTTATTTTTACCCCAAATTATGATCATCATCACCTTTTAATCATCTTCTGAATAACTACTTTTCTCGACTGTTAAACCCAAAAATTACCGACTATATGGGGTTGTTTTAAAACGTTTACTACCAGCTTCTTCATTTGCGGTAACAACAGTAATTTCATTTCTATCTCCTCTTCAAAATTAACGCAAAATTTATATTCCCCCCTGGTTTTTTTTAAATTCAGTTTTTTACAACACCTAAATAAAGATACTTGATTTAATACTAAAAACAGCGTACTTTTTTTCCCCAAAATAAAGGAAAGGGTACACACTAATTGCAACTGAAAAAGAAAAATCCAGTTTGGGCATCATACATGTTTGCCAAAAAAATGTATCCCTTTTATTTTCAAGGGGATTAATTTTCGCGAAATTTTTATGGACACTTTAAACGACCAAATTTACCCCGCGGAAACTTTTTAAAATTTTGGCCAGACCTCACGTTCCTAGAGCATAATTAAATTTTCCCAACGAATTAACTTGAAAACACAGTTTTCCACGAAATTTTAACCCCGAAAATGGGGGCTTATTAAAATAAAGCTGGCTAAAGAAAAAAGGGTTAACCCCTTTTTATGTTTCTAAATAGTGTTTATTTTTCACAATAAATGTTTTTTAAAATACTTCAAGTTTATCATTGGTTGTTTTGTCCTCGACAACATTTTAGTTTGTTGTTTTTCTTTTTTCCCCCTCAGGGATATTGTGCATGTCGGTGCGATTTTTTACAGAAACGACTTTAATGTCCCCCGCACCCTGATTTTTGGTTTCCCCCCGGGGTTCCCCCCTTCCCTTTGCACCTCTAAAAAGGGACACCTACACAAGAGACAGATGCGGAAACAAGGGGGTTTCGTGTCAAACCCAGGTCAAATTTGAAAAAAAAAACCATCCGGTTTTTTTTTTTTCGTGCCCGGGGGTATCACACCGATACACAAAAAAACACGAAAAATTCACAGAAATTTTCCCCCAAAATTTGCCCCGGAATTTTTTAACCTCAGCCCCTGAAAAAAGCACCCGCGCTTAACACTGAGTCCGGCCTCCCCATAAGTATTTTTGTCAATAGCAATTCCACTAACGAAAAAGGGAAAAAGGGTTCCCCAAAAACACAGACTTTACATGGGGAGAACCACCGACTTAATCAAACGTTATGGACAAAATTTTTTGGGGATACTAAAAATACTGAACAGTCCCCCCAAATTACGACCCTTAGTTAAAGAAAATTTTGCAAAATTATACTGCCCCAACAAAAAAGTAAACCGATATTTTTCCCAAACAAATTTCACAATTGCACTGATTACAACATCTCTTAAAAAGTTCGGAAAAAACCACTTACCAGACACTCCGAGAATGGGCCCCCCGAATTGATAAAAAAAAACGGACGTGCGTATTTTTGCGAAAAACCCCTGAAAAAAACTACCTTTAACCCCAATTTTTTATACCAGGATTAAAAACCCAAAGCGGTGAGAAACTAAGTTTTCTAGTCAAAAAACGATCATATGTATTTAAATTTCCATAATTACCGTACATTATAAAGTTGATATATCTAAACTCACAATCAAATATCTAATTTTCTATTTGTTTTTTTATTACTTTAAAAAAATATCCGTCTGCCGCTTTAGATGCACCCCAGATTAATGATAGCGATATCTCATTCAAATGAATATTTTTTATCAACAAAATTTTTTTTTTCACGCACAAGATGAAAGTAGGAATGGTTAAAGATATGTAGACATCGCTTTTTGTTCATGCTTTTCTCAATTACGCGTCATAATTGGTTGTAAGCATTCACTGACACTGTCGTCAGATTCTTATCATGGCGGACGCGGCATATCACCTACGATAAAATCACCAGCACCACTAAAAGTTTTTATAGTATGGTGGAAAATATGATACAATTTGTAACTGGTGTAACTTGTAGCGGGGTAAGTGTGTAAATCGTAATGGTGTGCGTCATGAATACATAATATGGACTTTTCAAAGGACTGAAGTATTCGAATAAATATAATATTTTTATTTTGGTTTTGTTCGACTCCACAAAATTTCGATTGTCTTTTTTTTTTTTTTGTTACTGTTTTTTGAAGCAGCACAGCATGCTGTAATGTTATTGTCATATTTATAATACTTTTGATATACATGACAGCTGAGACTGTTTTGAAAAATGCGACTGCTGGCTGCTGATAAAATTTTTGTTAAGAAAGACAGGAACTAGATGTAAGGATTGCGTCGATATCAATGTCCATTCTTTAGATGTTTACTGCTACTTTTATGTTAATGTCGGTGATGTATCAACCCATTTAGAAGAAGAAAGATCATCTTTTTTTTCTTTTTTTTTTTGTAAGTGTCATCAACCAATCGCCATCCAGTTCTTTGTTCTTTAAATACCCTATCAAGGTCGTGTGCGACAAAATTACCCCATCTATAAAAGATGGCAATTTTTATAAATCTTTATTTGTTTACGCCCTTTAGATACGCAAATTAAAGAAAATCCGCCTTCCTATTTTAAGAACAACTCTACTAAATACATCTTTTTTCTTCTTTCTGTCTCAAGATTTACGAAAAATGTCTCTTTCAAATTATAAAACTTTGCACACATTTTTTGTAAGGAAGAAAACTTTAAAGCGATCGCAAAGCCAGACTTTTGTATGTAGAATTCGTGCCAATTGTTCAGATGCTGGGTTCCTTTAAAATAAAACACTCGAGCATATTGCATTATTTAATTGGAAAGTGAATGCAGCTGTGAGACATAAGTCACGTTACGATATGCCACATTTTTATTCGCAAGAAGTAGGGATACTCGGTTTTAATGACCCGACGAAATTTAAAAATACTCAGGTCTAGGCATATCTTGGTAATAAATACGTAAAAAACAAAAAAGTGGAAACAATACTACAAACACCTGTGGTATGGAGGGGTTGTGGGTAGGGAAGGGGGTGTTTGATTTAAAGTCTCTAGTTGGATTAGCATAACAAATTGACTGGGGTAAGAGCGTGCAGATACGATCGGCCAATGGTACGTTAAAATTGTCCGAGGCTGATATAATGGCCTTTAAATATTTTAATGCGTCGAGGGCACGCATGTGGGCAAAACTGTAATACAACCCCGCGGCTCGACACAAGCGAGGGGTCCGTTAGTTTGTGGTTCTTGCTATTCATGAAATATATATTTTACTGAGTTTTGTTTAACACCAACACTCACAAATTGATCCAT
>CM037780.1:164642-184691 GCA_021229015.1 Solen grandis | reverse complement strand
TTTTATTACCAACAATACGATTATCTGTACTTTCATATCTTTCTTAAAGAAAACCCTTTATTTAATATATAATTGACACAATATATTCTCTTAGTCTTTTTTATCATTTTATTTAATCGTAGATACTGATTTTAATATAAAACATATATCAAGTATATAATTTAAAGTAAAAAGTGATTCAATCAGGGCCAAATTTTAACCATTATCTAGTCATAATCTCTCAAACTAGTAATATTGCAAAATATTTTTTTTATGATTGGTCTATATAAATTATGTGGTACGACCACTAGACAATATTTCACATCAAATCTATAGATTAAGCTCTAGGTCTTTTCCTATGTAACTCTATGTGAAACAAGTGACCACTGGTGCGGGGTCATTTATCACCGTAAGGCTATGATTTGAACAACTGAGGTAATGAACCATTATATGATGCTACATACCAAAAATCTAAGCTCTAGGCCTTCTGGATTTATAGAAGAATATTTTTAATGATTTTCCTATTTAAATCTATGTAAAACAAGTGACCCCTGGTGCGGGGCATTTATCACCATAGGGCTATGATTTGAACAATCTTGGTAATGAACTATTAGATGATGCTACATACCAAATATCTAAGCTCTGGGCCTTATGGATTTACAGAAGAAGATTTTTTAAGATTTTCCTATATAACTCTATGTAAAACAAGTGACCCTGGTGCGGGGCATTTATCACCATAAGGCTATGATTTGAACAATCTTGGTAATGGCCCATAAGATGATGCTACATACCAAATATCTAAGCTCTAGGCCTTGCAGTTTTGCAGAAGAAGATTTTCAAAGTTTGAGTTTTTAAAATCTATTTTTAGCTCCTGTGACCTACTTTTTCAACCAATCTAAATAATTTGTACAACTTTGATAGAGGGCATCATAAGGATGATTCCTGTGAAGTTTGGTCAAAATCCCTTCAGCGGTTCAGGAGGAGATGTTGTTTAAAGCAAATTGTTGACGACGGACGGACGCACGCACGGACGACGGACAAAAGGTGATCACAATAGCTCACCTTGAGCACTTCGTGCTCAGGTGAGCTAAAAACACATAAACAGATATGATTTATTTTTGTTTTTCAGTATTTCAATACTAGTCCAACCCATATCTGGAATATTTTTATATAACTTTAAAGGTCATAAAACAAATATTGTCTTCATAGAATATTTACTGTTTTCACACTTTTTAGGCCAAAGAAAATCTACTTATCTTAAGATTGACTTTGACTTTGGGACCCTTTGCATTCTCAATTAAAGTCAAGGGACTCTTATAACTGAAACAAGCTGTAGCAATTGTCACAAAAAGAAGATTTGATGTTTTGTCTTATTGCAAAAAAAATGTGAAAAAAAACCCAAAGGGCTATAACTCTGTCAAAAAAAGGTGGACAGCAAAATCCTGACAATATGGGCTACATCACTATGTAATGGTACTTCTGTAAAAATGTGGCCAAATTTGTTCATAAATGTAGGAGGAGTTGCGCACAGAGGAAATTGTTTACACCTGCCAAATAATTATAATTTCATCTATTCATCATACACTTGGCCATTTCTTTCAACTAGTGAAACAATTAAGGGCAACAATTAATCCCTTTATTAAAATACACCAGATCTATCTAAACTGATGAAGCAACTTTCTTGGGTAGACCCCATACTATTACATACCAACTGCAATAGAGTTTGACAACAGACTTATTTATTTCTCGTAAAACTTAATGATTAACATGCCATATATCTTTCTAATACTTTATGCCAGATAAGGTAGACATCATCAAAGGCACAACATACTTACACTGCATTGTAAGGTTGTCAAAGCTTTTTGCAACAACTCCTTTTCTTATTTTTCTGTCACCTGACCAGACCTTCAGGATGTATGATGCTTGTGTCTTTTCACTCATGGTTCTGAAAGAACAAATATTTTTTTGATAATTGCTAATTCAGAAAGGACAAATGTTTTGTTTTTTTGGGGTTTTTTTTTTTTTTTGATAATTCAGAAAAGAAAAAAAAAAGATTTTCCATGTAGTTTAACAGTAACAAGCCCTAATCCAACGGTGAACCTGACCACAGGGCTGTGCATATAGGTAAATTTGAAGAAAAAAAAAATCAAATAGATTCCTAATGCATTAAAAAAACAACAAAAAAACAACAAAAAAACAACAAACACACACATGCATAATTATTGGCTAGACCAAGACCCAACCCCAGTGCCATGATCATCCGTTTTTTTAAAGCTACAATTTTGTACATGATCTACACACTCATTTAATTTCTGAAGAGTCTTTATAATCTAGGCTAGATACTGTATATAGACAGGCTATATTTTTCTTAATTTCCTAATTTTCTTTTCTGATCATGTTCTGCTAATATGTAACATTAACTTTTATATCATCAGCGATAAACTGTAAAGTGAAAGCATGAATAAATTCTATACAAACCCATTC
Organism: Solen grandis; assembly: GCA_021229015.1. Taxonomy (NCBI): domain Eukaryota; kingdom Metazoa; phylum Mollusca; class Bivalvia; order Adapedonta; family Solenidae; genus Solen; species Solen grandis. The sequence goes on along the minus strand of CM037780.1, from coordinate 182,228 downwards.
ACCTGCATCTAAGTAAATAAACGTCTTGATCACAAATGGCGTAATGTATTAAAGGGGGATAACTTCTACAAAAACTTCTTAATTATGGGTACATATCGGGTACAAGTCATTGAACTAGAACGATTAAATTAAAGGAAAAAAATTTGATGGTCCGAATAAATAAATAAGCATTTATGTAAAAAGGCAAATAAATGTATATTGAACTTTACTCTTTGGTGAATTTTCAGGAGAAAAAAAAAGCATACAGTAGATTTGTTATAATTTGAACCCGACCATATATTATTAACTGTCTGGACGGGTGACATGCAATGACTTTTCACATACTCTGTAGCAGCTAGGATTCTTTGTTTGTGTTGGAAAACATGACCATTTGATATATATATATATATATATATATATATATATATATATATATATATATATATATCAGGCCCGGATCCAGAAATTTTCTGCTGGGGGGGGGGGGGGGGCAAAATCTGAATGTGATAGGAGTGGTAGGGGTTTGGGGGCATGCTCCCCCGGAAAAAAAGTTTTTAGTGTGATGGAGATGCATTCTGAAGGGTATCTGGGGATAATAGTGAAGGTTTTTGTTGTTGTTGTTGTTGTTGTTTTTAAATCCGATATATATTTTTGAAACTTGAAGGCCTAGGTCCCACTGAGGAAAAAAAATCGGTGATGTGGAAATAAACATTTTTTTTTTCTACGATGGCTCCCGATGTTTGAGCCAAAAAAAGACTGAGCAGTCCGTTAAAAATGACAATTATTAGGCTTCGGATTGGTCCGTTGAACATTCACTGCTGTTTCGGCTATGACACAATAGCCTTGAGTCCCGATGTTCGGAAAGCACGGGGGACCTCCTCCGATGATCGGCGAAGGTGCCCCGGAGTTTCACTGAGTTTGTAAGATCATCGGGGAATTTCCCGTAGATTAGGGGGTCTTGCGAACCATCCTGCGTGTCTCGGGGAAGATTATTGAGAGTATGAAATTTGATGGTGGAATTAAGCGACAAAGTCAAGAGAAGACTTTTGGGGGGTTTAAGGGGATGCCTAAGCAATGTCCCAAAGGCCTTTTTGACCGTCTCAGTCTAAGACTGGCCAAAACAGAAACTTATTTCTGGGTGCGCTTTTTTTTTTTTTTTTTTTTTTTGCAAATATTTTGAGATTCAACAAGAAGATTAGGGAATGTGTAACAGAAAGGCCGCCGAATATCCCCGAATGCCCCCTGATACTTCGGCGAGACATCACAGACGCATCGGGGATTCATCGGAGGAAAAAATATCGCGGAAGCTCCGTGAATGCTGACCGGAGCTTCTCTGCGGATATTTCCCGGCTTGTTTTCCCGATAAAAACATCGAGAACACATCGGGAAAATTTCAATGAATTCTTTTTGCAGTACACCGAGGCCTCCCGATGACTCCACATGGCTCGCGACGCTATTTCCATCGGGAGTAGTATGCATCCCATCCCGAGGCAAAAAAAAAAAAAAAATGCCAAGTGGACCGAGCCTTAAGCATTGAGCGATATAATGTTATCTTTTACCGGCGCAAAGTCATGTTATTGAATAACTGCTGTGCAATCGTATAAATTTGATTACAATTGCATTTACAGGCCCCGATCAAAAATAAATAAAACAAAAATAACGGTGTGGGAGATGGAAGCGCTGGTGGTGGTGGGGGGGGGACACTGATATTACTGAAAGGGCATTACTTCTTCCGGGTAAGAAATACGGGCTTATCTTGTATTTTCATTCACAAACTGGCATAAAATATTTAATAAGGGTTTCCTGAACCCCCACAAAAAGTGACTTGTGATCATTAGTTTTTGACTCAACAGTGTAAATGACAGTTTTGTCAAAGACTGAGAAAAAAATCAATTTTCACGTTAAACATAATCATTTTGTCAAAATTGTGGAAGGGAATAGGTTCGACCTTAATGATATTGGCTGTCAAATTGTCGATCTGGAAGCAGTCTTCACACAGAAATTCTCAGAAAAAAAATCAGGCGCACGTTATAGGGTAGGTGTGGGCCCCTTTTGTGTGTCATTTTTTTTTTTTTACAATTTTAGTTTTAGTTGAAACATTTTGGTTTTTCTAAGTGTTTAATCAGTGACAAAACAAACAATAGATGTTGATATTTAATATAAAATCTTTAATATCAGTTTTATTTTGCACATAAATTGTGTATTCTGTGCATTAGTATTCATTGACTTATCAGTAACATTGATCAATAACTGATTACCTGGATTTGAATTGAATTAGTAATCATAATCTACACATACATTGTCCCAAAATATGGCAGTTAACAATTTTCAAATTCTTTCATTTCTTAATTATATTCATAAATCTAAAATACACATATTTTATAATAATTATTATTATTTTATTCGTAAATAATAAGAAAAGTGAACATGATGATGTATATACCTACTTTTTGTATTTATATATTGAGAGAGTTAGTTAAGAAGAATTTAATACTTACAAGTTATGTAAAAATAGTATAGCTGATGACATTTAGAAACACAACCCATTTCTGATAAAGTTTAATTTACATGGCTAGCGATAGGTATGTATCTTCCCTGCAGAATAGCTTTTTAAATTTTTTTCCAAAACAAAATCGGTAATATTTCATACCTGGAAGTGTATCAACCTGGCAGTTAAATTGCCGCTTTTAATTCAGGATTTAAAATTTTATAGATGTAGAGAAAAGTGAATTAAAATTTCGTTGATTAGATTTAAGTTATTTGTTAAATCATAATTTCTTGGGCTCTAGTGAAAATATTTCGATAGCAATTACATTTTAATGTCCAACTTAGTTGTTGTTTTTAGTGGCTAATTTTATATTTATCGATTTTTTATGCTATTTCCTAAACATCATCTGTCTAGAATGTTTTACTGATATAAAGTTTTTTTAATTGCTATTTTTCTTCAATCATAAGATCGCTCGGCAGACGAGATGTCTTAGGTATCACTCGACAATAGCCTGTGAATCATGAACGTGTCATTCAATTTGCATACACAGTACCTTAAACACATGCTTATCACTAGTCATGGATGACTGCCGATTCGGATTACCTACCATTACAGCAGGGGGCATAAGACAATAGGAGTTGGTGGTCAGGTGGTTATGCGGTGGTTCAGTATGGGGCCAACAATGGGGATTTCTCTAGACAGCTCAAACTTATGTAATCAATGGATTTTATAGCCTAGAAAAAATGTATAACCAGGGCTGTGTGGGGGGGGGGGGGTGGGGGGGTGGGGAAACAAGGGGCCCCGGGGAATTGGGTTGTATATGTAAAAGCCAAGGCCCCCCCGGTGAATCCGGGCTGTATATGTAAACGATTAATCTTTCGATAAATATTTGTCAAAAGATGAAAAAATTTTTTTTTTTAACGAAAAGGGCTAATTGCTTGAAAAAAACATTTTTAATGTGTGAAAATTAATGTTTCATATCTTAAAAAAATACATTTATGCGTGCTAAATAAATTGACAAATGTTTAAAAAATTTATTTAATGCGAATAAAAAAATGTGACTTAGCACAAAACATGTCATTAAATGATGAAGGCCCTTTAGGTTTTTGTAAAATGGATATCATCCCTTTTTCAGATAATTATGTAAAAAAAAAAGCTTTTTATCACATAATTTAACTAACTTGAAAAAAGGGGGGTTACCAGTTATCTTAAGTTTAATATATGGCTTTGGGAGTAGTGGGACTGGAAAAGTTTGTCCCTTAAAGATCCTTTTGGGTAACAAAAAGATTTTACTTGCAGATATAATGATATGTGAATTTTTTAGAAAAAATTGACATTTGTAAATGGATAAGCGGTGGGAGAAAATGCCAATAAAAAAAATGAAGTTTACATAACTTATTTTTATGGTATGGTTGTACCCTTTTAGATAGCTGTATTCATTGTGGGTTTTTTTTTATAAATATTTTTTTATTTAATATAATATGCACTTCGAAAATTTGTGTGGGGGGTATGTTCATAATTACACGAAGTCTCTTTGGAAATAAACCCCTACAAAATGCCCTAAGGGAAACGCAATTAGATCTTTTTGGTACAATGTGATAAAATTGATCTAGGCCCAAATCTTTTTGATTTGTCTCCGTAAATAGGATTCTAAAATTTTTTCGTTCAGGAAGTGTTTTAAATTCGTGACTTTTTAGTTTCCCGTATGTTGTTGACGCCAATAGTTGTTTTTTTGTAAAAATATTTCTTTGGGGAAAAAAGTTCATAATTTAGAAAATTTTAAAAAAACCAACATTTTTAAAAAAAAAGTTTAAAAAACCGGTGTTGTTGTAAGGAAACAGTTTATGTGGTTTTTCAGAAAATAAGGTTTCGGTTGGGGGAGAAGGCATTAAAGGTCCCTTGTCCCAAATTAAGATGTGATGCTTTTTAGATGAGAATTTTCGTTATGTAAAAAAAGGGCTTTTATTTTTTTGTTTTGTTAGGTATTTAATGAAGGGGAAAATTTATTTTTATGGATTAAATAATTTAAAAAAGTATTAAAGTTCGATAAAAATATTAAAACGAAGTTTTGTAATTTTTAATCCGAGGCCAAATTACAGAGAGTCGTCCTTTTAAAAAAGTTGTTTGACTAGTGTTTAAAAAATTAAGATGAAAATTTTAAATTTTAAAAACATTTAAAAAGAATATAAAATTATATTTTTTTATACTTTGAAATACTATACAATATCTGTACGCTTAATTTAAATAAAGTGTTGTGGTATTAGGGTTTTGAAACAGGATGTTAGGTATATAAGGCGTGCTGAAAAAAAGTCATTTACCCTGAAAGAAGAAAAGGGGGGGTTTCGAAAAAAAATTTCTAATGAGGTATTTTTAAAGTAGATTGTTTTAGTCAAACCTCTTAGGTATATCAAAAATATAGATGTTAGGTTTTATTAGACATTTCTTTTTCTAAATCTTTAATTTTTAAATTTAATTTAACCCCGCTGCTAAATTAAAAGTCAAAAAATTTGGTTATTTTTCTATGACAAATAAAAAAATTTGGAAGGTAATTATGAATTTTTTAGGATAAATATCTAGTTGGAAATACTAAAGGGTAAAGCCCGGGGGAAATTAATATAGATGTAATTATTGTCTTTTTAATTGAGTAAACGATTCGCTCCCCCAATGGTAATTATCGTAAGAAAAAAAACAAAAACCCGGAAAACATAGTGTTTTTATTATATTATTGTAAATCATGGCGCATTGGTTGTACCATTAATTAGGGGGGGATCTTTTAAGGGGTAAAGTAAAGTGATTTTGAAAAAATCACTGGTGGATTTCCGGGGTTTATTTGTAAGCATGTTGAACGAATAGATTGTGGTGGTGTAAAATTTGAGTTTTAAGAATTATTTCGATGTGTAAGCTATAAACCTCGATATTGTTTGACTTTTTTCTTTATTCCAAAAAATTCATGCTTTTTCTACAAAAAGTTTATAAAAAGTGAATATAAAAGCGTTCATTGAAAAAATCTTTAACTCCCCCCAAACACATTCTCTATTTTATTTCTCAAGAAAGTAGACAAAAATAAAAAGTTTTTTGTAAAAGGTTAGAAATATTTTTCAATTTTTGTTCAAACATTATTGTTTGTTTGTTGGGATAAAGCCAGAAATATTTAGTATTTGAGCGTGTTAAATTTAGAGGTAGGGATTTTCGCCCTGACCCGGGAACTGTTGGAATAAATTTATAGAAAATGAAGAAGGAAGCATACTATTTTATTTTTGTTTTAAAAGTTCTCTAAACGAATTATAACTTTTTTTTCAATTAAGGTTTGGATAGTTTTCCATTATTTCATTATCTTGATTACCGTTTTAAATATCTGTATTTTTTTTTTTTAAAATATAAAATGGTAAATCCCGATGGTATTGAAATTTTGTGGTGTCCTTTGGGGTCAGGATTTTCATGACCCCAAAGAAAGTTTGTAAATTAAAGGGAAACCCATAGGGGAAATTTTTTTGTTGTAGAATTTTTCCCCAATTTGGGTTTAAAAAAAATCTGTGTTTAATTTAAACCCTAACGGGAGCGTTTATAACTTTCTGCCCAACAAAATACATTGTTAGTTTTAAATAAAAGATGAAAAATTTTTCTTTTAAAAGTATTTTATGAAAGTGAAAATTTTTTTATAATGAAATAATGCATTTTTATTGTGAAAATAAAAAAATCATAGAACCTATTTGAGTATTCTTAGAGTGGTCTAGTAAAAGGGTGGGAGTTTGTTTTTTTGAAAGTGACTTTCTAGTTGTTCTTTCTTCCTTCTTTTTTCTTTTGCGATTTAAGAAATATTTAAAAAGTTTCATTAAAAACTGATGTTTTAAAAACGTGTTTTTAAATGATAAATCAACTTTATTTATTTGATGAACGAGGTGTGGAAATAAAAAAAACCCCAATAGAATGATCTACTTAAAGGCAAGAAGCGATAAGATTGAAGCTTGTCGAATATCGTTGTTGTGAAGGCATTATAAAAAAACTGAAAAGAATTGTATTGTATTGTTTTGTATTGGGTTTACCGTCGCTGCGTTTGATTTAAATTTCTTTTAAGAGTCCATTTACGGTGGGGGAAAGCCCGAGTACGCGAGGTCCCGATAAAACCCGACTACGAAGGGCAGTGAAGGTTTCCCTACATAAAAAGAGTCCTCCCGGGTTCGACCAAGCGTTAAGGGGTGAGAGATTTGTGTCAGGACGTAACTTTCGGCCACGGCGGCCCAAATGAAAAGAAGTCGGGTTTAAACAAAAAGGTTTTGGCGGACTATTAAAAACTGCGAAAACCTCATGTATTATTGAGAAAATAAAAATGCAAAGATAGACAAGCAAAAAAAAATAAATTGGGGAATAAATGGGATTAAATTTTAGAGGAAAGACGGTAACTTTTTTTAAGTAGAAGAAAGTTAAAAATTGGAGAAGAAATAAAATGATAAAAAAATTATACCAAACAGTGAAAAAATGGTGCTTTAGGGGGAAAAACAAAAAAAAAAACCGATTTTAGCTAAGTTTATTTTACCAGATAGAAAAGGAAAATTGGTGACAGCGAGAATTAAGGGATGAATTTATGATTTCCCAAAAAATGGGGTTCCCCAAAGGAGGAAAATAAATATGGAATTGGTGAAAAACGTGAAGAGGAAGGGGAAAAGGAAGATGCATTAAGCAGTGTTAATTTTTGATCGATAGAATTTAAAAAAAAAATCTGTTTGGATGTTTGTGAATTTCTTTTTTAAACAATTAAACACGGAAAATGAGGAAATTATACGGGAAAGTATTTTCGTAAGCAACGTGGGAAGAAAAAAGATGAGTACCACGTGACGTTTTGAACACGGCTTCAGTATTTCTTTTAAATTTGGATGGTGATTTTGGGGAAAAGATTGAAAATGGGTTTGTGAAATTATCACAATTAGTATAAAAAAAGAATTTTTTTCATGCATCTGAACGATTGCTTTTAATAAATTTGCAACCCCAATTAACAACGCCGTGTAAGGGTGGTTAGAAGATTTGATAATGGGTTTTTAAAATGCAGGTTATAATGGTAGGGGGTTGTAAATTTGTTAAAACCCCGAAAGAGAATTTAATTAAAAAGGGTTTTTTAAAAAAAGATTTTATATTTTTTTAATTAAGTTTTTCAAAAAAAAAATTTAATAACGGTTTTAGAAGTAGAAAGTAAATACTTTACCCCCTTTTTTGGGTTTAAATATATTGTCTTTGTGAAATAAAAGTTAAATTTTGAGTATTGTTTGAGAGATGGAATTTTTTTAAAACCCGGGAAAATTGGGTTTGGGGAATTGTAAAAAAAAATTGAAAAGTTTTTTTTTTGCAAATATTTTAATGCCCTTGTTTTAAAAGAAAAAGTTGCGGTGGGCGGGGGTTTACCCGGGTTCCCCTTTTGTATTCGGGGTTTTCCCTGTAATTAGGAGTGTATAGATTGAAATACTTTCCAGGACGGTAACCCCCAAAAACAACAACAAAACGAAAAATTATGAATAATTCCCGGGTTTTTGTATATGTTTGGGTTTTATGGGAAAAGGGGAAAAAGGAAAAAAGTTTTTTGGGAAAACTTTTTTGGGGTTTTTCCCCCCCCCGGGGAATTATTTTTTTTTATCGGAAAAAATTTTTGTTTTTTTTTAAATTGTAAACTTTCGAAAGGGTGAAAAATGAACTGAAATAAAAAAAAAATTTGCTTTTATTTGGGTTAAGAAATGTGTTTTAAAAGGTTATGTAAAACCAATTCGGTGAAAAAAGTATTACATTAAGTTTTATCCCCCTTTTGTTGATTGTTATTTCATCAATTACTCAGAATAGAAAAAATTTTAATGTATCATTTTACATTAATTAAAATTTGAATGTAAATAGAAAGGAAAGGTTTTTATTTTTGAAAATAATGATTAAAAGGTAAAAGTTATATTTTTAATGGAAAGGATACTAAATACACTGGGTTTAAAACAAGATAATGGACGTATTAAAGATCAAAAATGTATATTTTTAGTATTTCATTTAAAAATTTGGGCATATATAATCGCAAGTTTAGTGTGTTCAAAAGTATTGGACATTTTTAGGTTTTATAAAATCTTAAGCAATTAAGAAAGTTAAAATAAAATAAAACAGCTTATTTTTTTATTTTGTGCTTTTAAATTTAAATTTAGGATTTTTAAACCCATGTTTTTAAATTTGTAAAATAAAAAAAACATTTGTTGAACTTTTACTTGAAAAAAATTTAAAACCTTGTAAGAATGGAGAGGCATGAGTACGGCCCCCCACATACCAATAGATGTGGTAAAAAAAGAATTTTTCTGCCCTTTAATTTGATAATTTTATATAGAAATGTAAGATATGGAGAGGAAAGAGAACGGCCCCCACTTTCCAAAGGTGGTAAAAAAAGAATTTGTTTTGACATTTTATATTGTATATTATACCTTTTTTTAGATATGGGGGATGAGTACGGCCTCCCCCAACCCAAATAGATGGGGTAATTAAAAGAATTGTCGAACTATAATATATAATACCATTGAAAGGGATATGGAGGGATTGAGTGGGTCCACATACAAAAAATTTGGGGTTTAAAAAAAAAAAGGAATTGTCTTGACATTTAAATTTGATAATTTATATACATTGTAAGATATGGAAGGATGAGTAGGGCCCCCACATCCCAATAGATGTGGTAAATAAAAGTAATTGTCTTAATATATATTAAAATATATTACGCATTGTAAAATGGGGGGCATGGTTACGGCCTCTATACCAATGATGGGAAATAAAGTATGGTATTGAATCTTTTATTGTAATTTTTATGTTGAAAGATATGGGGATGAGCGGTAATCATGATTGGTAAATAAAAAGTAAATGTCTTTTTTATTATTGTGAATGATGTTTTATCAAAAAAGCATTAAAATACGGAAGCGAAGTTTCTTTTAGATCTAGGGATGGCATTTTTTTCCCAAAACTTTCACATTCTAAAAAGAAAAGGGCAAGTCAATTTCGCTAGTTTTGAGATCCAAATCTTTTTAAATTTTTTTTTTTTGTGGCAAAAAAATTGAAAATTTTAGGCCCAAAAAATGAATTTAATTAAATCTTAAAGAGGATTTGTCATCTGTATTTAGAAAAGGTTAAAATGGTATCGTATTTTGGGGTTATTAGAGCATGATTTTTGATTCATTTCCTTTAACTAAAAGGGAAAAAAAAATTGTCCCGAATCGTAAAGATTTTGGGTTATACCCTTTTTTTACTAATTATGTTTCATAATTTATTGAATTAATATGGTTTAATTATTTTTTATAATGTCCAAATATTTGTACCCAATCTATTTATTTTTTGAATAATTTAGCCTTCTAAAATGGTTTATGCATGTTTTATTAAATCTTAATTATCCCGATATTGAGAATTTAAAAATCAGATTTGAAAAGAAGAATTTGGTGGGAAAACGGGTAAGTAGAATCCCTTTTTAAAATGTTTTAATATTTTATTTTCTGGTCATTTTTGGGGGGTAAAAAATTCGCGCTCTAAAATAAAGATCCTTTCCCAAAAACCCTTTTTTCATTTTGGGTAAAAAATTTCACACATTGTAAGGAAAAAAAATTCATTTGAACTTTTTTTAGTCACTGATTTGTCGTTAAATAGCGTATACCCGTTTTGCGTTGTTTGGGTGAAATGGGTTTTTTTTCAATGAAAAATTAGTTTACTTTTTATATAGATGAAGAATTACTTAAAAGTGGTACAGTGGTGCAAATTTTTGGTTCCTATATATCGTTACTAAGATTAACTACGATTTTATCAGATGTGTGTCTTTTTTTCAAAACTTTGCGGAAACATGAAATGTCACGCTTCGATGTGTTTTGCCAACGCACTATATTTCTCTATATAGTTTCCCCTCAGGCTTCTTCCCTTAAAGTATTTTCTGACCTAGTGTTACCCTTATTTATGAAAGTTTATAACCATTTTCTTTTAGTTGCATGGTACGATAGTGCACGTAAAGAAGAAATGTCATAGATCTATCAATGTATCGTTTAGCTTTTTTGATATTGATGGTTATCATGGAAGTGTAAAGATTTGGTAAGCTAGTAGTAACGCGATTAGTTTCACCAATTGGTCCCGGGTTCAAATCTGGTCAGGTAGTGGTACAGTGGTGCCGTCCGTCAGATGTGGGATTTTCTCCGGGCTTCCAGTTTTGTCCCACAATAAGGACCACACTATCCGCACAAGCCGTTAAGGTGGTTCATATATGTTGTGAGAACTTGTTTTATAATAGATGTAAATAAGTTTAAAACTTAAGTGTATGTGTATATTATAATTTTAAAGATGTCAAAAGTGACTGGTTTATAGAGTCTAGATATACATTGGGCATAACTTCATTAGCGTATTTTGTAGATGACGCACCTTTACACGGTTGTCCACAACAAGACCTATGAGTCCATAAATTGGATTTCCCGTACGCGAACAAATGCTGTTGGTGGAGAAACTCCATGTACTCTTGATTGGCGGGTTGTTCCAATCTGAAGATTTAATGTAAGTGATTGGAATGAAATTTGTAGACTCGGAAGTTATTTTATTATTATCGCCTAAAATCAGTAATATATCGGTCAGTCTATCGGGACATGTATTCTTCTTGTCATTGTTGTATAAAGGATTTTTTTAAGGTTGAAATTTGTATTTTTGCACTGAAGTTTGAAAAATTAAAACACTTTCAGAAAATTGTGAATGGGCCAATTTTGGTCTTTATATACGCCATCATAATTCACGGGACGTAAAAGGTTTTCCACCTGGGGTAGGCGTCCTACTCAGTTGTCGTCCTAACTATAATTAACGTGAAACTATATTTACCAAACATGTTACAAAGATGTATGGGACAATTAGACTTTAAAAAATGACAAAGCTCGTTTTGTTTAAAAGACCAGGATTCCAGACATCACGGAGTTTCGGCTTTTGAAATGATGAAAATTGGAGAAAAAAATTCAGTGTCATTCCAAATATTACAAATGAAGGAAAATTTCAGTGTCCTTTCCCAAATATTACAATGAGACGATCTTGAGAAAACTTTCAAAATTAAACATATGTTAACATAAGAAAACCGTCTTTACCAATTTTGTCACCTGTGTATGGGCCGAATAATCAAGCAAGTTTGATACCAGCAGAATTGTCCAGATGACCAGGACATAATCTCCTTTAAAAAACTGTGAAATGATTATTAACATAGCTCTTTCACTCACAAATGTGACCGATCTTGCTAAATTTGATACAACGATTAAGTTTGATAATCTGCAAGATTGTCCCGAATTTCCATGCAGAGTTGTCGATTGGAATGGTAGATTTCAGCGGACTGGGTTATTTTCGATAACTCCATTTTGTTTTATTTGTTGGGATCAACATAGGGAAGATAACAATGGTTTAATCCAAGTCTTAGGACTATCTTACTATTTTTAATTGTTTCTTGAAGAAAAGTAATTATAAAATTTCTTAATACTTTGCCATAAATTCCATCTTCTCCTTATTGTCAAAAACATAGGCTTGATAAAGCCTATTGCCCCGGCGAGGTTCTCATTAGACCCTTTTTCATCCTAGTGTTACCCCGCCGCCTGCGGCCTCGCACCCGTCCACGACCACGCCTCCCCCCTTCCCGTCCGTCTGGAGTCTTGGCTTTGTCTTCGTCAACGGATATGTAGTCCCTGAACATGATTACAGCGGTGATATTTTGCTATTCTAAACAGCTCGAACAGAAAATGTTTAAAATGAGGATTGATTTTAGGGAGCATCGATATAATAGTAAAAGCACATGTATGGCGAAGTGGATATTATGAACTAAAGTGTCATATTGTCATTATCAAATAACAGAAAATATGCTATTGGTTATCGATCGGTGATATCGAGTATGTTAATGAGCGTAGTAGAAATAGAAATGGCCAATAATGGAGACAAAACTTAACTTAAAAAAAGAAATCACAAACAACGAACTGTTGGCAAACATGTTTGTTAAGTTACCAATTTGTGTCTCGCTGGTCGCAATCGGGAAAATATTGTCTTGAGGTCGCTGAACCTGATGAAATCAAAGCTGGGTTGATACCGAATGTTAAAATAAAAATACAATGCCTTCTAAAGAATAATAAATGATGTTAGGTCTATCAATAAGTTTGCATACTGACACACGTGCTCTCATAACCAGTACATACTTCACATGTCCACGAGGTTGTCCATTATGGGAGTGCCCATGTCAATCAAAGTGGGTTTGCGATTTGGGCTTGTAGTCACGTCATGAAATTGTCTTTATAAGAGTTATGTGGTTCAGGTGGCAAGATCGGCTGCCCTCGCAGCATCTCTGGGTCGTGTAGTGCAGGACCAACACGCGGACAATATCATCCACGTTCTTGATTTAAGATGGTAACAAATATGAGAACCCCTTATCAAACTGGATAAATGATGGTGGTTATGTATTTATAAATTAATCTGTTATTTTTGCTTTTTCTTAAAGAAATTTTAGTAACACATTTATCTATATCTTAATGTATCTGATTTGATAGCTTTGCTGTAAAAGGAGAGTATATACCCGGCTGAAGCAAGCAAGCCCACCGTGCAACCATTTTCTCAATGGGTGTTTTGGAGATTTTTATGTTTTCCGTCCAAGGATTGACCCTCCCCAATCTAGTTTGCAATCGTCACATAATGAACCGAAAACGTTGTCATTCGCAATAATTGAAACGTTTTAAACAAGAAAAGTGAGATTGTGAATTTTATTCAATTAAGTTTAAGGTTATACATAAATGCCATCAATTCCATCAAAGCCATGCATATATTCATATGAAAATTTAGGTGACAATGACATGTTTATATAGGATAAGACAGAAATAATTTTTATATATGTTTCTTTAAGAGTTTGAATGACCATATTTCTGTAAGGGAAATGATTCCAACTTATATTAGCTCGATTATTCAAGAGAAATAATTTGTACATTTAACATGGGGGGTACGGATACTTTTTTGACCTATTTAAGCTTAAAATTAACACTCGTATGATTTTAGATGCACGGTCTCGGCATTTCACACCCAATATTTCTCAAAGATTCTCTAGTAATGTCAATTATAAGGATGTTTGAGCAAAAGGCTTTATTTGAGATTTTATGATATTTAAACTGTGTTATATAGATTTGAACTTTTATTGATGTCTTCAGTCAAAATCACTTATATTCAGCATTAAATAGGGTCATATTTTCATGTGTAGCACATCCGGATACAGTGGTAACCAAGGGGGTAATTGTGGTCTTAGTGCCTTCTGACATTTCGACAGGAAGTCTTTCATTAACTTCTTAGATATTTTTGTTGCGATGAAGTATTTCCATGAAAACTAAAAAGGCGAATTTTCTCCAGTTCTGTGTAAGCTTTAGACTTTTTCATTAATTTGAAACAGAATCATATAATGCATTCTGTACCGCGCGTTTTTCTCGAATTTCAAAATTCATTACATTTCTAGTCCGACATGACGGCATGACTGAGTAGGAGCGAAACCTTACTAGCTTTGTTAGAGGTTTCGTGTAACTCGTATTTATATTCTAAGCCCGCCCCCCATAATGCTATCGACCAATAAAATAAATCATAAATTGTTTTGTTGCGTCATAAAGACCTCGTTTGTCAGTGCTATCGCCCGCCTTAAACCCCCAAAAAGGCCCTTTTTTCTAATTGGGGTTTAGAGGCGATGCTGGGGTTTGAGGCCCTTTCCCCCGGAGGGGGGAGGTACCCCCAGTGAATTTCCCAAATTACTTTTTTCCATTTTTTTCAGAATGGGGGAATGCTTGATGATTCCCCCAGTAAATCATAAAAAAAAAATTACTACTATTTTTTTATTTGGGGTTGTTGGGGCCGGGGTTTGCCACAGAAAATTTATATAAAATATATTTTTTTTCCCCTTTACATTTCGCAGCTGTGGGATGCTTGGGATTGCCCCAGTTAATTATGTCAAAATATACTTTTTTTCCCCTTTATTTTTTGGGGTTTTAGTGTTTGGGAAGAGCCTCAGGTAATTTACCCAATATACTAAATTTCCCCCCTGCATTTGTACGGGTTTGACGATTGCCTTTGTAAATTTCCCCCAAAACATAATCTTTTTTCATACATCTCAAGAATGGGGTTTCCTAAACCTGCAAAAAATATGTTATCTTTAAAAAACCCCAAAGGGGTTTTTATATATTTGGGGTATACAAGGTTTTTGGGGGTTTTTTTTGAAAAAAGAAATATTTACATGATATTAAATTTTTCCATATGTTGGGATTTTATTATTGAAAAATTAAGTCAAAAGAATTGGGTTTTTCACAAAAATAGGTTAGTGTCCTTTTTTTGTAACTTTATCCAAATGTTTTAATGTTTTTAAAAATTTTTAAAATTTTTGCGGAATGAACAGTAATAATTTAATCAAAATGACCGATTTAATTTTAATGTAAAAATTTTTATCATAATCAACTAAGAGTGTGAAGGTCCCCAAAAAATTTTTCCTCAATGAAAATTTTAACCAAACTTGAGACACGCAGTCATATAATGCCCCCCCTGGAGCATGGCACTCAAATTGATTAAGACAATTACCCCCAAAATTTTTTTAAAATATAAGGTGAACAAAAAACTATCATTATAGTGATTAAAATAGAGAGGCTCTTTTAACACATTTTAGTTCCCGCTGAGATTTTAACTGATCTCTTCCATAAATGGGAAAATTTTTTAAATTAAACTACAAAACTTAAAAAATGATACGTTGCACAAAAAAGATTCAAAACAAAGATAGGGATACCTTTGGGGGCAATATTTTATAAATATTAACCTTTATTAAAACTATTTGATCTGTTTAAATTTTTTTTGAATACTGATTAAAAAAAGAGGGCCAAAATGGCCCCTTTTCGCTCACCCTTTTTTAAGTGGCTGTGGGTTTGGGGATAATGACAAAAAATCTAGCATCTAAAGTTTTTTTTCTACATTTGACTAAGTGACCCACATATTGATTCCCACCTGAATTTGACTCAATGGGAATTCATGCAGTCATCATCATATTAAGTTTAATGAAAATGGGGCAAAAAAGTAGGGGCCCCTTTGGTGTTCACAAGGTTTTTCTTTGATTTGGGCCTGGTGACCTAGTTTTTTACCTCATGTGACTCATTTTCAAAAAAAAACCCAATTTTTTCAATTAGAAAACATCCCGACCCAAAACTATCGAAGATTGGGCCCAAAACTGTGGCCCCTAGAGGTTCACAAGGTTTTTCTTAGATTTGACCTGGTGACTAGTTTTTTGAGGCCCCCATGACCCAATTTAAAACTATGCAAAATATCTGTAGACAAAAAAACCCGACCAAAAAATTTATGAAATTAGGCCAAAAAATGTGGCCCGTAGAGTGTTCACAAGGTTTTTTTTAAGATTTTACCTTTGGGGACTAGTTTTTGGGCCCCATGTTACCCAATTTGAATATCTGAGATATCATGTAGACAAATCCTGATAAATTTTTTGAAGGATTTGGGGGCCCCCAATGTTGGCCCCCAGAGTGTTTTTCAAGGGGGGTTTTAAGATTTGACCCGGGGGACCCAGTTTTTTACCCCAAAATTAATTTCGAAATATCCAAGATATTATATAGAAAAACCCCGACCTTTTTTATGAAGATTGGGCTAAAACTTTTGGCTGTAGAGTGTTGCAAGGTTTTTCTAAGATTTTTGGTGACCCTTTTTTTTTGGGGCCCCTTTTGACCCAAAATTTTTAAAATCATTGAGATATTTTATTAGACAAACATGAAAGGTTTATGAAGGGTTTGGGATTACTGTGGTGTGAGTGTTCACAAGTTTTTCTAAGATTTGGGCCCGGGACCCGTTTTTGACCCCCCATGCCCAAATCGAAAACAAACCCCGGGGGGTAAAGTAGACAAACATCCCGACCCAAATTTATGGATTGGGCCCCAAATTTTTGGCCCCCTTTGAGGTTTCCCAAAAGGGTTTTTTTTAAGATTTTACCTGGTGACCTAGTTTTTGAACCCCCATGACCCAATTTCGAAATCATCCCAGATTCATGTAGACAAACATCAGACCCCAAAATTATGAAGATTTGGGCCCAAAAATTTTGGGTGTAGGTGTTCACAAAAGGTTTTTTTTAAAATTTGACCCTTTGTGACCTAGTTTTTTTTTCCCCGACCAAAATCGAAATTAACCGAGATATCATGTAGACAAATATTTCCCCCGGCCAAATTTTTATGAAAATTTGGGCCCAAAAAAAATGGCCTCTAGAGTTTTTACAAAAGGGTTTTTTTAAAATTTGACCCCCTTTACCTAGTTTTTTGACCCCCCATGACCCAAATTTTGAATCATCCGAGATATCAGGAAAACAAACTCCTGATTAAGTTTCTTTAAGATTGGGCCAAATTTTTGGGGCCCCTGAGGTTTACAAAGGTTTTTTAAGGGGTTTGACCCGGTGACCTTTTTTTGACCCCCCTGACCCCAAATTTTGAAAAAATCCGAGTATCAGTAGAAAACTCCTGAAATTTAAATTTCATGAAGATTGGGGCCCCAAAATTTTTGGCCTCTAGAGTGGGTTTACAAGGTTTTTCTAAGATTTGACCCAGTGAAATTTTTGACCCCCATGACCCAATTTTTTAATATCCGAGTTTTTCATGTAGCCCAAACATCCGACCCGTTTATGAAGATTGGGCCCCAAAATTTTTGGCCTCTAGAGTGTTCAAAGATTTTTCTAAGATTTGATTTGTGGGCCCGTTTTTGACCCCCCAAAAGACCCCCAAATTTCCCCCCCAAAAAAAAATCCGAGATATCAAAGTAGACAAAAATCCCGACCCAAATTTCATGAGATTGGGAAATTTTTTGGTTAAAAGTGTTCCCAAAAACAATTGTTGACGACGGACGAGCACGAAGGACAAAAGGCGGGTAAAAGTCACCCGAGCCCAAAAACTTTAGGTGAGCTAAAAAAAAGAGGGGTCTCTTTGTTTCAGTATTTTTTGGAGGCTATTCATTTTTGGGGCTTAATAGTCCCACCAAATACATTAATTTCTTTCACAACAAGACTTAAAACAAAAAAAAAAAATACATCCCGTGATAAAAGCTAAAGGGACCAATTAAAAAAGTTTTTTTTTTTTACATTTTTA
>CM037780.1:114542-164542 GCA_021229015.1 Solen grandis | reverse complement strand
CGGATGTGCATAACTCAGTAAGTGCTGTTTTCAAAATAAGAGGCACAAAACCAACAAAAGTAAAGTCAAGCAGTCAAAAAGCTAAATTATGGGACTGTAAAAACAAAGATAAGTTAAAAAATAACATCGATGTGGATAAAATTAACGTCGTAGTATATGAATTAGATATGTTATACAAGAAAACTATCATCCAATAATCCTTCTGGGCTGTTTTAGGAAACTTTTTACAACAATCCTAAATAATCGTCTTTTGAAGTTTGTTGAAAAAAAAAGATAAGTAAATTTCAGGCAGGATTTAGACCTGGCTATTTGAGTATAGATAATATGTTCGTACTTAATACGCTAATTAAACTCCTACATTATAGTCGACAAAAAACTTTATTGTGCATTTATTGATTTGAAAGGTGCCTTTGACACAATAAACAGAAACATGTTGGTTTAAACTCCATATATATATATCATATAAACGGTAAATATTTTGATGTCGTCAGAAGTATTTATGAAAATGCAAAAAGTTGTGTACGTCTAACATTTATGTTTAAGTATTGATTTACAGATTAATCTATTTGAGAAAAACAAACTATAAAACCAATTTTATTATATGGCTGTGAAATATGGGGGCATAGAAATAACAATATCTTAGAAAAAGTTCAATTGAAATTCTTAAAACATGTATTAAATGTCAAAAACAGTACTCCAAATTGTATTCTATATGGAGAAACAGGTGTTAATCCACTACAAATAGACATAGATTCACGTATGTTACATTTTAAGTCTAAACTTATTATTCCCTCTAATTCAAAGTTAACAGTTCTCATCTTTAATATTTTGTATAGCAATTTTATTTTATCAAAAAATGTTAGAATTATAGACTTAAATGGATAAAACATATAAAAATATTCTCATAAAATGTGGACTTATTAATGTATGGGAATTTCAAGAATTTCCAAATATTCGATGGCTACAAAAATGTTTTTCAAAAATTAACTGATCTATTTTTTGAATGAATGGTGTTCATCAATAAATAATTCAAGAAAATGTAATAACTACAGATTGCTCAAGGAAAAATTAGGATTGGAAGATTATCTTGTTAAAATACCAGCAAATCTGCTAAAATTCACGGTGAAATTTAGAACCAGAAATTCAAATCTTCCTGTGGAAGTTGGTTCATGGTATAACATTGATCGAAATGACCGTTTATGCAGTCTTTGTGATAGCAACAAAACTGGAGATGAGTTCCATTATTTGTTAGAATGCAATTCACTTTTAATTGACAGAAAACGTCTCATAAATCAACAAGTATGTTATAGATTTCCAAATGTATTACTTTTTAAAGATTTGATTAATTGTAATCCAGATAATGAAATCAAATATCGCAAACTGTGTCAATTTGTTAAACACATTCATTCAAAGTTAAGTCAACAGTAGTATGCCTCCTCCTTTCCCCCTTTCTTATAACTCATTATAATATGTATACTGTATCAGTTTATTTACAACACTGCCATTTATATCGGCCTTGTTCCTTACTTTAAACAATTGCATTTTTGCTTTTGTATTCTCATTTTGTCAAATGTGACATGAGACTTGGAATAAATAAAATAAATAAAAATTTAACATAATTAGGCACACTAGTTTAGGAGGAATAAACACTTTTTTATCACTCAGTATTTGTTAAATACATGTATACGTATATATATAGTTTTCCAAATGGGAGAGGATCATTCATACATAATTAATCGCACACTATATATATATATATATAAGTTAAGGATGAATAAACACTTTTTATCACTCATTATTTGGTCTTTGTTGTACTCACAGACATACGACATATATGAATATGTCTATGTTGTACTTGATGATGATGATGATGATGACGGTATTTGTTTATATGTGCTCTGTATCGGATTAATTATCTGCTGATTATTTAAATGCAAAATACACCTGCATTAAACAACTACCATTAATAATGCATGAGTAATTGGGTGTGAATTAAGTATTTCACACGTTCTGCCTATTGAATATTCAAAGCGACGAAACGACTTTTCATTTATTATATTATTATTTTTCATTTATATAATCATTTCGACAAAATGGATGGTCGACGAAACGACCATCACCCATTCAAATGATATATACAATTAAGGCTTGTTCATTTTATAATTAGCCGGTCTATATTAAGCGTCTATGATTTCAAATTTGCATACTTTTGATTTTAATCTATTTATTTAAATCTTATTAACCTTTGAAGGGAGTGGCAATACGCTTTAAGGCATCTAAAATTCCTAATTCCCCCCCCCCATAAGATTAGATAAGAAAGAAGGAGATTAAAAAGTGACCTTGCTGTAATCTCACAGTTCGGATCCCCAATAAACCAATTAATGTGTATGTCACACTTAGATACTATATATAAAGACCCTGTGCTGCATTGCAATATTTAAAGGCATCCAAAATGCCCTTCTCTGGTGACCCCCCCCCCCCCCCCCCCATAAGATTAGATTAGAATTAGACAAGAAAGTGACCCTGTTGTGAGCTCACATTTGGGATCCCCATTAAACCAGTTAGTGTGTATGTCACACTTAGATCACATTGGCTTATTGCCAATATAGGCATAGCATAGTATGGATAGTTCCCTGACCCTAACTTTTATTTGAATAAAAATAGGTTTGGCCACAAACAATGACATGTGCTTGTGGTACAAAATCTAACTGTGATCTATTGTTAAGATATATGCTAATAGGTGGGTCATGGCCAAAGTTGATTGATAAATTACAATAACAAAGTTAAATCATTTTTTATTGTGTTGCATTACTTGCATTTAATATAGTATAAAAATTAAGGGATTTTATAGGAAGGGGGTCACCAAAGAAGGGCTTTTTAGCTCACCTGAGCACTTGTATTGTATTGTATTGGGGTTTACCGTCGCTGCGATAGTATTTCAATCATATAGCGACGTCCAGCTAGTTACAGGTGGAGGAAGACCCCGAGTACACAGGTACCCGGGTAGAACCACCAACCTACCGCAAGCCAGCTGGAAAGCTTCCTCACATGAAAAGTCCGAAGTCTCTACTGCCTGAGCACTTGTGCTTGGGTGAGCTTTTGTGATCGCCTTTTGTCCGTCGTGCGTCATCCGTCGTCAACAATTGCTTGTGAACACTCTAGAGGTCACAGTTTTGGCCCAATCTTCATGAAACTTGGTCAGGATGTTTGTCTACATGATATCCCGGATTAGTTCGAAATTGGGTCAGGTGGGGTCAAAAACTAGGTCACCAGGTCAAATCTTAGAAAAACCTTGTGAACACTCTAGAGGCCACAGTTTCGGCCTAATCTTCAATAGATTTGGTAAGGATGTTTGTCTACATGATATCTGGGATGAGTTCTAAATTGGGTCATGTGGGGTCAAAAACTAGGTCACCAGGTCAAATCTTAGAAAAACCTTGTGTACACTCTAGAGGCCACAGTTTTGGCCCAATCTTCATGAAACTTGGTCAGGATGTTTGTCTACATAATATCTCCGATAAGTTCGAAATTGGGTCATGTGGGGTCAAAAACTAGGTCACCAGGTCAAATCTTAGAAAAACACTCTACAGGCCTACATTTTTGTCCCAGTCTTCATTAAACTTAATATGAATGATGACTACATGAATTCCCACTTGAGTGCAAATTCAGGTAGGATCAATATGTAGGTCACTTGTCAAATGTTAGAAAAACACTCTAGATGCCAGATTTTTTGTAATTATGCCTAACACAGGGCCATCTTGGCCCTCTTGTTTTATTACCTCCCTGCTAAAAACTACTATTTATCTCCCATAAAATTTAAAAAAAAGAAAAAAAAGTGGTGGCCTGATTATCAACTACTGGTTGATGTGACTATGACGATGAAAACAGAAAAAATAATTTGTTGATGAATTATTTACAAGAAAAAAGCGGAGAGGGGGTTGTCGTTGATATTTCAGTGCGCATCTGATTTGGTTATTCCATTTATTCAATAAATGATACTTGTAAAGTTGCACCTTGCATATCTTTGGCCTCTGGTTGTAACCTCTTATACTTTATTTCCGTTCAAGGTTTGTACATGTATATTTGAATATTTGAGAAATTAAAATCTATACCTAATCTATATAGTACAGAATACTTTGATTTCGTGTTGTACAAAAATATTAAAAATGAGGGTTTAAATAGGCATTTGCTCCAAAAATGGTACACTTTATATTTAATCATGATTAATTAATTAATCAGCCTCTTTTGCCTCTGATTAATCGACATATATTTTTTCGACTGATTTCAATCACTAGTGATTATAAAGTCATTCAGTGAAACAGTAAAATGTTAGCTATTATTTTAAATCATTAAGCTGTTCAACTCAGAGTCTCAATGACATAATATTCAGCAAGATAATTTTACACTAGAAAAAAAAACACACGCACACACACAAAAAACGCCTCAAAAACCGATGGTCCTGAATTATTATCATATGATATGGAACAAAAGATAAGCTCATAGCCCTCTGTTTGGGAGGTATAACTATGTAAGGGAGATAACACTAGCATTACCTATTCAAAAGTTTGGACATGGTTTGTCCCTCTTAGTAAATATAGGCAAAACACATTATGTTTTAAAATATATGTATAATAGTTTTAGCTCTACTATTCATAAATAGTCATTTTGAGCTATTGCAGTCATCCATCTGTCTATTGCAGTCATCCATCTGTCTATTGCAGTCATCCATCTGTCTATTGCAGTCATCCAACTGTCGATTTCTGTGTCATTCTTGTTATTTCATTTATTTATTGTTATTTCTTTTATTTCATGTGAATTTTTGTATGGAGCATAACTAAAAAAATCCTACAATATATTGATTTACAATATATTGACTTAGGATATTGTGACGATGTGTCTCAATGGTTAGAGCATTGGACTTGCACGCTGGTGGACCGGGTTTGATCATGGGCCAGGTCGAGTTTGTTACATTGGTGGCAGCGGCTGGATAATGTCAACTGCCAGACCGGAGTTGCCTTACCAATATGTTTCCCAGTCCAAGTCTCGGGGTCGAGACTTCTCGGAGGGGAAGTAATATGATGATGCGTCGTCACAGGTGTAAGTACAATCTCTGACAACTGCGTCAGTGAGTCGACTCTTTGGCTCAGTGGTGAGAGTATTGGACTTGCATGCCGGCGGACCGGGTTCGATCAAGGGCCGGGTCGAGTTTGTTACAATATGAACAGATGGTGCCTAGGAGAAATACAGTGACCAAGAACTATAACTTTACCTGGTCAATCATTTTAATGATCTCTCCTTTTGTGTCACCTGCTGCAAGTAGAGGTGACACATAGGGATCACTTTTCTGTTGTCTGTCCATCTCTCCGGATTTTCGTTTCTGCTCCATTACTTAGACATTCCTTAATGGATTTTGAAGTACTCGGCAGAAATGTTCACCACTATAAGATGATGTGTTGTGTGCAATCCTCAGGTATGTAGCTCTAAGGTCAAGGTCACACTTAGAGTTCAAAAAGAGCAAAAAATGTGGTCTATTTTTCATTTCCACTCCATAACTTTGACATTCTGTGATCATGGATTTTGAAATTACTTGGCAGAAATGTTCACTACTATAATAAATTGTGTTGCTTACATTCCCAAGGCCTGTAGCTCTAAGGTCAAGGTCATACATAGAGTTCAAAGGTCAAAAATTCAAAGGTCAAAAATTGTGTCTAATTTTTGTATCTGCTCCATAACTTTGTCATTCTTTGATGGCTTTTTAAAGTACAGGCAGAAACGTTCACCATCATAAGTCGATATGTTGCGTGCAAGTAAGCATTTCAGGGACATTTGCCACATCCTGTGACATATCTTGTTAGCTCACCTAAGCACAACGTGCTCAAGGTGAGCTTTTGTGATTGCCCTTTGTCCGGTGTCTGTCGTCTGTTGTGCAACGTTAACACTCTAGAGGCCATATTTTTGGCCCAATCTTCATGAAACTTAGTCAGAATGTTTCTCTCCATAAAATCTTGGACACGATTGAATTTGGGTCATGTTGGGTCAAAAAGTAGGTCATGAAGTCAAATCTTAGTAAAACCTTGTTAACACTCTAGAGGCCACATTTTTTGGCCATATCTTTATGAAACTTGGTCGGAATGTCTGTATCCATAAAATCTTGGACAAGCTCAAAAGTGGGTCATGTGGGGTCAAAAAGTAGGTCAATATGAAAAATCCAACATATGTTGCTCATTTATAATCAGGTGAGCGATTAAGGGCCATCATATGGCCCTCTTGTTTTCTACATTTCTCTTTTGAAATAACTTATTCACATATGGTCATTGGATAGGAAACTGACTATATGTGTAAAATATGTCTATCAATACCCATCTACTGACGTGTGATCACCAAATTCAACCATCCATGCTTGTAAAATATTGGGTGGTTTTCCCATTACAGTCAATACCTTCACAGACGGTATTGAAACTATTTATAGATTCTTATTTTCATTTTTCACCACTTGGCTGATCACATTCACTCTTCACACATGCACTAACTTCACAGGCTGAACTTCCAAAATCGCTACCCTGAATCGGTGAAGTGTCATGTGATACTGCAAGCACGTGCTTTGTTGATACCATTTTCTAGATTTAACTGGTTTTGTCGAAGTTGCGTTTACGAAATTGGGGTTTTCCCGTGTAATGTGTCCAGATAATTTGTCAGGAAACATAGAGATCACAAATACATGTATTAATTTATTTTAATTTCTATGGATCATTTGTGAACAAGCTGCTTTAAAATGTTATTTGGTTTCCCCCATTGATATTTCAGAGAAAAAGATTTAATGCTATATACAGTCATTTGATACTTTCTTTCAGTAATCTGATATCAAGCAAATGTAAAAGTACAAAAAATTGTGAAGGATTATTTTTAAAGATGATATATTTGTCATAAGCAATTTAAAAAGTGATAATATATTATATTATCACTTTTTAAATTATGGCTTTGACAGTTCAAGTATAACAAATGCATTATATCATACCAGTATATAAAGACAATAAAGTTTTCTGAAAACATAATGGAGCCACTTGCTTAAAATTTGGCTTCAGCGACTTAAATTTGGCTCTAATTTTTCTCATTTGGCGAATGTGTTGGCGCAAACATTTTTACAGCCAGGGTGAGCCCTGTAAAGTATCCTTTTCAGTACTTCATTTTTTGCCTTCAGTTAGACATTTTCTGGACCAAGTTCCATATTAAGGCATCTTTACATTACTATTAGAAAATCTACAATCTTAACATTACTTATTAATCTTTTGTAATGCAACCCAATTTCTTTTTCAGGTTTAAGTATACATCGAATACCCACATATTTCATAATCAAAAGTCAGCTTGGAAACAACACATTTGGAAATGAAGTCAAGATTAAGAAAAAAAAAGGCTTAGAGCCTTGGGAAATATGGATGAACTCAAGAACTTTTGGAAGATGTAACTCTAACAAAATAAATTTTGCATTAAATCAATATGTCAATTTTCACCAGAAAAAGATCAAAGATCAATCAAAACTGAAAATACAGAAAGAACAGTTTTTTATGTTTTATTTTCATGTGATACAAAGATACAAAGACATATCTCAAATCAACTACATAATTAAATGCAGCTATGGCAGAAAGTAAGTACCACACAAGATTGAAAAATTTGCTGTTCAACACCTGTTCGAAGGTGACCAGAGTTTTGCTACCAGTGCTAATCCAAAATATGTCTGTGGATGAGTTTGTGAAACATCATAAAAGGAAAATACAAGGTTATGCAATTGGTAAAAGAAACTACATACTTTTCCCAACCCAACAGCAACCAACAGATATTCAACAATGGGACCTACAGTTACTTTGTTTTATAATCATAGATATACTTGGGCAGCAGCAGCTACATTGGAGATTAGTGGCAGATGTAGTTACTCTGAGAACCATTCGAAATGCATTGTGCCATGGCCCTAATACTTATATCTCTGAAACAAATTACACACTATATTTACAGCAGATAAAGGATATAAATAAAAATTTTCTTGACCTAATTGGTGATGAGGACCTCAGAGAAGAAATTGATAAGGAGACAGAAGATTTCATAAATGACAGGCAGAATATACAGGAAGCTCTGGGGGCTCTAAATGATTGGTTAGAAAAAGACAAGGATCTTCAAAAAGAACCCTGCACACTAAATGAAGGTAACAAATATTGCTTTTAAATTCATGCACTTATAGTGAGCAGAGATGCATGGTAAAATCAGCATATCATAATATAAAAGCAGTAATAGTTGAAAACAGTAACAAGAACTATGTAAGAGCTGCATTATTATGTTTTGGACTCACATCTGTGCGTTGTTTGTTTATATTTTATATAAGGAGTTTATAATGTTGCACAAAAATATGCCTGTAATTAGTTGATTCTCATCATAAGCGGATTCCCACATTGTCCCTGGCTGTAACAGAAAAAAACAAACTTACAGTTGAATTAATTCAGACACATGGTAAGAGAATCACAACCAATGTTAATGTTTTGATATCAGATTAAGTTGATGAATAGATTTACTTAAATTTACATATTTTGATATCAAATTAAGTTGATAAATAGATTTACTTAAATTACATATATCAATATTTCTGTGTAAAACACTCCTCATATATAACCTGGTTAGCAACCTTCGACCCAAGACCATGTTACATTGGGTTACATATTATATTCATAAGTCCATCCAAAAGTTTGAAGAAAAAAAAATCAACATTCAGTTGGACAAGATTCTGGGTGTCTCAAATGCAAATCTTTAGACAGAAAAGGAAGGTATATATAAATTTTACTTTTTTAAAATTTTTTATATAACTTTTAAATAAACAACCTACATGTGTTTGTCATATTTGTAAGTCGATGTGCAAAGTGTATGTTACATGTACAACCAGCTAAGTTTAAGATCAAGTTACATATTAAAGCTCTAAAATACTGTTCAATAATTTTGAATGGTTTATAGTTTTGACATAACTCACCATACTAGGAATTAGATATCAAAGGTCATGTGACTTTATTTCATGTTCTTAAATGATTTCGACATAACTCACTACAAATGTTCACCATATCTACTTAGCTCATTCAACATACAAGACACAAACAGAGGTATTCAGGTCATATGACTGTATATTGTGTCCGTTCCATATCTCTTGAACGATTTAAAGGAATTTGACATACTTAATCGACATTTAGACACATTTACAATCACAGTAAAGTGTATATAATATACTTGACATAAATATAATTTATTTATAATTAAACATACATGTGTTTTGTCTTTCGCAGGACAAAAAAAGATCCTCACAGATCTGACGAGTATTTGGGAAAAACAGAAAAACATAAAAATCCCAGGTTAGTATTTGTCTTGTAATTTTTCCAATATTTTATCACTTAGGAATGTTTAAAAGAAACATTGATGCGATAGCAATCTGTTTTATGATGCCTTTATTATAGTTCATCTTATCATCAGACTGAACCTGTTGTATTAACTGCTCACTAAATGAACATAGGCTTTATATTCCTTCCTGATTAGCTACCCTGAGCACAGTTGCTCTTGTTGACTTATTGCTACTGATTATTGTCCAGCTTCCATCATCCATTGTTTTGACTTCAAATGAAATCTCTTCTCACATCCCTGAGCTGATTTTGATAAAACTTTACAGGAATGGTTCTTGAGTGATGTCCTTTCGAATCTGAAAAAAAATGGATGTTCCTTGGGTAACCCTCCACTGAAAATTTTCAATTTACTCCAATCTTTAAAAGTATTGGTTTCATAAACTTGACTCATCAAACTGTAGAAATAATTTCTCTGAGATTGTGTATAACATCTAGCTCTTACATGTCTCAGAAATTTGGAAGTCACTTGGATGAGAAATGGTGTATAACTATGTGAATGAATTATTCTGTGATAGATTTTTCTCCAAACTTAACAACAAAAAAATATTCAAGTTTAAGACATACTTAACATTCTCTTAAGAAATTATCTTTTTATATACCCCTAGATACGACGTTTACTCGTATAGGGGTTATACTGCAGTCACTTCGGTCATTCAGCTTGATTTAAAATGAGTTATGGTCCTCTGTTGTATTTATTAAATATGTATTTGTCTCAGCTACCACAGTCTGATTTTATTAAACTTCACCGAAATATTAGGTACCAAGCCTAGAAAGACTTTAAACAATTTTCATTACAAAGCCTACTGGAGTATATTGCAGGCATGTCATGCTTGTTTCAATTTTCAAAGGAATTCCCCCACCCCCTTATTATATTTCTTTAACACATATTTTATCTGCTCTATTTGTTAGCTACAATTGGTCAGATTTTGATTTAATTTCACAGCACACATAAGTACTATTACTTGTTGAGCATATCCTTGGCACATCATGATTGGTTTGATTTTAAATGAGTTATTTATTTTCAAAGTTGACAGCGCAGCTGTCTTTGGGAAATACATCAATAATTACAATGAATTGATAATGCACGAACAATAAAATCGAAATATTATATGTGTACAATTCATATTATACATACTTTATTTATTAACTTATATTGATATTATTCAAAGTTACATGATACTTGCATTTTTACAATCATTTTAAATTATACCACATTCAATATGTCATTCTTAGTTCTTTAATGCATTAATGAATTATTTCTGCAACTGGAATCTGTCTTTCAAACAGAGCACTTTACTTTTTAATATCATTTTATTTTCACGTATACTTATTGAAAGTATTTTAAGCTTGTCTGTTTTTCGAAGAAAAAAAATACGAGCTATTGTCGTAACTCCGGCGTCCGTGTTGTCGTCGTCAGGCATCGTCCGGAATCATAACGTCGGATATTAGTTCTCTACTATTCCATATACAACTTTCATTTTGGGATTTTGATTAAATTTTTTTCCTTTTTTTTTTGCTGTATTTTTTGAAAATTTAAAACCTTACAGGGCTCTGATATTTCACATGTTAATTCCTTGTGGCAAGACCTTTCCATCATAGTTACACTTTTGGACTTTTGACCTTTGACCTATTTTTGAAATATTTAACAGAAAACTATACTTGGTCATAATTTCTTTACTCTTTGACATACATCTTTTATTTTTTGTATGCGTATTCATCTTTGCAAGGGCTATTCAGATATACCTCAACATTTCATCTGTCGACCTTGACCTTAACCTTTGACCTATTTTTGCCGTAACTTTCGAAAAATTTAATATGCCTGTCATTTCAGAATCGTTACCAGTAGGGCACTGATAATTCACATGTGAATTCCTTGTGGCAAGACCTTTCCATCAATGCTACACTTTTGGACTTTTGACCTTGACCTATGATCTTTAACCTACAGTAGAATCTCGTTAATCCGAAGTCATAGGGACCGGGCTAAAAACTTTGAAATAATGATAATTCGGATTAAAAATCCAATGATAAATTTCAGTTTGTGTGCATGTATAATTGCGTTATCATTACCGGTAAGTATTGTGAAAATCGCTACGTCGTAAAAACATTTACAACTACTGGTACGTATGAAATGAAAAACGGATCCTGTATGTAAGAGGGTCTTAACGGAAATACAAACACATATGATTATTGATATTGAAATTTCTTTAATACATGTACATGTATGCAAATACGTATGGAAATGATAAGAAAACAAAACAGTTCAACAGTAATTTCGTCTTTTGTTTCAACCAAGTTGATAGCGTATTTGGTGGTACCCCAAACTCTTCGGCAATTTGCTTTTTTGATTTCATTCCCCTCTCGACTTCCTGGATGGCCGCAAACTTCTCTTGATAGGTTTTGGAGTTGTGCCTACGTTTAACCCCCTTCTGTCCTAATGCCGATCCAGATATCCTCCCGGTTTGGTTACCGGGCCCTTCTCAAGATTCCTCGACAGCGGATAGGGTTTAGACAAACTCAGTTATTCCCCCCGGACACACCGGGTATTTCACTGGATTGTTCTGACATTGATAATTGTAAGGAATTATCTTTGGAGACAATAATTCTTTCGGACGTAAGTGTGCAGAGACGACAGAGTTATAATTGATTAATCATCTCTGCTGATTAAATTTAAATTCACATAAAAAACAAGTACCCAAGATCTGACACCTGGGTTTATCTGCTGATAAGTGTCTGTTACTCAACCTGTCAGACATTGATTAGAAGTAATCAATAATTTTCGGTCAGACACGTGCTTATAATCCCTACCTGGAAAAAGGTGCGAAAAACTTACTTGAGCCATCATTCCAGTGACGCCGCAAAATAAACTGACCCGTGTACAATTGAAGTTAAGGGCGATATGTTTTCGAAAATGTACGAAAATTGACTTCGAAATAAAAATTGAAAAATAGGTATAAATAGTGAACTCGGGATCGGGATTTAACTTCGAAATAGCGAAAAAATCGAAATAGCGAAATTCGGATTAAACATTTTATTTTTTGTTAAAATAAGAAGGGGAAAAAACGGGACCGAAAAAAACTTCGAAATGGTGAGGAATTCGGTTTAACGATGTTCGGTTTGACGAAGGTTCTACTTTATTTTTAAAATGGTTTAACAAAAAAAACAAAAAAAAAACGTTAACGTTGGCCATAACTTCTTTTCTATTTGACATACAACTTTTATTTTTGATATGCATATTCATCTTTGCAAGGGCTATTCAGATATACCTCAATATTTCATCTTTTGACCTTGACCTTTGACCTATTTGTGCTGTAACTTCTGAAAACTTTAAAATGCCTGTCATTTCAGAACTGTTACCAACAGGGCACTGTTATTTCACATGTGAATTCCTTGTGGCAAGACCTTTCCATCAATGTTACACTTTTGGACTTTGACCATGACCTTTGAACTTTGACCTATTTTTGAAATGTTTAACAAAAAACTTAAACATTGGCCATAACTTTTTACTTTTTTACATACATCTTTTATATTTGGTATGCATATTCATCATGATATTGATTTTTCAGATATACCTCAATATTTTATCTATCGACCTTGACCTTTGACCTTATTTTGCCATAACTTTGGACCAGTTTTATATTAGATATTTCTTTGTCATTTTCAATATTTTTAAAAAAAAAAAAACTTTGTATACTGGTTTGTCATCATATGAACCTGTGCAGGTGAGATTTTGGGCATGATCTTTAGGCAGATAAAAAGGAACATTTTTTTTAAATGTCTTTAAATTTTACAGTTTTGTGTTGATTATCAAAAAACTCAACTGATTAGCAATTGTGATTTTTTGTTTACATATTTTACATTTTTGTATTCATTCTATTCCATGCATAGGTCAAGGTCATCCTTCAAGGTCAAAGGTCAAATTTAAAGGGTATGGTACTTCAAATTTGCATTTAAAGACATTTTTGTTGTGATTTTCAAGGTCAACTTTTTTAAGTGTTTAACAAAAATGTGTAACATTGGCAAAAACAGACAAGCTTTGGCACCCGCATGCGGTGCTCTTGTTAAGGTATTTGAGTCTTATACATCTATATTTTGGACACACAAGCAAGAAATGATATCCAGATTCAATCATAGATGAGTTACAAGCACATAATCCATTTTTATATCTGTTCCATCGTATCTCCCTACCTCAATATTTAGTTCATGGCTAGATTAATGAAATTTACACAAAATTTTTGATAATCATTTTTTTTATTTCAAAACACGTTTCAAATCTAAATTCTTTGTTCTAAATTCTCAATTATGTATTTACAATTAGTCTCACATTTTGGACTATTATTTATATATTCATGCCATTTCTGTACAAACTTTGTTTTATCATTGGTACATAGTCAGTATCTACGTCAGAATTATTCCATATATTTCCAAAACATAAGCTTCCTAAAAGCGATTGAATTGCAAAGACCCAGTTTTTTTTCACTTGACTATGTAGTATTTTAAACGTTAGCGAATTTTGATTTTTCCTTATCTTAAAAAATGTATATACATATTTAATGCGCATTCTTTGCATATTGTAGATAATGAAAATTTCCTTGTTCTCCCAAAAGTGCTATATTGGGGGATTGTGATTTTACGCCTAAAAAGAATTTCCAATGTATTATATGTATACGTTGAATTTCATCAATTTCATATACTCCCCTCACCTCTGAACAATACGTTAGAATAGGTGTAATCATTCTGTCAAATAACTAGTTTTGTATATACATGTATATTAAAATTTAAACGTTAAAAAATATACAGCAAATCCGACATGCCTCTCATTGCTTGTTCAGACAAAGATTTAATTGCATACGACATATTGCCAATATAAAACATATTAATACCCAGGTAACAGAACTTATCCATAACTTCAATAAGCTGTTCATTTATATTCCACCAACATTTATTTCTCCTTTTCCTTTTTTTTCAAAAATGCATATTTTTGCTTTTCTTGCATTTATACACTTTATAAACACTTTTGCTGCCTAAAACGAAAATCGACGGCATCAATGATGTGTTAAAAACTCATTTATCCTATTTATAATGGGCATGCATAATAATTAGGTAACTTACTATAGTGCTACATCTGAGAATATATTTTAAAGCAAAAGCAAAAACAATTATTTTCTATTCTTTCGCACTTGTTGAAAAAAAATAAAAATTTCAAATCTGTCTGAGACAAGTATAACTGAATGGAACCAGCTTTTTCCGCTTCAATGGACCTGGTAATTTTCAATGTTTCGACTACTTCTGCTTGTTTAAATGGCGGAAAGGTGCCAAACCAGTGAAAATGAAACTTACGAGATAAATTAAGTAAAAAACAAACTGAAAATGACATTTCGATTTTGATCAAATTGACTGACTCTAATTGTCACATATAAATTTAAAAGAAAAATGTCGATAAACGCATAAAAAAACCCCACCTTGTTCGATTTTAGGAGGGTTGTGGCTGGCAGCATACGCTGCTTCCGCCCCCTCTAAATCCGTCCCTGAAAAATTGCATCTTGTCGGTCGAGATGACCGATAATTGTTCAGCAAACTTAAACGGCGAAAATGTCAAATTTAAGTCCATAAACTTTGCAAAAAATCTATAGAACGAAATTACTCTGCTCTATTATTTTCGGTATGAGATTCCTAATATATGAGCATGAGCGTCAGACATTGAGACATTGATAAAAAAAAGCACAAGTTCAGAGTGATATGTAATAAACATAAGGATATGTGTAGAGACCTGCACATGTGTGAAAATTGCTGTAGCTCCGCCTTCTGTGTCAATCAGATAAACACGTGCGTATTATCAGCCTACGATTGGTTATGTGAAAATTGTTAATCTAATCAACAAACACTTCTCAAACTCTTAATTTGACTGTTACCTTGAACTAAAGACAATGTGTAATTCAAAAATATGACGTGACCTCTCGTAATTGACATGCTGTCTGAAATTAAGGGATGTGTAGAAGTCCCTTGAACGAATTTTTGTCTGGCATGACAGTTGAGAAAAGACCGAAAAAGTTTGCCAAACTAAATGCATAAACTTAGAAAAATGGCTACAGAGAAAAACGAAAGGCCAATGAGAGCTTATAGAAATGACACCAACAGGTTTCAAAGGTATGTGTAAGATCCTGACGGCACATGACACTGCAAGATTTGCTGAACACAGTGAAAATCAACATATAATACCAGTATGCTGTATGTCACAACAAGAATATGATAAACTTGTATCATGTTTTTTGTCAATTCACCTTTCCCCTAGCTTCTGTCTATAGTTGAAAAATTAAGACGTAATCGTCGGATTTGAAGCTTAGGCCTTTCGATTTGGTCAAATCTAAATTAACTACAACGTGGCGTATGTCAAGAAATATAAAATGCAAACTATAAGAATAATGAAACAAAATGATAAAGAGGCATATACTGAGTCTTTTTATATTGTGTGTGATAAGGGCTGGGACTCTTATGCTGACGAAGAGAGTGAAATGTTGAATCCTGATATGCTTTAGCTTATGACATTCTTTAAAGACTCCACCTTGTGTTGGCTCTTTAGAGAGACATGGTGATATAATATTTTTTTGTGATTGAATTTCTTATTAACTAGTTAATGAATTATTTCAAGTGGAAAAAATATGCACAAAACACTGTATTTAAAAAAATAATTTAATTAATTGGCTATAAACACAAAAATTGTATAATTTGCTATGTTTTCTCTTTTGCTTTTTGGTCTGGCAGATTTTTTTTTTTGGTCTGACAGAATTTCCATGCTTGTCAGGTCAAATGTCTGACAGATTTTTGAGACTTTCATGAAGTCTGCAACTGTATCAAGACTGTCTGACATGGTTACAGTAACTGTGACAAATGGGTATCTGGGGGTATTCATCATCTCCAATGATATTTTTTGTTTTCAAGGTCTTGTATGCCCGTGAAGGGTAAATATAAATTGTAATCTATATTGTTTTGTTGTTTTTTTTCAGACTTCCAGCTGGTCATAAACATAAAAAATTGTAACCCAGAACATGAAGACACAATTTGCAGAAAGTTTGTGATTCTGTAAATGAAAAAGTAAATCAGAGTCCATTACTTCTCTCACAGAAGGATGAAGTAACTGCAGAGATTGGAAGAATAGTTGAAAAAACATTTAAAGAAATTTTTACTGATAATCAATACTTGTTGGAGCAGAGCTAGGGTGTGTGATCATAAAGGTTAAGTCTGAGACATTTAGAAGCTTGGAGCAGTTGTGGACAAAGTGTGTGAATGGTGAATTGTCACAAGCATTCAACGCATTGCAGACTTACTTGAGAGCGACTTACCAAAATGAGGTGGAGATAGAGGTCATGCTGCCTGAAATAGAATTTTGGGAAGTTGTCAGAAAAATTGGTATGTTTTTATTTATTTCAAAACCTGAAGAAAATATATAATGTTTGTTGCTTACATCAAAGACTGTAAAATTGGACAAAATATTTCATTAAGAATGTGTTTACATTCCCAGTAATATACATAAATCATAAAAGATAGAATTTAAATTCAGGTTCTAGGTTATTAGATTGGCAAATGTCGTTGTAGGCGAGCGGGCGGAGTCAAACTGTCAATACCAAACTTTTTGTACAGGTAGCTTATATGAAATGCTTGCTTTGTATTGTATTTCAAGTCAGCTGGGTCAAGGTCAAGGACACTGTGACTAAAAATAGAAATTAGTTTCCAGATAACTTGAGTCAGAGATGACATATCAATACCAAACTTTTTGTACAGGTAGCTTATATGAAAAGCTTGCTTTGTATTGTATTTCAAGTCAGCCAGGTCAAAGTCAAGGACACTGTGAATTTAGTTTCCGGATGATAACTTGAGTCAGAGATTACATATCTATTCTAAACTTTATGTACAGCTAGCTTATATGAAAGGCTTGCTTGGTATTGCATTTGAAGTCAGCTGGGTCAAGGTCAAGGTCACTTTGACTAAAATTAGAAACTACTGGAAACTTCAATAAAATACAATATTAAGACAAAATTTGTCAAAATCATATTAGTTAATTTTGCTCTGCATAGAAGCGAAAATCAAACAAAAGAGGGGTTCACGTAAATCCTCATTTTGTTTCATAACTTTCTTAAACGACGTCATAATTTTAATGGTTGGAAACGTATTTAAATTTTAAACATTTTATACGCTTAATGTATCAACTTATTCTAAAAAGCTGTTAAGATATTGAGGCTTAAACCCCAAGAAAATGGCAAAAATGGCAATTAAAAAACAAACATTTTGTTTTGTTTTCTCTCTATAACCTTGTGATGCCTGATAAGATTTTAATAATCTGCATACCATTTAAACCGCCAGGATACTGGCTACAAATCGTGTTCTTACTCTCATTTGCAAGACTCAGTATTTTTCGAAATATAACCAATTGAACACAATAGGGGTACTAACATTTTCGTGGTTTTCCAATTATTTGGTATAATTTGACTGCATCTATACAACTGACCATATATATTTTTTAAATTGCAACCTTACAAACTTCACATATATTTTCTATGCTGAACATTTGCAACAATCAGAAAAGGATTTTAAAAGATTTTCTCTAAATCATATTAGTTTGTTTTACTCTGTGTAGAGGCGAAAATCTAACAAAGATGGATTCACATAAATCTTTATTTTGTACATAACTTTCTTATACGTCGTCATAAATTTAGAAACTATGTTTTGTTGGGAAGGTATTTAAATATCAAACAGTCCATACACTTTTTGTACCCACTTATTTTAAAAAGCTGTTAAGATTTTGAAGCTTAAACCTCTGGAAAACGGAAAAAAAACAACAATAAAAAATGAATAATTTCATATCATTTTCTTCTTATAACTTTGTAATGCCTAATCAGATCGTTCTTACTCTTATTTGCAAAACTCAATATATTTCGAAATATAACCAACTGAATACAATAGGGGTACGAACATTTTCGTTTTTCCGCCATTTCTGTACTGTTGAAACCCCGATTAGCAAAAACTGAATATATTCTGAGAGGTCATCCAAAGCACTAAAATTATATGCATAGTCTCTTGATAAAATGTTTTTCGTTTTCAAGTTATTTAAGGTTAATGAAAAAGCCAATATTTGAGATATGACATTGACTTTTGCTAATTTTTAAAATTTGAACCTGTCAGTCCCTTTGAAACAATAAAGGACATAATCTGTGAAGATTTTACAAATATTAAACAAAACATAAACACATTGATGAGCTCTACCTGCCAGATGACCTTGACCTTTAAATGACATTGATCCTCAAGGTGTAAGGCTGCCGCAGGGGCAACGCGTTCATTCGAACATAGCACTTGTTTCTATAGAAATGACTTCACATCTTCATTAAATTTGCTACACATGTACATCATGGTATGACCTAATTAATGTTTATGCAGCATTGCTGTATGCCTGTGAGTGTGACCTATATTTCACGGTTGGATGAACATTGTCAGATTGATTGTCCTGCCTTAAGTTTTCCTTGTTTTTAAGGGTTTTTTTTGTGTGTGGGGGGGGGGGGGTTGAAGATGACTAAACATCAGCATAAAACTTGATTCACTTGTATCAAGATATAAACTTTTAAAATTCAAGCAAATATTTGGTTTTGACTGACTTATGCCAGAGGGGCATCTGTGTTGCAGAGACATATAACCTTGTTAATATATATAACAGCTGATAAGTAACCCTTATCGGTGATTGAATTGTGTAAGCGGTCCGCTGGCTCAGTCTGTAACTTGCCTTAAGCGAGGGGTCCAGTTTTCAGGCCCCGGTCTTGCCGCCTATTTTTCTCCACTGGTTACATTTGGTGTCCAACGTGGAACTGTAACAGTATAGTTCTGCAGTATATACTGCTTTGGGATTGTCGGGAACATAGTAATTTGTTCTAAATACTGTAATTTTGGAGACAAATACAAATTGGCAGGGGATGTAATGGCTTATAAGAAACACCTATCAGTGAGAGATTTGTGCAAGCGGTCCGATAGCTCAGCCGGTAAAGCACTCGCCCTGTTAACGAGAGGGGTCCCAAATTTCGGCCCCAGTCTGGCTGCACATTTTTAACCAGGTTTTCAGAAGGAAAAATCTGGTTATTAAATTGGGGTATGTCGGCAGGTGGGCGTAAACAATTTCTTCTGTGCGCAACTCCTCCTACATTTTTCAACGGATTTGGCCCAAACTTTTACAGAAGCATTATTACATAGTGGCCTGGCGCATATTGTCAGGGTTTTGTGGTTTGACTATTTTTGATGCAGTTATGGCCCTTTGTTATTTTTTCACATATGTAATATATAGGGAAATATTCTTCTGTGCGCAACTCCTCCTACATTTTTCAACGGATTTGGCCCAAACTTTTACAGAAGCATTATTACATAGTGACCCGGCGCATATTGTCAGGATTTTGTGGTTTGACTATTTTTGATGCAGTTTTGGCCCTTTGCCCCTTAACGGATGTACTTGGGAAATATTCTTTCGTGCACAACTTCTACACTTCTTAATAAATTTTGTCCATGGATACTTTAATAGAAGTACCTTCACTAAGCCACCCTTGAGAATATTACCTGTGTTTTGCATTTTTGATGGAATTATGCCCCTTTGATAAAATTCCTTGTCCGGAGCATAACTCCTACATTATAAGAGGTATTGACTTGAAACTTTATAGGTGCATACATCTCAGTCAGGCGGAATGCAGTGAATAGGAACCTCACTCTTTGGAGTTACATGTTTGCCCCTTCTAAAAATTCCTGATATGGAGCATAACTCCTTAACTTTAAAATATATAGTAATGATTGGTTTTGCAGTTTGACCATTTTTGATGGAGCTATGGCCCTTAGTTATTTTTTCAATAACACATGTGTAAGTTATTGAGAAATATTCTTCTGTGTGCAACTCCCCCTACATTTCTCAATAAATTTTGTCCAAACATTTGCAGGGTCACCATCAGTTAGTGCTCTGGCACATATTGTCAGTATTTTGTGATTTAACAATTTTTGGAGGAATAATTGACCTCAACGGATTTTGTCGGAAACTTTTGCAAAGGCACCATGAAGAAGTGCCTGTGCGCTTTTTTTCCCCGGAAAACCTGGTTTTGTGACAATTCCTGTCACTTGTATTTTCACCTGGTTACAGTTTGTTTACAGGGCGAATGCTCTACTGACTGATCTATGGGGTTACTTATAAGCTGTATATAAACCTCTCACCGATAAGGGTTACTTATAAGCTGTATATAAACCTCTCACCGATAAGGGTTACTTATAAGCTGTATATAAACCTCTCACCGATAAGGGTTACTTATAAGCTGTATTTCAGAAATGTTGTATGTGGAAATCCATGACGTTATCAAATTTTATGGAAGTAAAAATACCACACTCACTTTATTTGTACTCTAGTATACATATTTATTATGTAATCTAAGAGACATATTTTAAGAGTCTCACTTTGATGTTGCTCAGCATGGTTAAGATTAGCTTTACTGCTGTGGAATTAAAACTGTAAACGTTACCATTTCTAAAGAATCATAGACGCGTGTTGCCTCGTGAGTTAAAAATCAATAACGCTTGTAACATCTTACAGAAGAGTTTACTGTATTAAACAAAATCTAGTGATGGTTTCTTCAATTTGGCGCTTGTAGTAAACGGACTGATTGGCTAGTGTCTGTTCCTAGCTTTAAGAGACATTTCTTTATACATGTGTAGCAAAAACACTATTTTTATACAATTGATTTTTGTAGCTCTCCACACCTGCGTGTAGCGGTGCTGTTTTAAGTTGTGTCTGTCAAGGAATGCGACCATTTAACTTTATGGGTAATGCGATTGTTAACAGTTTTATTTCCATGGCTGTGCTTAGTTCCACACTGCTGGCAAATATATCCCAAATGAATCTTCATCAATCCTGGACACAGTATCTAAAACAATATTCTATGATATCGCACCTTTAGTGTCTATATTTTTATTATGCAATATTGATCAGATTTGGATGCAATACTCGCAATCATAACTAATATTGATACATCAAGCTATGTTTTATGTCCCCTGAAACATCAGAAAAATACTCAAATTTGTTTTGTTTACAATTTAACCTGTTTAATTATTAAGCAATATTGATACATTTGAGACAATGGTAAAGGCCATTTGATAATGGCAAGCTTTGATCATTATACCTCACACACAATGCCAAAAGGTTCAGGAGTGGGGACGTTGTTTTGTCCGTCAGTGAGATTTCTTTTCATTTGTCTATCTTAATATGCATCACATTTTCTTTATGTTCAGAGCCTTATCTCAAAACCTATGTGTATGCAAAGAAATGGATTCTTGAGAATTTGTTGTTTTATCCAACATCATTCTGCGATCATACTGTCAACCCCGATTCTTAGAAAGTATAAAAACATGAGACACATTATTTTACAGGGATGTTCACTTGCATGCGAATTCACATACAGTGGTCACGCGATTCCTCAATGTGGTGATTCATTGAATACCGGCGATGAATCGAGCTACAAGCCCGGTCCCTTGATTTAGCCCTTCTTATTCTATATAAATTTATGGGCGATTCTTCAAACATGCGATTTTGTATTCCTCAAGCTCCGTCCCCGGTTCCTAGATAGCATATTCTATTTAATTTCTATGCAATTCGTCGAAGTCGCTAATAAAACCTATCTGTATCTCCTTGAAAACCAAACTCCAGCCCTATGACCACCTATCCCTGTAATCCACACCTTGGTCGAGATGGTTTTGTATTTGTTTTCACACATCGTCAAACCTCCGAGAGTACATAGGTGAATCGTTATATCAACACGGACATGTAAAACGTATTTTCTCACCTACTGATCATGTAACAAACTGTGACGGGTCTGCATTACTAATCATTTATCATTAAAGGAGCTTATTTTGTTTGTTTGTTTGTGTGTTGTTGTTTTTTTGTCTGTAATCATTAATTTGGAGAACCATGGCAAAGTGTTTAGTGTTTATTACAAGAATGTAAAAAATACACAACGCTGCCATATACACAAATTAAAACAAAGGGTTTCAATCAAATTATCGGTAATAAAGAATTTATTTTTGACTTAACTTTTGCAATGAAAGTTATAATCGAGTTATTTTTGTAATGGTTAAATATATTCTATGTTTAAAAGGTACTTTTGAAGTCTAAACGTAACAAAATTAATGTAAAGATGAAGTTAAGGTATCAACAGATATAAA
This sequence comes from Solen grandis, assembly GCA_021229015.1. NCBI lineage: Eukaryota > Metazoa > Mollusca > Bivalvia > Adapedonta > Solenidae > Solen > Solen grandis. The sequence goes on along the minus strand of CM037780.1, from coordinate 141,896 downwards.
TATATTGATTTTGACATATACTAGTAAATGATTCCTCGAATAGGGCGATTCTTCGAGTTTTTTGCAGATCCCGTCCGACCTCAAGGAATCGCATGACCACTGTACCTGAGTTTTGTTGTTGTTTCAAACAATATGTGCATAGTTATTGCCCTTGAATAACTTTAAGTCTACTCTGCATATAATCGGCTTATTTGACAGTCTTTTCTTTTCTGCACTTCAACTCCATAACCCCTGGCTTGAATTTGATAAATCTTTAAAGGATTGTTCAGTATCAATAGTCCAGTGGGTCTTCCTCCACCTGTAATTAGCTGGACGTCGCTATATGATTGAAGCGCAGCGACGGTAAACCCCAATACATCAACATCATCAATAGTCTAGTGTATTTCGTCGGCTCGTTTGGGTCTGATAATTTATTACAGAGTAATAACCCTTTGTATTTTTTAGAAATATGTACATACAATATGCATACATTCTTATCCACACTTTACAGCATGCTTGGTTGAAATGTAAATCACAGAGCTTTTGCTTTTTAGCAAAATAATGTCCATACAGATTCTTGTTCTCACTCAGGTTTACAAAACTTCTAGCTAGAATTAGATCAAATTTCACAGGATTGTCAGCATGATAAATTGGAGTTGATGCCCTTTTCTTATTTAGTGATAATGAATATTTACCTGGAGGTTAGCTTGAAAACTCTCAAAAGGTCTTGAAACTGTACATATAGACAGATAGCAAGTAATCAAAATGCCTTGTCCAAGAACCATAACTCCATATGACTTTTAGCTCGACTATTCTAAAAATATGAGAACTATTGTAGTTAACCTTGCGTCGGCGTTGGCGTTGCAGCTTTTGGTAAAAGTTTTGCATGCAAGTTACTATCAACCTTATATCTCAATATACATTTATGGTATTGACTTGAAAGTTTATGAATATGTTAAAGGGAATTAGACAGACAACCAAGGTATATAACTCTTGACTGAATTTAATGTAAGTTATGGTCCCTTTTTTAACTTAGAAATTGTGGTTAAAGTTTGCATGCAATAGAAAATTTGGTTAAAGTTTTGCATGCAAGTTACTATCCAGCTTTTATCTCAATAACCGATCATAGTATTGACTTGAATGTTAATGAATATGTTTAGGGACATCAGACAACCAAGGTAGTTAACTCTTGATGGAATATATTGCAAATTATGGCCCCACATTTTACTTAGAAATTTTGGTTAAAGTTTTGCATGCAAGGTACTTTCATGCTTATATCTCAGTATCCAGGCACGGGATATATTTGAAACGCCTTTAATACGTTAAGGGGTATACTATCAAGGTATATGACTTTTGATGGAATATATAACAAGTTATGGCCCCTTTTTAACTTCAAACTATTGAAGTTTTGCATGCAAGGTACTTGCATGTTTATATCTCAAGAGTCCAGGCATGTGATTGATTTGAAACATATCATACTATCAAGAAAGTCAACACTTGATGGAATAAATTACAACTTTTAACTTCTTTAATTAGAAATTTTGGTTAAAGTTTTGCATGCAAGGAATTTCATGCTTATATTTCAGTAACCAGCCATATTATACTATAGTGGCAGATAGATTTTGACTGATTATAAATGGCAAGTTAGGGCCATTACTTGATTTAGACTTTTTGGTTAAAGTTTTGCATGCAAGCTACTATCCAGCTAATATCTCAGGATTTTTTTTTTACTGTTTATGGTATTGACTAGAACATTAAGGAGTGTGAGTGTGTTCAGGGGCATCGGAAAACCAAGGAGAATAACTCTTGCACTGAATTTATATACAAATTATGTCCCTTTTCTAACATGGATACTTGGTAAAAGTTTTGCATGCACAGTGTCATTATGCTTATTTCTCATTAACTAGGCATGGGATTGATTGTAGACTTCATAAACCTATTTAGGGGTATTAGACTATCAAGGTATATCATATCATAGAGTATATGATGGTCAAGAATTGAAATAGATTTCATTTGATTTACCAACAAGTATTTTGAATAGTCGAGCGTGCTGTCCTCTGACAGCTCTTGTTTTCAGTATCTCCCCCTTTTTTATAATTATCGTAAGATTGGATGCAGGGACTATTTTGATATACAAAGAAATATGCGAGGGTATTCCATCTCTTTCAGTGATGTTTAGCAGACCTAAGTACTATGTCCTCAAGGTGAGCTTCTGTGATCACCCTGCATCTCTCATCGTGCGTTGTCAATAATATTCTCTATTTTACGACATCGCCACTGAAAGCGCTGGACAGAATTTGATTTAACTTGGCAGGGATGCTCCTTGGGTGAACCTTCACAAAAGTTGCTAATATAAACTTGATTTATATAAAAATATGGTTGCCATGGCAACGGAAAAAATATGAAAACTTTAAAAACCATCTCCTTCCAAACTACTGCCCAGATTTCAAAATATTAAAGTAAAGATGTTTCTTGGGTAACCCTCTACAAAGTTAGCTAAAATTATTCCGATCGTAAAAAAGCATGGCCGCCAGGGGGCGGGGCTAATTTGTCTTTAATGTATATAGTGAAAACTTTAAACGACATCTACTCTGAAACTGCTTGACAGAATTTGATTAAACATGGCAGAGATGATTTTTGGATAAACTATACTCAGTTGAGCGTTACAGGGACTTTAAGGCCCTCTTGTTATAGATCTAGTTATTTAAATTTTGCATTCTACATACTTCAGCAATCAGTTATGGAATTGACTTGAAACTTCATATCGGTGTGTAAAAGCATCTGACTATCAATTAAGAGAACTTTTGGCTGAATTTATCATACATTATGGTCCCTATTGTAGTTATAAAATTTAGTTATAATTTTGCAGGCAAATTAATTTGGTTTACATTTTGCATGTACCTTACAATGATGCGTATATCTTAGAAACCACCCATGCTTATTTATTTAATACTTTACTAAGGTGCTTTTAGCATGTAATGATAAGTTTTACCAAATTTAATCCAATTAATAACTATTTTTGAGCTTAGTATAGCTAGTTAAATCTTTGCAAGCATCATACTATCATGCTTATATCTCAGCAATCAGTTATTGGATTTATAAAGGTGTTAAGGGGTACTGGACCATCTAGTTAGAAACTCATGACTGAATTTATTATAAATTATGACCCCTTTTGACCTAAAAAATATTGGTTACGGTTCTGCATGCAACTTTGGTTAAAGTTGTTCATGCAATTTACAGTGATGCTTGCATCAGTCAGTATTTTACTTGTACAATAAAATAAAACTCCCCCACCAAAATTTAAAAAAAATACTTGTAAAATTATCTTCTTATGATTATCAATATTAGTTGATACTGTCATAACTTTTGAAATCACCACATATCAGGGCTAGTATTTAATTAATTTAAATCATTAGTGAAAATCATCTGTCTTTGTCCGTTGTCTGTCATCAACAATTGATTGTGTACACTATACATGCCGCAGTTTTGACTCTGACTTCATGGAACTAATTGGTCATAATATTTATCCCTATAAAATAACTTGTGAACATTAAAGATGCCACAATTTTTGTTCAATTTTCGTTAAGCGTACTGGTAACATAATAAGATCCTGATGTGTTTAACATCAATTTTCATTTAGATGAGTGTCACAGGGCCATCTTCAGTCTTGCGTGAAGCATGCATACACCATGTCAAAGCTGGAGAGGCATACAGCGGGTTTTTAATGCTGATGATACCCAGATACGTAACATATTGACATTGTGTCTCTCTTGTTTATACATGCCCAGAAAAAATATTTTCAGTAAATGACTTGAAAGAAGAAACATCGGAAAAAAGATCTAAGCCTCTACAGTCTGGGGAGTTTGCTGACATCTGTAGTGAATTGGATCTTCCCAAGAAGTCTTGTCTGAAGGGAAAGGTTGTAGAAATAGACATAAAGCGACCATCCTCTGCAAATGGGACAGACATAGAAATGATTCTTCGACCAAAAACACAAAGTGAGCTTGAATATATGAGAGAATTTGGAACATCCGGGAAACTGAACAAAGGTTTTCGAAAAATGGAGGAAGAGTTCAAGAAACAATTAAAACTGAAGGATATCACTGTAAATGCCAAATTCAGTGAACTGGACACAAGAGGTAAAAAACATTTCAGTGCAAACTAAGACCTTCTTTAAATGATATTTGTTCCAGTAATGGTGCTTAAAAATGTGTTAGTGACTAGCTTTATTAGAATATCAGTGATCCATGTGTGATCAGAATATGTCTCTTTGATGATACAATATTTTCTGCAGTTGACCTATACTGAACCTTACCTTTTAACGATTTATTAATTTAGGCTGATGGTACTCAGGTTAGCAATTTGCTCTATGTATGCAGAGTCATGGCCCTTGAATAACTTAAAAATACCTATATTGTGTCAAAACACTGTAAGCCTGAGTCACAATATTTGACAAAGACTTTCACTAGTATGCCAAAAAAAAAAAAAGATACTAATTTGCCAAAAATCTTTTACAGAATTACAAAATTATGGAATTTGAAAAATATAAAAATAAATGTTGAGTTGCTTATATTTCCATATATGTATGAGTCAGTCACACAATTTAAAAGGATTAATCAGTATGTAAATTACTAACATGGGGTTTTCTGCTTCATATTGGTTTTTAAGGTAAGGAAATTCTGGCTTAGTCAGTTTTTAGCACTCCTGAGCACATCGTGCTCAAGGTGAGTTTTGGTGATCACCCTGCATCCGTTTTCCGTCGTGTGTCGTCAACAATTGACAGGAATGATCCTTGGGAGAACCTTCACACATTTTGCTAAAGTTATCTTGATCCATGAAGAACTCTGGTTGCCATGGCAATGGAAAGAAAAAAAAACATATGAAAACTTCAAAAATGATCTCCTTCAAAACTACTGGCCAGATCTTAAAATAATTTGGCACAGATACTCCATGGGTAACCCCCTTCCAAGATTGCCAAAAATATTTTGATTGGTACAAAAACGTGGCCCCAAGGGGCGGGGCTAATTTGGCTTAAATGTGTAAAGTGAAATCTACAGAAACCTGTTCTCCAAAACTGCAGCTACAAGTGTTGCTAAAATAAAATGTGATTCATGGCAACCAAATGAATATTACCATATTTTATTTTATAAATCTTTTTCTTTAAATATGACTGTAGGAATTTAATTTCATTTGACAAATGATCACATCATTACCCTCAACTAAAACTGTTCAAACAAAACTGATCCATTTTAATTCAGCTTCCTAGAAATTATTTAGAAGCTTACACAAACCTGATGGTAATATTATTGATATTATCTTGCCAAAGATGACTTGGTATTGGACCACTATCTCCAATTATGGCCCTTGAAGTATAAAAATGTCATATTTAACATTGTTTACATCTAGTATCTACATTTATAAAGCAATCTTGATCAAATGTATACATAATGTTAATAAACCAAGGATTGGATTAATACACTTGTAAGGGAGTTATTGTCCATAATATTTTGGTTGCTTTTAGAGCAGTGGTACTCATGTCAGCGATATTATGATCTCCTGAAACAAATGGTCAGAATTCAATTTTATTAAGTACGAATGGTCACTGCATAGTCATTTACAATATTTGCTAAAATGAGGCTTTGTAATTTCCTTGTAATTATATTTTATATAAAAAAGTTCTAAAATCATCTCTGAAACTTAAAGTCAGAATTTAATTTTATTTTGCATTAATATTCACCTTGTATTACTCTACCATAATCGCTAAAAGGAAAGTTGATCCCTTGAAAAATAAGGCCCCAGGGGATAGGATGATTTCCTTAAATACTCAATACATAAAACATTTATTATCTTCTTTTAGTAAAATAATGTTTGTTTTTTAGTCTTAAATAACATGAAAATTGTTTCAAAGTGTTTACCGGTAGTGTTATTCATATAGGTTTTCTTTTAATAAATTGTAAATCAGTATTTGTCTGGGATATTTTGCTAATTTTTAACATTGGCGAAAGATACAAACATTTAAATATATAGACGGATATGTTGACTTTGAATACAGTGTTTTGCTCATGTTGTGAAGACATAATAGTTGTTTCTCCTTTTAAACCAGTGCAGAATTAAGTTGTTAAGAATCTCTTATACAATTATATAATTGAAACAAGAAATATCTATTCAAAATCTCTCTTAAAATGTCATATATTCTGCTTTAAATATTTTAGGTCAAGTAAGTGTGCAATCGGCATCCGGAAATGTTGTCAGTGGAGACTACTACCCCCCACCATTGAAGGTTGAATCTCATCAAGCCCAGGTGAAAGATCAGAATTACCTTAACTGGGTGCGGGCGGGGCTGGGCCTTAAATATACCAAGGAAGGTATAGAATCATTCATTGACAATGAAGCTAGAGTGTTTCACTCTTCACTGTTAAATGAACTTGGGGAACAGACACAGTATTGCGGCAAATGTACAGCAGACAACTTGCTGCCTCATGAGTGGTTTAGATGTCCATCCAATACGAACTGCATCTGCTTCGCAGGGGACTGGGACATGCGACGAGTCTGCCCATATAATGTATGTGGGACTTTAGTTAACATTATTATTTCAGAACACAGGTTCAAGGGACCTTCTTGGGAGAATTCGCACATCCCCCAGTGGTTAACCGACCACTGGGAGGTAGCGAAAAATTTTCTGCCCAACAGAGGAGGATACAAAAATATTACATCTGCCAAAGACACCGACCTAAGTGGACTGGTCAACATTGCGATCAATCTGAAATATATTACACGACGACACAACTTGACAGTCAGCACTGTTAATGGTCCAGATGTGTTCTTTCAGGTAACCTAGATAAGAATTTATATACAGTGACATACTATTTGTTTCAGTTTTCCATATGTATCAAGGCAGAGTAAGAGTCCGATCCAAAATTCAAAAATTTGGCTGTCAGGTCAAATATTGTTGTTTTAGTCTTAATTATCTTTTAATCACTTTTGCTAACGTTCTCCAGTAAAACATACAAAATAATTTCATACAATCAGAAAGTTTCCAACTCTTTGAAAAAATAATCTGTTTACAAGATAATTCTGTATTGGTCTCTCTTTTTGTTACTTATGTTGACTTCCTAGAGTTATAGCACTTCCAAAAAGAAACAGTCATGATTTTTGCACACTATTAAAATTACACTCTAGTATCTTAATGTTCAAGCTAAAGTCTACCAACCTGATGACACTGCGTCATTATCTCTTTGTGAAATTTGATTACAGCTAATCTTGGCTCAGTACAGTTAAAATCTTTGAATTTTTGAAAAATACCATATGTCACCTTTTTATATGTTTTATTTCCATTTTTGCACAGTAACTTTTTAACCTTTTATAGGTATTTTTTGTGTGAAAACACCGTTTCTGCGCAATTTCTTTTGAAAGACTTCATTGAATTCATATTTGGTATACAAGTATAAAATATCAAAACACAGGTCATTTTTTTATTGAGATCAAAAGTAATTGTATATTTTTTGTCCTCAACATGTACTTAACATATTTGCAACAACATCAAACCTGCCCCTCGCATTAAAACAGTGCTGTGGTTTATGAGACCCTCTTATGAATTTTCCTTTGGTCGTATATTGCCCCTCCTTAACATTTTTAAACTTTAGCATCTTCAGTCATAAAACAGTTATCATAACTTATCAACAATATGAATGACCATAATATTTAAATTAAGTTGATTAAAACAGAACTGGATTTTTTCCCTTTGTATATTAAACAATTCTAAAATAAGCCCTGTCTAACATCTGACCAACTCAATCAGACATGAACACACCTTTATGAAACTTGGATGTAATATATAGATGTTAATATCTCGGGTGTATTCATTGTTTCCAACAACACCTGTAATAGAGTTATAACTGTAAGGGGTCAAACACCATTTCAATCCGTCTTGTGAATGTACTCAGTCCTTCTACAGATTGAGGTGTTTTTCCACCAAACTTGACACATGTTTAAGATGTGTACAACTTCTCTCAAGGCCTATCAAGAATTATTCAATCATTCTTGGGTGTTCACCTGTTCACATTTATGATAAGGTGGCAATATGTTTCAAGTGGTCTTATTCAGGTTTTCCCCTGATGAAAACTATAGAGTTTAGACTGTTAGTTTAGACTACATTTTCTGTTCTGTAAAGGAAATGTATGAGAGAGAATACTAGTAGTATGCTTATGACAATCCAAATTGATATGAAATAAGCTCAGACAGACATTGTTAGTTTTGCTGTCTGGTTACAGTGTAGACGAGCAATGAATCAAATCCTACACAGTACTAGCCAGTCCTTGACTGATGAAGAACTGACAAACTACCTGAGTGATATGAAGGCGACACTGCAGTGTACAGCTGACCTGCTGTCCGACCCTGCAGCACAGCAGGCTGTGACAAAACTAGCAGAGGTAAGATGTCCTCTTTGTAAACTTCCTCACAATTAAAAAAGTATTTTTGTATCGAGTTACAAAACGCTAGGAGAAACATTGGCACCAACTGTCTGGGATAGATATAGTAGGTCTTTCCATAAAATTACCCCATATATTATTACAATAATAGGTGCAGTTGCGTTTTGAAGTTTATTTCCAACTGTCCTTACAATGTTAAAAAAGAACATACTCATACATATGTGATAAGAAATCATTAAAAGAGTATTACAGGGAAATATGCATTTACTTTTAATCAGTATCTTATAGAGAAATTTACAAACTTTTGTTACATAAAGAAAAGACAAACAAATTCATAATTACAGGAATGTAATGCATCATTTGTTGCATCAATTTACCTCACCTTTAGCTCAACTGAGTACAACATGCTGAAGGAGAGTTATTGTGATCGGATGTGGTCCGTCATCCGTCCATGCGTTCATCCGTGTGTCCATTATCAGTTTTCATTCAAAAAGCACCTCATCTGAAATTACTGGGCCAAATTTGAGGAAACTTGTCTGTGATGTTCTTTGCATTAAGCTCTATACAAAGTTATTCAAATGGTTTACGTCCATTGCATATATTGGTCACAGGAGCTAAAATATATTTTAAAAGTGAAATCTTAAAAGAGTCTCCAACGCAAGGCTTAGAGCTTAGATGTTTGGTATGTAGCATTATCTGTTTGATCGCTACAAAGTTTGTTTAAATCAAGACTCCATTCAAAACTGGCCCACCCTATGAGCCAATTGGTTTTTTATAGACTTACAAAGGAAAAACTGGAATTTTTTTCTTGTCAGAAACAAGGCCTGGAGTTACTTACTTCAAATTATTGTCCTGGGGTCATAAATCCACTTCCAATGTTTACGGATAGATTTATATAGGGAGCTATGGCCTCTAGTTTTGGGCAATGAGGGTACTATATTTAGAAAATTGCAAACATATTTTCTTTGAAACAAATGATCAAATTCAATTTTAACAAGCACAAATGGTCTCCTCATAGTGCTCTACCATAATTGCTAAAAGGGTTGATCCCTTACAAAATGATATTTCCAGAGGGTCGGCAAGTTTCCTTAAATACTTTACAGTGGTCCTCACGTATAGTAAACTCAGATAAACACTCGGTTAAAAGAAACACTTCTGCTAGTTCACAATTTCCCCCTTCTTTATCTTATATTAAAATCTTTGTTTTAGGGTACTCGCTTATAGTGTACCTTCAGTTACTAGGAACCCCTTTTCTTGTCTCAAACCGGCATTTTCAACTGTACTTTAGATGTTTATAGAAACCTTTATCCGGACCGAGACAGGTTTTTACGCCTCACCTGTCTCAAGTAATAATTGTCAGTTCCTTTTTGTGTCCGAAGAATAGAAGTCTCCATAATTATTTCAACGTTTTATATGTAGTGAAGATGATTGTGTGCACCTGCCTAGATAGATATGTACACTGTTGTTATTACATAGCCTTTGTGAGTGAACTCATTCCATAAATAATGACTTTTTAATACAACTTATAAATCTATTGTGCTTGTCGTATTAGTCTACATTGTATAAAGCCGAAAATTTATTTAAGTATTTTTAGCTCACCTGAGCACAACGTGCTCAAGGTGAGCTTTTGTGATCGCCCTTCGTCCATCGTGTGTTGTTCGTCGTCAACATCTTGGCTTGTTAACACTCTAGAGGCCATATTTTTTGGCCAATCTTCATGAAACTTGGTCAGAATGTTTGTCTCCATAAAATCTTGGACAAGTTTGAAATTGGGTCATGTGGGGTCAAAAAGTAGGTCACAAGGTCAAATCTTAGTAAAACCTTGTTAACACTCTATGGGCCACATTTTTGGCCCAATCTTCATGAAACTTGGCCAGAATGTTTCTCTCCATAAAATCTTGGACAACTTTGAACTTGGGTCATGTGGGGTCAAAAAGTAGGTCATGAGGTCAAATCTTAAGAAAACCTTGTTAACACTCTAAAGGCCACATTTTTGGCCCAATCTTCATGAAACGTGGTCAGAATGTTTGTTTCCATAAAATCTTGGTTAAGTTCGAATTTGGGTCATGTGGGGTCAAAAAGTAGGTCATCAGGTCAAATCTTAGAAAAACCTTGTTAACACTCTAGAGGCCACATTTTTGGCCCAATCTTCTTGAAACTTGGTCAGAATGTTTCTTTCCATAAAAATTTGAACATGGCCCTCTTGTTCTTCTATCCGTATTTTGATTGCTAGATTATTATTGTGACAGTTTGTTCAAAACACCGACTTACTTTCAGTGTGAAAGTTGTGTTTTTTTTTTTACCATAGACAATTAAATGAGGGGCTATTAAAAATATGTATGAAAATTATGATAAATGAAAAATAAATCGTCAGGTTCTACATACATAATTGAGAATATGACAGTATAAACTTATGATTATTAATAATTAAGTTTATGTAAAACAATCACAATTCTATGTATCCAATTGTTGAGCATTTCAACTGTTTTAATCGTTTAAATCTGTTCACAATATAGGGGTCGTTAATGAGAGAATAATTCCTTATATTAGTTACAAATATACTCGGATATAGCAAAATAAAAAAGAATGTCATGGTCCCGTCAAGTTCGACCGAGTTTTACTGTATATATATAATATTCATCATCTACCTAGATTCAATATTAATTTATATAGGTGTAAATATTAAGGTAATTATTTAAATGTGTTTTATTTGGTTCATACACGTATATTTCTATAAATCAATTTTATCATAACAGCTATAAGCCAGCAGTGATAAAATCATGTGCCCCCACTTATTTGCATAGAATTTCACTGACAATTTAATGTTGTAGCTGTACATAATATTTCCATCCTCATGATATTTCAATAAATGTTTGCTTTTCATTTTCAGCTGGAGACTTCAGCATTTAAGATAAGTGATGAGAATATCGCAGAGGTCAGTCGGATGGCATTATTGGCCATACAAGATGAAGGTAGCAAGCAGGCAATAAAAGAAGGGGGTGAGAAGCAGAAGGCAGGGAAGAAATCCCTCGACAGTATTTCTGTAAAAGTTGATAAACAAAGAGAGTTGATGAAAACTGATGTTGAGATGAACAGGGAAGTTGTGAATGAGAATGCAAAAGAGGAAATACAGATTCAAACTGCCCAAACCCAGGAAAAAACCAAATACCAGGAGAAGAAAAACAGTAATAAAATTTACATTATTTACTAAATCAATTTCCAGTGACTTTCAGTATATAACATTTAACAGAGAGTGGGATGAATGTAAACATGAAGGGGTTTTAGAGAGTCACAATAAAGTACTGAATGAGTAAGAAAATTTGAGTTTGAGAAATGAAGATAATACACAGTGGGGGAGTTGTATAGGAATCACACTTGTCACATCCCGTTATACAAGTCATATCCCGTCCCTTTAAAGTTTGGTGACTGTTGTAGATAATGCCTTCACACTTGGAATAATGATTAATCATGTTAAGACCAAGTGCAAATAACTGTGTCAAGAATTATGGCTTTTTTAGACTTAATTCACGTTTTGCCTGCACTTTATACTGTCATGCTTATATCTCGGCAATAAAGGAATGGATTAACTTAAAGCATCAAAAAGGTGTTCAGGGGGAATCAGACCATCAAATAAGAAAACTCTTTGCAGAATTTATTGAAAATTATAACCCCTTTTGAAATTAAAAATGTCGGTTAATTGTTTTGCGTGCAACTAAATTTGGTTTTATTTTGCATGCAATTATGCATACATCTTAGTAACCTACATTGCTTATTGATTTAATATTCCATTACGGTCCTCAGAATAATCAGACAAACAAGTTATTTATTTATGTAAATATGTCCATTTTTTGTACATACATGTATTTTATTTTAAAGTTAGGTGCGCAACATACTTTCTTGCTTATATTTTAATCAGTTATGTTATTAAATTGAAACTTCATATACCTTTTCAAGTGCATCAGACCATTGAAATATTGTTAACTATTGTCCCGTTTGAATTTAAGAATTTTGGTTAGTATTCTAGGGTCACCATGACCCTTTTGTTATAGATATCAGGTCTCTCATGCTGTCACGCAGTAGATATCATTCTCTCCATCATATAACAACTTGTCTCTATATTGTTTTGTACCAGTACTGTACTTCACAGAAATTGTGAAAAGTAGTTTTTCGTTTATGATGTTTTGTTAAAGTCTAGAAATTTCTCAATCAGATCAAAGCTATCTCTGAAAGAATACAAAACGTGTAATTCAAAAATAACAAGTCAACCATAAGGACAACAGTCAACTTGACTTCATGTTGTACATGTTGTTTTAGAGTTAACTATCGCTGTGGCCGTTTTTCAGACATATAGCAATGTTCAGCTAATTCAGCTTTTCCAAGTTGACAGAAAATCCCAGGTGACAAGGGCACATGGGCTTTAGTGTTAGCTGGAAGGCTTAAGGGCATGATAATTCCAAGTGACCAGAACATGACTAGCCCACAGCTACATGGCAGTCATGGTCACAATGCCCCTCTAACAACTAGTCTTTTTAATAAGGTGGTCTGATTATTTAAATAATAAATAAAGTAGGGAGAGGAGACACAGACAGTCTGAAATTTCTCGTGTTCTCTGCAAAATGGAGTTTTCTATTTGATGGGTCAAGGTCACTGTTATTAAAAATAGTCTGCCATTACTGATTATAAAGTTTTAACAGAAATTGAATATATTTTTAGCTCACCTGAGCACAACGTGCTCAAGGGTGAGCTTTTGTGATGGCCCTTCGTCCGGCGTCCGTCGTGCGTCGTCAACAATTTGGCTTTTTAACACTCTAGAGGCCATATTTGTAGGCCAATCTTCATGAAACTTGGTCAGAATGTTTGTCTTAATAAAATCTTGGACAAGTTTAAAATTGGGTCATGAGGGGTCAAAAAGTAGGTCACGAGGTCAAGTCTTATAAAAACCTTGTTAACACTCTAGAAGCCACATTTTTAGCCCAATCCTCATGGAACTTGATCAGAATGTTTCTCTCCATAAAATCTTGGACAAGTTCAAAATTGGGTCATGTAGGGTCAAAAAGTAGGTCACGAGGTCAAGTCTTATAAAAACCTTGTTAACACTCTAGAGGCCACATTTTTAGCCCAATCTTCATGAAACTTGGTCAGAATGTTTTCTCCATAAAATCTTGGACAAGTTCGAAATTGGGTCATGTGGGATCAAAAAGTAGGTCATGAGGTCAAATCTTAGAAAAACCTTGTTAACACTCTAGAGGCCACATTTTTGGCCCAATCTTCATGAAACTTGGTCAGAATGTTTCTCTCCATAAAATCTTGGACAAGTTTGAAAATGTCAAAAAGTAGGTCATGAGGTCAAATCTTAGAAAAACCTTGTTAACACTCTAGAGGCCATATTTTTGGCCATATCTTCATGAAACGTAGTCAGAATGTCTGTTTCCATAAGATCTTGGACAAGTTCAAAAGTGGGTCATGTGGGGTTAAAAAGTAGGTCAATATGAAAATTCCAACATGTTGTTCATTTATAATCAGGTGAGCGATTCAGGGCCATCATGGCCCTCTTGTTACAATATTTAACAATTTTTTATTTTTTTTTGTGAAAGATAAATCATTTTAAGGGTCATTTTTGACAGGTTTTTTCAGAGACTTGTTAAGGATTTTTTTCCTATTGACTTGAATCCATTGTTACTGCTTTCAACAACTGGAACATAAATCAGTCTACGCAAAGTTTACACTGTTACCTTCTGATTTTGTATATTCAAATGAGCAGCAAACAAAAGATAAAATGACCAGTCGACAAGATACCCTCACACTGATTAGGTCGCTACCGGTCCCATAGCACATACACATTTATCTTGCCAGGGCACAAAGTTTGTCAGTTTCCCATCATGCATTTTCAATCATCAATAATGTGCTTTAAATAACATCCTCTGAAACCGCAGGAAAGGAATTTTTAAACTTTGCATTGCATTGGCAATAAAATGAATGTTATCTTCTTAAAGAAACTGAAACCAGTGGTTTAGATTAAATTAGAGTTTAATTTCCTTTTGCAGAAATGATCATCTCAAAAACATTTACCAATATTGCGAAAAGATGAGTCCCTGAATGAGGGCCATACATAGTTGACTAGTTTACCTATATAATTTTGTAGAAAATGTACCCATTCTTAACCAACGGTTAATAGCCATAATCAATCGGCTTAGTTAAATTATGGCTGATATTTTCCCATTAGGGATGTGCTTATGGCCCTTGAATGCTGAAAAATGCCAGATTTGTTTGTGTGTACAATCTAGCATCTTTATTTCTTAAGCCTTAAGCAATCTTCATTGAACTCTTATGACAATGTTTATTTCTAAAATTTCTGAACTAAGTTCAATTCTGGCTGATATTTGCCACCCATTTAATTATATACACTGTAGCATCTTCATTTCTTGCACAATTTTCTATGAATAAACGTTTATAAACAAAATCTTTTTGCCAAGTTCGATTATGGCAGATATTTGCCCATTAAGTTTTGAGTTTTGGCCTTTTGATGAAAAAAAAATCCAGATTTCACTTTGTGTACACCAGTGTACCTTCATTTTCAAACAATCATTTTCAAACTCCATGACAATATGTATGGCTATATTCCTCAGCCCAGTTTTAAAATGGCTGAGATCAGCAATTTTGGCCAAGTGTTATGGCCCTTTGAATATTAAAAAAAATAAGATTTCAAGATTTCACTTTGTTTACACTCTAAGTATCTTCATTTCTAAAGCATTCTTCTGCATGACAATATGTATGCCCAGGTGCAATTATGGCTGTTAACGGCCAATTATGTCAGGAGTTATGGCTTAGAGTTATAAAAAATTACCAGATATTTTAACTTGCTATTTAATATTTATGTAAATTCATGGCTGTTATATATATTTGATGGTTAAATAACATGTTGGACTTGATTGATTTATCTTTGCTTTGAAGCATATTTTTATGATGATATCTTCAAAGCCTCATGAAATTTGGTTCACATGTATAGCATGATATGAAAAAATTAATGTTTATTCAATTTTTATGCCTGAGATCTTTATCTTACGATTGAATGAACATGGTGACATTTATTGATCTGTCTCAGGTGATTGAGTTGTTTTTTTCCAAAGAGAGATTTCTTCACATCTTCATGAAACTTGGTACTCATGTATGATATGATGAATTTCATATGTATGCAATTTTATGGTGGTGACCTATATACATTTGCATTAAGGTTGAATGAACATGGTGAAATTGGTTGTTCTCCCCCAGGTTTAAGTTTGTGTTAATCTTTTTTTATGAAGATGCACTCAAACCTTCTTGAAGCTTGGTACTCATGTACATCATGATATTAAATATTGAATGTTTATGCAATTTGATGACTGTGATCCATTTTTCATATGAGAATGAACATGATTATGTTAAGTTTGTTTTTAAGCTTGATATTTTTCTATGAAGAAATTGTGGCTGAATTCTGCCATGTCTTGTGGCGGGTTTTGGGGTGAAAGGTCAAAGACAAAAAGACGAAATGTTGGATTTGGCGGGCGAAAAGACGGAAAAGTAAAAAATTGGGGGCGAAAAGAATATTTGTCTTTTTGCCCCGAAATTTTGACTTTTCGTCTTGGCCCCCCCGACAATCCGTCAAAACGATAATCAATATTTCGTCTTTTCGTATTCTGGTACGCAGGTTCAAAGTGATTGTATACACATGAGATTCTTAGAATTTTGAAACAAACACATTCAGGGAATAAATCAACTTTGTTTGTGCGCTTTCATTAAAACGTAAATCAGTTCAAAATGAAAATAATATGTATGACGAAAATAAAATTAACAAGTGCAAAGAAAAGATTTGACTTCTCTAAAATAATGCACAGTTTTATAATAAAATATCAATACAATTAATAATAAAATTGTGGACAGTTATATGATTTTTATACCATGAAGATCATTCAGTATTCTTACAATCTCCAGATAGAGAAGAACTCTCGTATTAAATCACGTTCTGTTAATCGTTAAGGCATAATTTTATGTATAACGTTATCTTTTCCTTGACTTAAAATTACATTTAGATTTTTTATATGAGCATAAAGTCAAACTCTATACATGTAAGAATAAAAAGTTTATATAAGTTATAATTTATATTTAAACAATCTAGTTTGGCCAATCACACGAATCAGATCTATCACATGCCATGTACTTGCTTTTGCACACACACAAAACCCCTTCCCATATTTCAAATTCCAATGTTTAATTTCTCGCATGTAGTAAACAAAAATTTGAGAGTATTTTGTAGAGTTAATTTACCTTTATTCAATGACTTCTAAACATTTATGTAATTAATTAATACACAAGGTGACAGTTTTTCCAAAATATATACTTTAATGTACTCTTTTCTGGCTGTATTCTCTGAAATACTGTGACCGTTTATCCAAAATAAGATAATATTTTCCCAATAAAATTGACAATGAGAGAAAGAGAGAAAAATAAATATTCACTTGTATGCCTCATTATGGGGCTTATTTGTGAAAACTGTATTTTTAACAGGTAAATGCTCCATGCAATATGTATAATATATAGATTTAGAATAAACTGATAAATCGATTATCCTGCATCAAGAAAATCAAAACATTCTGTCTTTAGTGACTTGGCTTTCTGAGAATGGATGTAATTTTTTCTTTGATTTTCCCCACGATTAATGGTTTAATATTCATATAGCTCTTCTGGAAGTTTAAACTTCTTATTTTTTAACTAATCTATATTTTAAGGATACGATCACAATGTTGGTTTCCATTTATAAAAAAAAAAATGCTTTTTGCCAACATGTGTTTACAATAACTTTGCGCCTGCGTACCGACAGGTGAAAAGTCAAATTTTCGGGGCGATATTTTGGGGCGAAATGTCGAATTTTTGGGACAAAAAGACGAAAAAATTCGCCCTGAAATTTCGACTTTTCAACTTCTCTCCCCGCTAAACTAGATTTTTTCGTCTTTTCACCTTCGACCTTTAGCCCCGAAAGCTCGCCATACGACATGGCAGAAATAGGCACCATAATGAAGATGATTACCCATCTTCTTGAAAACTTTTAAATCATGATAGGAACTTTTAATATTTATGCAGTTTAATGGCTGTGTATGTGACCTATATTACACGTCTGGATGATCATGAAAAAAAATGTTATGTCTCATGTTTAACTTCGATTTAAATGTTTTTTATTTTTAGCTCACCTGAGCACAACGTGCTCATGGTGAGCTTTTGTGAGCGCCTTTTGTCCGTCGTCCGTGCGTCCGTCGTCAACAATTTCTTGAAACAACATCTCCTTCTAAACTACTCACTGGATTTTAATAAATCTTCACAGGAATGTTTATTATGGGGCCCTTTACCAAAGTTGGTAAAATTATTTTGATTGGTCCAAAATCTAGGTCACAGGAGCTAAAAATAGATTTTAAAAATGAAAATTTTAAAAATCTTCTTCTCCATAACCACAAGGCCTATCCTTTTGATTTTTGGTATGTAGCATGTTCTTATAACTCTCTACCAAGATTGTTCAAATTATGACCCTGGGGTCAAAATTGACCCCGGCCCAGGGGTCACTTGATTTAACATAGGCTAATATAGGAAAAACTTGAAAAAATCTTCTTCTCCTAAACCACAAGGCCTATCCTTTTGATTTTTGGTATGTAGCATGATCTTTTGACTCTCTACAAAGATTGTTCAAATTATGACCCTGGGGTCAAAATTGGCCCCGCCCCAGGGGTCATTTGATTTTACATAGGCTTATATAGGAAAAAATTGAAAAATCTTCTTCTCAGAAACCACAAGGCCTAAGGGTTTATATATTTGGTGTGCAGCACTGTCTAGTAAATCACAACCAAGTTTGTTCAAATCATGGCCCTGGGGTCAAATTTGGCCCCGCCCCAGGGGTCACTTGATTTAACATAGACTAATATAGGATAAACCTGAAAAATCTTCTACTCAGAAATCACAAGGCCTGGAGTTTAGATATTTGGTATGTGACATGGGCTAATAGACCTCTACCAAGTTTGTTCAAATCATGAATCATGCATTGTCTAGTGGATCTATATTTAGTTTGTTCAAGTCATGGCCCTGGGGTCAAATTTGGCCCCGCCATTGGGGTAATAAATTGGTACAGATGTTCCTTGGGTCAACCTATTTATCTCAGGTGAGCGATTTAGGGCCATCATGGGCCTCTTGTTATGTTATTGTTCCAGGAAAAATCAAAATCGTTTTAGTTTATCTTTCTATTTTTGGGGGAACTCTTCATAAAATGTAGCATAAGTAGCTTTTTCACATGCTATAACATTATAATTAACAAATCATCAGCAGGGCCTCAATCTCTTCAATAAACATGTGCCTTTAGTACTGTTCATAACTATTAAGGATATTTGTAATCTGTGCTCATAGAGATAGTGAATTTTCTGGGAAAGTAAATCAACTCTGCATGATTATAATCAAAATATTACTAATTTAAACGTACAGACATCATGACAGATAATGGGGATTAATTAAGTTATGTTAAAAACGATAATTTCAGAAAAAAAATCATCCTTATGATTTTGCACTATTTGAATTGGGTAAAAATATCATACTCACAAGAACTGCATTTTTGTGTTAGTGTAATTATACATAAATTTCAGGTTTGTTTGATGGTCATATTGAAACATACAGAATAAATGTAATACTGAATAAAATTAAGCCTTTGAATGTGAAGCTTATCACACATAATTCTGTTATAAATTTTTCATCAATTTTCAGAAATTAAGCACCATCTGATAAAGACCTACATAGCTCAATTACAACAAGCCACACTACCAGACGTTGACAGTCTGTATGCAGAGCCCAGTATGGAACTGGTGGCAGATGACACAGACGGCAAGGCTGTAAACATTGATGAGGTTTTCTTTCAAGGAAAGACAAAATTTACTCGGATCTACATCTCAGGAAATGCTGGGCGTGGTAAGACTGCTCTGTGTAAAATGCTGGTTTTGGCCTGGTGTCAGGAGCATTCTGGTAAAAAGATAAATGCATGTATACCTAGTGATTTCTTGACAGTAATGAAGAAGTTTGACTTTCTATTCTTCATCACTCTAAAGAATATCAGCGAGGATTGGATAGTGAGTGAAATCATCAGAAAGCAGTTTTTTAAGGATTCAGATTTATTCAATATGTTCATAAAAAATAAATTTGAAAAAAGCTCCTTTCTTGTCATATTGGATGGTCTAGATGAATGGTTTCCTCCTGATAAATACCAAACTCCCATGAATACAACTCATGGCCTGCCAGACTTATGCCATATTGAGAGGTTTACCATCCTCACTACCTCCCGCCCATTGAAGATAGGGATGCTGAGGCTAGGGCTGCATGAGACGGATAGACAAGTCCAGCTTAAAGGTATTGATAGGAGGGCATCGGATATATATATTGAGAATATAGTAGATCTGCTGAATAAGAAGAAAAATGTCAGCAAGAACAGTGAAGACTTCAAACGAAGTCTGAATGAAGAAAACCTGGCGCTCTTACAGAACATTCCTATCCTATTAAAACAGTTGATAGTGTTGTGGCATCACGATGAGAAAGAAATTATTGGAAGCTCACGTGTTCATCTGTGCAGTGCTATGATAAACCAGCTTCTAAAGGATGCAAATGAGAGAAATAAAGAGAGTCCATTATATGTTGGAAATACTCAAGAGTCAGATCTCCCTTTATGTCTAAAAGAAAAACAGTATTGCAGGATTCATAAGAGTCTACTTCTTTCCCTTGCAAATCTTGCATTTACTTCAGCTTTTAAAGGGCATCTTGTTTTTGACCATTTCGAAGCAGAAATCCAAAATTTGTCTGATAATGACATCATTGATTGAAAATTTTTTTTCCCCAACAGCACAACTGCCCCAAAAAAAAATCTTTGTGAGTGGCATGGACTCCAATGTCATGGCAATGTTATTGCATCAAATACAGAAAATCATGGACAAAGATGAGAACGTGAAGCAGTACAAAAGTCAACTAGATTTGTATAAGTTGAAACCAATACAAGACATGCTGTGTGAATGTGTGGGAGAGAGTAAGGAGAGTGGACAGCCACCGCCAGACTGTCATCTGGAGACTGTTGTTATGAGTCATCATACTGACTGGAAGAATCTACAGCATCTAATCAGTACCAATATGTCCAGTATAAAGTATGTATACATAGATGTTATGGAAGATCCATTCAAGGACCTACTCACATGCCTTGTGTCAAAGTGTTGGTCAGTACAGCATTTGAGCCTGAAATGCATTGAGAGTTTACCCCTGGAAGTGGAGGCCCTGCTGGAGAAGGCATTATGTGACAACTGGTCACTGTCGTCACTGACACTTAATCGGTCAGTTTGTGAGCCATGCTATAGATATTTCTGCAGTGACAGAGTGACTACACTTAACATGTTATTGATAAATTATGCGGACATCTCAAGTCATAAAGAGTATCAGAAGTTGATGGAGGGTGTGGAGAAGGTAACAAAGTTGAAGACACTGGAAATGCGCAATATAGTATGCTGTAATAGAGAGAAGTGTTCCCATCATCTGGACCTGTCTCACTGTTCACAGCTACAGAAAATGTCTCTAGAGGATTGTGATATAATGAAGGTTAAAATCAACACAACATCACTTACATATTGTGACGTCAGTGGTACACCTGTACACTTTGTTCCATATCCACATAGTGGGGCCATGCTACAGACATTGAAGTTAAGGAATATAGAAGATCCACATTCTCTGCTTGAGATTAAACACATCCTACATGACATGACTCAGTTATCTCACCTGAATCTGCAGAACATCACTTTTGGAGAGAAGAAGCATTTACATCATTTAGACCTGGATCACTGTTCAAAGCTACAAAGTCTAACTATTAATGACTGTGATATTATTGAGGTTGAAATCAATACAAAATCACTAACATATTGTGAGGTCAGTGGTACACCTGTACGCTTTGCTCCATATCCACATAGTGGGGCCATGCTACAGACATTGAAGTTAAGGAATATAGAAGATTCATATTTGCTGCATGAGATTGAACACAGCCTACATGACATGACTCAGTTATCTCACCTGAATCTGCAGAACATCACTTTTGGAGAGAAGAAGCATTTACATCATTTAGACCTGGGTCACTGTTCAAAGCTACAAAGTCTAACTATTAATGACTGTGATATTATAAAGGTTGAAATCAATACAAAATCACTAACATATTGTGAGGTCAGTGGTACACCTGTACGCTTTGCTCCATATCCACATAGTGGGACCATGCTACAGACATTGAAGTTAAGGAATATAGAAGATTCATATTTGCTGTTTGAGATTGAATACAGCCTACTTGACATGACTCATTTATTTCACCTGATTCTGCAGAACATCACTTTTGGAGAGAAGAAGCATTTACATCATTTAGACCTGGGTCACTGTTCAAAGCTACAAAGTCTAACTATTAATGACTGTGATATTATTGAGGTTGGAATCAATACAAAATCACTAACATATTGTGAGGTCAGTGGTACACCTGTACGCTTTGCTCCATATCCACATAGTGGGACCATGCTACAGACATTGAAGTTAAGGAATATAGAAGATTCATATTTGCTGTTTGAGATTGAATACAGCCTACTTGACATGACTCATTTATTTCACCTGATTCTGCAGAACATCACTTTTGGAGAGAAGAAGCATTTACATCATTTAGACCTGGGTCACTGTTCAAAGCTACAAAGTCTAACTATTAATGACTGTGATATTATTGAGGTTGGAATCAATACAAAATCACTAACATATTGTGAGGTCAGTGGTACACCTGTACGCTTTACTTCATATCCACATAGTGGGCCCATGCTACAGACATTGAAGTTGAGAAATATAGAAGATTCACATTCTCTGCATGGGATTAAACACATCCTGCCCCACCTGACTCAGTTATCATGCTTGGAGCTGCATCTCTTAGACTTTGGTGACAAAGATATCTATCTGTCTCCCAAGGCAACACATCTTGAAACAGTGAAGTTGGATAGGGTCATTATGACAGACAGGGCAATGATCAAGTTTCTTGACTCTGTTCTCACCACCAACCATCAGGTGGATTGTGAGATCAAAGGTACACTTAATGAAGCAGTTGATACACACATAACTGACAAGTTTGTGGTGACACAGAGATACAAGGATGAAGGTCCTTTCCTATGTTTCTATAGCCAGCCGTGTGCTCCCTAATATCCCTGGACAGGAAGTCCATATATTTTATCTGACAAATTTCTGGTCAACAACAACACATGTGCTTCAACCATCTGTATATTTCTCTGATTTATGAAATTGGATATGTGATTTAAGGGTGACAGTCATCTTGTTTAGAACAATTTTCTCACAATTTATATTTCATTCTCTTTAAAAGTCGTGAAATTAACAAATATTTACAGACAATGGAAATTAGGAATAAGTTGTTTTAAAATAAATATATATATGTATGATATGCCCAAATATTAATCATTAGTATGTTTACAGTTACATATTCCCCATAAAATCGATAAAGCAATGGATAATTAGGGAAATTTTCAATGTAGTGAAAATGCCATTAAAGCAGGTATATTCATATGTCTAAATTTCAATTGAAAACACACATGTATCTTACTGTCAGTCACCTAATCTCACTGATAATCAATATTTGTTTTCAGTATATTGAAGTATATATAATTTGCTTAGAAAGTAAATTAATGCAATGATATTATTCAACATGTCCTTAATGTTTGTGAAATTTATAGATATATCATTAAAAATAAAAATGATGACGGGGAAAAAGATGAGAATAAAACCAAATCAGTCTTAGAAACTTGCAATTGGATTATGGTTTATAATGTTTTCTTAGATTTAAAATCTCCCTGACAACAATCTGACAGTGTAAAACCTTACCAGACTGAACATTGTATCCAGAGAGTTGTAGATATTTGAATATTTGAGTGGTGTAGGTATGCATTGAGAGATTTTTATATTTATCAAGTTGTCTTGAGTTATACCTTTGTTGTTTTGTCTGCCATATGTATAAAATAATAAGAGTGCCATATAAATGCAGTATGGTAGTAATGACAACCATCTGACAGAACGGAACATAGTCAGACTGACCATCGTGCCCACTGAGGTGCAGATGAAAGCTGGACTGGGGTAGACTTTAATACCTATGAAGTTGTTTACAGGTATACTCTTGATGTTTTATCTGCTATATTTGTTATAAATGTTTGTTTGTTAAAAGTTCTATCATACAATTGATTTTAACAGATATTGTTTTTTTGTGTGAAGTTATTATTGTTGGTGGGATGTTAAACTTGTCGGACATCTCTTTAACCTATTGTTGCTTAAGGTTTTCGCTTGACTTCTGCGTATATCTTATATATCAAAGGTCATTGAACGTCACAACCCTAAGTTTATAATATACAGATAACATTTCGATGACATTAGTCCCTGTAGTCAGATTAACACAGGAGGATGAAACACAGTGTACACACTCGGGTCACCTACAGGTTGTGGTGAGGACATCTTCCATATTTTGAGCATTAGCCCTAGATAGCTAAAACTTAGAATTGTGCGGTCTGGTAGTTTACCTTTGCAATTTATATATCTACACATATCCTGAAATATATGTTACATAATTATACATGTAATATTCATCAGTACTTATCAATGTGCTCATTTAATGATATGTGAGGGAAATACAGAAATAGACTGTTAAAAGGTATCTATGTGGCTGGAAACACAATTTTGCCCGTGCTTTATCTCAAAAATCACTTAACAGAAGTGTACCAAACTTAACCCTTTCCCTCATAGAGGAAACCATGAAAAGACCTATGCGAACAGCATAAAACCAGATCCGCAGGCTGATCAGGTTTTATGCTGTTCGCTGCTCCTCAGTGGTCTGGAAATGAGGACTTTATAATTAAATTTGGTAAGGTTTAACTGTGGTTTTCTGCAGATCAGGCTTTATGTGGTACTTATTGAGTGTGTCAAATGAGTCTATATGAGGGAAAGGGTTAAGACAGATCAGGCTTTATGTGGTACCTATTGAGTGTGTCAAAATGAGTCTATATGAGGGAAAGGGTTAATATGATTGAGTGTTATCAAACCTTATTTTGTATATATTAAATCATCAGCTGCAGCTGAATATTTCCCAACATCTGGCTTATATTGAATGTACATAGTGAATATTTCCAAACATCTGGCTTATATTGAATGTACATAGTGAATATTTCCCAACATCTGGCTTATATTGAATGTACATAGTGAAGAGTGAATGTTTCAAGCTGTGTTTTTGAATGAAACTTCACAAGAGTGAATGTTTCAAGCTGTGTTTCACATATTGTCTGCATGTAAGTGTATAGAACAATGAAAATGTATAGTTTTTTCGATGTTTATCTTCCGAGGTTTGTTTGGGCTTTCATAAGAAGCACCAGACAACCTCTAAGTATTTTTTGTGTTAACATGTTAGTGAAAGTAGTAGGTTCATTGATGATTGGTGTGAAATGGACAGAACTTGATATGTTATAATAATTATGTTTTGTATACATGTATATATAGTTAAAGTTAGAAATATGAATGTAGGGACAATGTTATATATGTCATTGAAAGTCAAGTTGCAGACAGGCCAGATATGGGACTTGGAAAGAGTGGACAGTGTGATGCCTTACTTACAACAAATTGTAAGTATTCTTGGAAAATCATTATTTCAATATACAATGTAATTTCAAAATTATGCTTTAATACTAACGAAATGCTTTTTTTTGTGTGTATATATATATATATATATATACAGAGAGAGAGAGCAATTTTAACTATTAGTAATTATAAGTTTCTCTTTATGGTTCCTCAGTTGGACCAGTACCACTGCTCGGAAGGTCATGAGGATTTAGTCACAACGTTTATCGGCATAAGTCTGATGACTATCTAAAACGTCTTGCTCAGTTGAGTAAAAGTACAGCATAGACTTTTAGCATTGGCAAATTAGGACCATTCATCGGTCAGATTATTTATTACTTGTACAGTATGTAATTTAAGCTTGAAAACAAGCCAAATGATGGAGATAGTTTACTAAAAATGTGACCCTTCAATTTAAAAAAAAAACACACACAGGAGAACAGAAGTAATTGAATAATCCAAACTGAGTGAGAATATCTATTGTAAACAAAGTTTAATACTCCTTGATTAATAAGAAGGAACAACTTAGACCTTTTTGTCAAACGCCCTTCCTGATGATCTGTCTTTTTACAGTGTTCTAATGCATTATGGGTATCTGTTCAATAAGACTTAGTTTGCTTACTTTAGTTTGTAATATATACATGCATACAAACAGTATATTCTACAGCCAAACATGTCTAATGGCCAATAAAAGTTAAATACTACACTGTAGGAAGGTGACTGCCTGGATAGGTTGGCTGCTTTCTACAGGTGATCACTAACAGAGGTTCAAATGTTTGTGTCTTAACAGGTTGTGATGAACAACTGTGAAGCTGTTCATGCCATCATGGTTTTCGAGCTGGTCACATCAAGATAACAGATGTGAAAGTCCAGTTGACATCAAGTCAGGGTACCACAGGTCAGATAGTCACGACAGGCTGGTCCAGTATTCTAGGCAGGTATGTGTATAGGTACACTGTTGTAAGGAGTTTCCATATATGAATGCAGTCTGGTAAAGTATCAACTGTCTTAGACAAAGGTCAGTACATTTGTTCTAGGTTCCCTGAAAATATTCAAGTGAGATGTATGATTTCAGTTTCCAGGCAAACCTAGTGCAGATGTCCTTAGCACATATACCAAGAATACAAACAAAGGGGAAAAACATGTTAACATAAATGCTATCAATGTTTTATGGGGGTCGCTGACTTAGGAGAATTTGACGTTTTTCATTCTTTTCATTTCACGTGCATTGGAAATTTGTTAAAATCCCCATATTATATGCTTGCCAAAGTCTATTTTCTGGGCTCCTGTATCATTCTTTCGGTCAAGTTCTTGTCTGTCGAGGACAGTCTGTTGAAAGCCCCGTGTATGACCACCGCCCCCAACTTGTTACAAATATTGATAGGTGCACAAGTATTAATGAAGGGGCATCATTTAACGTTACATAGAATGGATAAAAACAAGTTGGGTTCCAAAAGCTTCTCAATAATTTCATACATGTCCCTTTGATATAAGCGCAATATTATACTTCAACATCATATCATATACATAATTTGTAAAGCAGTATCCTAGTTTATGGAGATAATGAATTAATATTAGCACCCACCAGTGATACTCTTGATGGTGGGATTTTCTTAATTTGACATCAATACAAAGACAGTAGCTTCCCATTCAGCACCTCAATGTTATTTTACTTAACTAAATTGATTTTGATATATTGAAAAATTAAAAACTTCTCTGAAACTGGCCTTATATATGCACAGCAAATGTCTGTTTTATTACACTTTCTAAAACGTTTTTTTACCACATCATCATCATCTTGATCATCATAATCAAACTGAAGAACTGTCTTTATCACTTTTTAAAGACTAAAATACCATTTTATTCGTGGATAAAGAAGAAGATTGTGAGATTTAGGGCTAATTTTATAAACCTATGTATGTGTTCAGTCTATTTTACATATAAGTTTTATCAATATCAGTTAGTTTAGATTCTGATAGAAGTTGAAGATGGGCTGGTTATATAACTTTACTAAGTAGCTTATGCATCACACGTTAGAAGATGAATTTCAATTTATATTTGAATATATTTTATAACAATATCCACACCTATTATGTTGAAATGAATTGATATGTTTAAAAATGAAAATTTTACGTCCCAATTCAACGTGGTAATAAATTCATTTGCCTGTGTCATTTTTCGGGATATAACCGTCGAGTAAGTATTTGATCTCTTTTAAATAAAATGCAATTGTCAA
>CM037780.1:82627-114442 GCA_021229015.1 Solen grandis | reverse complement strand
AAATTTTAACACCAATGAACTAGCAGTATAATTGGACTTTGTTAAAAAAGATGACCTGTAATTTGATGGTTGTCGCATTACGACAGAATATGTTCAAAATCAAAACCTACAAGATGAAAAAAAGAAAGAGCAATGCTATTTTGGGTTAAAATAAACATTATTTCAAATTGCCTACACATACCATCTTTTCTACATCTGTTCAGCATTTTTTCCTATTTTTTTGATAAACAAAAAATAAATAAATTTAAAAATGAATTTTACCATAAAAGAATATTATAAGAAAAAAGTACATTCAGTTTTGAAATAGACAATAATGTAATGCCAAGCATTACTGATTTTACTTACCTTTGTATTTGTCTTTGGGTTGGATCAATTTGTATCTGCTATTTGTATCTATTTGTATCTGATTTGCAGCGGTTCTGACAAATCACATAAATTTTGACAGTTGATGACTTATCTGCCAGCAAACTAGCCAAATTAATGCATTACGCCAGGAATATTCTCTTCACCTCCGTGTCACATTTGCAATCGGTTCGATGTGAACGTAATCCATTTGTGTAATGTCTGTTTTTAGATATTCAGTGTGGTTTAGATGTCATTTCCAGCTTGATTCACTTTTACAAGTTATAAATAATGTTTATGCCGAGTAAATCCGTTTGATTATTGGTAGAACATTGTATTTTTAAAAGTTTTAATCTGAAAACTCCCTTTACCATGAGGGCGACCATTTTGTTTACATCTTTGGGTTACCTGTGTACTGTAATGTACCTTACTATATTGATAAAGAATAGAATTGAAACACCATTAAATTATTGTCATCACTTGTTTAGCTATTAATTATCATATTATGATTAAGTAAAAGTTTATTTTGCAATTTATATGACTAATACATATCTGTAAACTTATATTTCTGAAAATGCTTCAATTAAGGTGAAAGCGAAAGTAGGATATTTTTCGAAAATTCTACAATTGGGTTTAAAATTTGTAATTTTGATGTAACTTCCTTATACTTAAATCAATTTTAAAACCTCTAAGTACCAAAGTAATCGTCTTGAAATTCTCTACATCTCACTTGCTTAATGTGTGCCCTTATTTCGAAGAGTTTTAAGATATTAGCCGTAAAACTTTGACAACACGACAGAATCGCTGAAATTCTACATGTTTTAAATTCTTATTTTTGATGTAACTTCCTTATACTTTGATCAATTTCATAACTTAAGGTACCAAAATAATCGTCTGAAAATTCTTACATTTCACGCGCTTTATGTATAGGAAAATTTTCATACTTTTTGCGATACAAGCTCTTAAACCTCCTTTAAAATGAAACCTCCTTTTTTTCCATTTCTCCATGAATCTTTGGCCAATTCATTAAACTTTAAGCATCAAAAGAACGGCCAAACATTGCTTACAAATAATATTCATCATCATATTTTCAAAGTCAAAGGTTTTCGAGATATAAACTGTTAAACACACTGGGGGTTACCAAATTTTCATTTTTCCGCCATAACTCAACCGATTCAACCCGATCATCAAAAACTAAATATCATCTGAAAGGTCTTTCTAAGCATTACAAATTATACGCATAGTGTCTCGATAGAATATTTACCGTTTTTGAGATATTTAAGTATGACGAAAAAAAACCGATAACTGATATATGACCTTGACCTTTGGTATATTCCGGAAACGGAAGTGACATGGCTCCATAGAATCTAATACTGCATCTTCAGACAAAAGTTCAAGCAAATCATACAAAAATAAAGCCTACAGGCTTAAAAACCGTTACGTTTTGATACGAAAGTTTCATTAGCATTATGACGTCATGTGACGTCATATAGCATTCATCTTTTCGGAATATAAAGAAGACCTATATACTAATATTCAATCCAAATCTCAGCTTTCTAGCTTTTCTGGAAGCGATTTTATACGCATTTGAAATTTGACGTCATTAGTTCGAATCTTGGATTCGCCATAAAACATTTGCCTTTTCAAATTTGGAAAAAAGGACCCGGGATGCACAACTAGAGCCTAACATACACATTCTGTGAAAATTTTGATAACAATCGATCCAGAAATAATGGCTGTAGGCCGCGTACAATCTTTTTCACCCGACGTCAAAGTGACGTTATATGACGTCGTATGAATATAAAATTCATTGCATCCGAAAGCTCATGGTTTGAATATATTGCCATAAAATTTTCATTGTTCTGAGTCAATGGCAAACACCTCGAAATTAACACAAATATAAGAGGAAGAAAAAAAGAATAAGAAGAAGAAGAAGAAGAAGAAGAACTAGATGTCATTCGTTTAAACGAATGATAGGACTTTCTGCAACATCTGCTTTATATAGTATATATAGAAGAGGACATATAGATAATCTGTCCAAATTGCAACTTTCTATCTCCTCTATTTCTATATAAAATAGCACAAATAGAACACATTCTGTGAATTTTAATAAAAAGTCCGCCATATCTTGCACATGTAGTTGACATACAACATTTATACTATGTCATATGACAT
Source organism: Solen grandis (assembly GCA_021229015.1). Classification (NCBI taxonomy): domain Eukaryota; kingdom Metazoa; phylum Mollusca; class Bivalvia; order Adapedonta; family Solenidae; genus Solen; species Solen grandis. Next base: position 111,925 of record CM037780.1, on the reverse strand, counting down.
GAAGAAAAATGAAACAGTGTTCAAATGTAAGTTTCTAACTTTCATCACACATAGAATTTCATCACTCCAGCTCAGTTGTAACCTTTTTTAATTTTAGCCTCATTAGGAAGAAGTATTGAATATTTGTATAGTGCTATATCCTTTCGGACACCTGTAACGTAGGTTCATCGTATTTAGCGATTTTGGCGTGTTTGGGCTTCCGTAGTTTTGCCATAAATTCCTGGAATTTCGAACTATGGTGATATTTGAAAGGTAACATCCCAGCCTACAAACTGATGCAATATGAATATCGTTAGCATAACAATGCAGTTTTTAGATGGTCTAAAATGTGGGGCTGCGTGTGAATTTTTCAAGGCTTGCAAACTGCTCGCTAGCTACATAGTGTTGCAAATACGGATTTTTGTCTTGTGCCGTTGTACATGTATTAACTTCAATGCTTATTTTGGAAACAGTCAACATGCGACAAAAAAAAATCAAGATATAGCCCATCAATTGCAATTTGATATATATATATATATATAAATATATATATATATATATATATATTTTTTTTTTAAGTCGTTGCGCAAGTATTTAAGCTTGGTGACCCCTGCGCGTGACTTTCATATTTTTATTATGCATGATTATAAATATCTTATTTTCCATGTAACTTTCTTATATGAAGTCCAATTTCAATAAACTTGGTACCGTTAGAAACCTCAGAAAACAGCATATTATCAGCAAAATTAGCTTCATTTCATTTAGTTTTTTTGCTTATAACTTTGTATTGCGTAAACCAATTTTAATAAACTAAATATCTTTGGAAACGTCAATTATTCAGCTATAATTCTTATTCATACATATATTTACAAAAATCGATATTTATTGAGATATGGCTACATATATGCAGTAGGGGTGAAATCAAAATTTCCTCACGTGCCTAATAACCCATAAAATTTCATCGTCCTAGGACTATTGCAACATATTAAAATAAGCGTTTAGTTAGGAAGAAGAAAAGAATAATAATAATAAAAAAATGACGTCACGTGACGTCATATGACGTTTTTTTTCAGATAATTGTTAAGACACCAAGAGACCTACTAACTGACAAAATTTCAACTTTCTATCTCAAATAGCACAGTTTATATAAGCATTTAAAAATTGACGTCCTTGGTTTGAATCTTGGATCCACCATAGATGCTTGGACTTTTCCAGTTTTGAGAAACGGACACCGGGATACACAATACGAACGTAATATACATATTCTGTGAAAATTTCATTAAAATCGGTCCATTAATAATGGCTCTGGACCGTGTACGAACTTTCGTAGTCAATTTCAAATGTGACGTCATATGACGGTTTTTAAAAAATTTTAGTACACTTTTAGAATTTTATAGCTTTTTAAGACTCTAAGAGAGCTATATACTGACCAAATATCACTTTTCTATCTCAAATAGGACCGATTTTATAAGCATTTTAAAAATTTACGACCTTGGTTCGAAACTTGAATTCGCTATAGAACCATAGATTTTCGAATTTTGAAAAACAGACACCGAGATACACAAACTTAGAACTTAATATACACATTTTGTGAAAATTTGATGAAAATCGGCCCATTAATAATGGCTCTGGACCGTGTACAAACGTTCGTAGTCAATTTCAAATGTGACGTCATATGACGTCATAGGCTTCTGAAAAATCATTGAAATCGAAATTCCAGCATCTGAAGCATGCGGCATTAAATTTTCATTGCCTTTCGAAATTTCAACATATAGAATAATTTGTTAGAATTAGAAATTCATTATCATATAATGACGTCACGGGACGTCATATGACATTTATTTTCACAAAATCTTTAAGACTCCCAGAGACCTATATACTGACCCAATATCATCTTTCTATCTCAAATAGGACCGATTTTATAAGAATTTGAAAATTTACGACCTTGGTTCGAATCTTGGAATCGCTATAGAACCTTGAACTTTTCGAATTTTCAAAAACGGACACCGGGATGCACAACTAGAACTTAATATACACATTCTGTGAAAATTTGATGAAAATCGGTTCATTAATAATGGCTCTGGACCGCGTACAAACTTTTGTAGCTTATTTCAAGTGTGACGTCATATGACGTCATAGAGATATGAAAATCATAGAAATCAAAATAACATTTCTTGGAGAATATGGCATCAAAATTTCATTGTCCTTGGACCATATTAACATATATAATTATGTGTTTAAAAATTAGAAATTTTATGACGTCATATGACGTCACAAGACGTCCATTTTCACAAAATATTTAAATCTATCGGAGATCTATATACTGACAAAATATCAACCTTCTGTCTCATTTAGGGACGATTTTATGAGCATTTATCAATGTCACGATTAATAATTACTCATTAATGTGATTCCCTGTTCTTTGATTATGATAGGTATATAACAATGAGGCTGTTTACAAATATACAATATTTAATTAAAATATGTTTACATATATACACACAAAATAATGAAATGCACATAAAACTTTTCATAGTGTTAATTACACAGTATCAATATACTCATCTACGCATGTAAACGAAATTTAACAATTCTTTCAGAAAGTATGTAAGTAACTATATTCTAAAAGTACTATTCAATAAATATCCATGCGTATAATACGAGTATGTTAATACATCACATACGAAATAAACATACTTAAACTGACAACTAAGTCCATTACTCATCAGCACAATATGAATACTGTATCGTATATATTTGACTACACAGGTTAATTACTGTAATATTCACGATTACATAAATATGCTAGTAATACCAGCCACACAGGCTTATTAGTCTATATCACACAGCAATATCAGCCCACAGGCTTATTGGACAATGGCACACAGCAGAATCAGCCACACAGGCTTACAAGACAATAACACTCAGCGATAACGGACTATAGCACAAAGCAAAATTCAGCCACACAGGCTTACAAGACAATAGCACTCAGCAATAACGAACTTAAGCACACAGCAAAAATGTCAGCCACACAGGCTTATAAGTCAATAGCGCTCAGCAATATCAAACTATAGCACATAGCAAAATATCAGCCACACAGGCTTAATGAACAAGTTACACGTGTTAAAGTCTTACCTATTCATGAGTTCATATTTCTAAACAAAGCCACCAAGGCGCTATAAAATCTCAGACATCGTGCATTTTGCCTTCAAAGGTCCAGTCCCCCATAGGTAGTAACGCACGTGGCACCATCTCACGACATCGCTCATACATCAGAGACTGTCTTTAGAACTATACATGGCTAGCTACACCGGCCGCAAAGTTTCTGGAATTTGTCATTCCCTAAAAGCCACCTAAAAACATAACGAAATTCCCTACTTGCAAAGATGTCGTTACATTTTCGGCGAAAATACACATATTTTGAAGAGCATTAATGTCAAAAATCATCAGAATTTCATGCCAATATTGACGAAAACAAATTCTATCAATACAAGATAACTTACAGCTTGTAGATATTAATTTGAAGACCCCATACGTCTCACGTCTTGCAACCACCTCGAACATCTTGCCAGTCCGGCGAGCGTATTGAAAAGACCAATACACGATAAAATCTCTCTTAAATATACTTTAAAACCCGTGCATCACGTGCACCTAAATATACCTGAATGTAAAGTGTACCGGTCTTAAACTTCTGCTCTTTATTGCAGACGATAACTACTGGGCAAAACTACTGTAATTTCTTGACATATCCCCCACTCAAGATGAAAATTATAAATTTTCACTCAAAATACAAGAAATTATGTACAAAACCAAACATCAATGCAACTCAACATAAACGACTCAAAAAAATCAGCACCAATGTTATCTGATCCCCTGATCGCATGAACAGTAAACCTATACGGTTGTAGAGATAATGTCCATCTCATTACTCGAGGATTTGACAGCTTTGCTTGATTCAGGTACGTAAGTGGACAGTGATCAGTTTCAAGAATGAAATCTGAACCTAAAATATACTGCTGAAATTTCTGAACGGCCCACACAATTGCCAATCCCTCTTTCTCAATGACTGAATATTTCTGTTCTCTTGGCAATAACTTACGACTAGCGTATGACACCGGAAACTTAGTTCCACCATGCTCTTGCATCAGCACAGCACCTATTCCGTCTGCGATGCGTCTGTCCTTAAGATAAACCTCTTTGTAATATCAGGCAAACACAAAATCGGCTTCTGAGTAAGATGGCCAATGAGCGTGCGAAATGCAAGTTCGCTTGTTCCGACCAAATAACTCTATTTGGTGCTCCCTTTTTAACCATATCCGTTAAAACGGATGCAACTGTACTAAAATTTGGTATAAACCGTCGGTAATACCGACAAGTCCCAAAAATGACCGCACCTGTTTCTTATTTACAGGTCTTTTGCAATCTTGAATGACCTTGACCTTATCAGGATTGGGTTTAAATGACCTTCACCAACTACATGTCCAAGAAAACAAACACTTGTAAAACCAAGCATGCATTTTGAGGTCTGGCAGTCAAATGTGAAGACCTAAGCTTCTCCAACAATGCCCTCAAATACCTAATGTGATCTTCCCACGTACATGCATGCGACAAAACATCATCAACAAAATTTTCAGCTCCTTCAATCCCCTTCAGTAGCTTCGCATCATTTTACAAAACGTTGCCCTGAGTTGACAAGTCCGAATGGCATCCGTTTGAAAGCAAATAACCCTTCTGAACATACAAATGCCGTGAACGGAATACAGTCCTCTTTAACCTTTATTTGCCAGTACCCTTTGACAAATCTAGTTTTGACAGAAAATTTGCCTGGGACAACCTAGAAAATATTTCTTCTGGGTTTCCTACCGGTTCAGAATCAAAAACGGTCAAAGCATTCAACTTCCTATTAATCAATGCAAACTCTATTCGAACCATCACTCTTTCTCACAATAACGACCGGCGAAGCATACGGCGATCTACAGGCTTATTATCCCTAACTGTAACATCATATCTATGTCAGCCTTAAATGAATCTTTTAATGCATATTGGCATTGGGTAGGGTTTCGATCTGACGGGTACCTTACTTGTAAGAACTATTTCATGTTCTGCAAGATCTGTCTCACCTGGTACATCCGTAAATAACATCACTAAACTCTTTACAAGTCTACGCAATTTTTCCTGTCTCTTTTCATCTAAATCAAGGTTCATCGTTTACTCCTCTTTTGCGTGTAAACTAGGTACGTTGTATTCTCAATTCCCTACCATGACTAATTCATCAGAACCCTCTTCCACTATCTCTTCATCAACTACTGCTACACCTACAACATCTACCTGTTTAACAGATTCTGATTTCTGGCTAGAACGGGCTTTTGTTTATCTTTCAACATACTTTTTGAGAAGATTTGCATGGTATATTTTCTCTTTACCTTTGACCTTCCCTTGTAATCATGGTCACTTACTTTCTGTGTAATTTCATATGGCCCTTGAAGGTGCATCAGTAATTTGTTTGTAGACGTTGGTAATAGAATCAAAACCTTGTCCCCAACGTCTAAAGACTTAACCTTTCTCCCTATGTTTGCATACTTTCTGTATCTACCACTACTACTCTCTAACTCTCGTCTAGCTAACTCCAAAGTTTCCTCAAGCCTATTCCTTAGATCTACTACGTACTCATAAGTACTCTTAACTTCATCAGCTTCTATCTCCTTGGTCCACAGCTCTCTAAGAATGCATAAGGGTCCCCTAATTGTACGCCGTAAAGAAGTTCGAATGGTGAAAAACTAAACTGGCTTGGGGTGCTTCCCGATAAGCAAACAACAATGGTGATATGTATCGATCCCAATACCTAGGTTGTTCATGGCATACCTTTTTGAGCATACTTTTCAACGTGCCGTTGAACTTTTCACGAGGCCATTGGCAGGAGGGATTATATGGCGAAGTCGTCAATTGCCTGATTGATAATAACCTATCGACCTCTTTCATGAGTACTGAAGTGAACTGTGTCCCCATGTCTGAAAGTATTTCACACGGAACCCCCACCCGACTGAAAATATCAACAAGTGCTTCGGCAACAGTCTCCGTATCAATGTTCTTCAACGCAGTGGCTTCGGGGTACATAGTGGAATAGTCTACGAGGGTCAAATATATACCTATTCCTCTCTCAGATGGAGGATTAATGGGTCCTACTAGGTCAATAGCCACTCTGCTAAAAGGAGTTTCATAATGGGCATGTCACCAACAGGGACCTTCCTAACTTTGCCTCTTGGAAAGTCTTTTGACATATGTCACACGATCTACAGTATCGTTTGACATCTGAAATGATACCTGGCCACCAAAATTGTGCCAAAATCTTGTCAGTGGTCTTCCTAACACCTAAGTGACCTCCATGATCGAATCATGAGCCAGTTTCAAACTTGGTCTCGCAAACTCTCTGGTACACAAAGTTGCTTAAACAATTTGCCACCCTCAACTCTGTCACTCTTAAAATATCTAAATAGCAAATCTTTATTGAATGGAAGTAGCTCACTACCCCTGTTTTTAGAAACTTTCTGTGTTTTAGAAGCTGCTCCCTCTCTAACTTTCTCAAGGCTTGGGTCAGCTTTCTGTTCGGTCTTCACCGCCTCAACTCCTACATGTGTTATTACTATCAGTGACCTTTAAAGAGCTAGTCTTTCTACTTGCATTCGTCCTCTGAGCCTTGTCTGTACAGCATTCAACTCTTCATCTACACATACTTTACTCTTTTCCTATTCTCTGGCATACTCGTTTCTTCCAATTTACATCTACATCATATGGTTCTCTGACACCATCAAAGTTACCTAGGACCAAATCATATATAGGTTGTTCTGTGCAAAGCGCCTTAACACTACCAGTGTAATAAGGACTATCTACAAAGACTGTGGCAATTGGGAACCTCCTTATCGTTCCATCAATCAAAACACACTTTTGAGTATCCCTGTTAAACACTCCTTTGCTACTAAATCTCTTCTCACGACTGCACTTGAACATCCACTATCACGAAAAAACAATCACCTTTGTACCATTCATGTAACTTCAGCTGTAGGCATATTTTCAGTATGGACACTCTGTTTACAACACGAATCTGGTAACTGCTGGTTCATATCTAATTCTACAGAACCTCTATTTTCCCTAACAAACACCCTAAGTCTCTACCTGCTCAGACTCATCCGACTGATCTCTTTTACCTTCATTCGGCTACTTCTCGAGGCACCTATTCTCAGACCCCCTCTACCAACAAAATTTCGCCGCATGGAAATCTACCTCTAAAGGCATTACTTTGAGAACTATTGCTAGTAGTTAGTGCCCCGACCCTTACAGAACCAGAACCACCAGATTTACCTGAGAACCTTTGGGGACACCCATTTCCCAGGTGCGTACTAGACTTGCAAATATAGCAAGTCCTAATCCTTTCAACCTTTTGCTGAACAGGATTTTGATTAGATATATCACCAAGTTTCTTCTGAATTGGTTTAAACGGGGTTGCAGACTACTACTGTCCAACTTTGACCATGTGCTTCAATATATGATCAGCGAAGTCTGCCATTTCTTCAACTGACTTTACTTTCCTCTCTTTCAAAAACACTTGTAAGTTCTTACTAGCTGATTGCATGAACTGTTCTCTTAATATCAAATCAATGAGTCCCTCAAAGTTTATGTCTACCTTGGGACAACTCCATCCACCTAGTACATATTCAGCTAATCTAACTACATACTGCTTAGCTGTTTCCCTACTTCCTCTTACTACTTCTGAATTTCAATCTGAACCCTTCCTCTTTTAAAACTGAAACCTCTTTAACAAAGCCTCTTTGAGCAAATCATAATTTACAGCATCTGAAGCTGATAACCGAGAATAAACATCAAGAGCTTTCCCTTGTAACAAAGCACTTAAATTGGTAGCCCAATGTTTCTTATCACATCCTGCATTTTCAGCAAACCTTTCAAAACGCTTCATATAAGCATCAATACTATCCTTACCCTCAGCAAAGGGAGGCAATTTAGGTAATTTAGCTACATTTCCCTCTTACTATCACTAAATTTTTCTTCAGACGACCTACACTTAAGTCTTTCTAATTCTAACTCTATTTCTTTCTCTCTTTGGGCTGTCTCTAGTTCTAAGCGTTTCACGACTCTCTCTTCCTTTCTCTCTTCTCTTTCAATGGCCTCTCTCCTAGCAACTTCCTCATTCTGTTTATGCTCAGCTTTCTCACTTTCATTTCTTGCAAATTCTAATAACTCTTTACCATCTAAGCCAACACTTTTACCAATCTCCAAAAATCTCTCCATATTGTTCTCTTAACAATTTACATAAGATTTCACATGAGTATAGCATTACAGTCTCGTTGTTACATTTCCAATATATATATAAAAAAAAATGAACCTATCATCCCGGACGAGCCCCATTTGTCACGATTAATAATTATCATTAATGTGATTCCCTGTTCTTTGATTTGTAGGTATATAACAATGAGGCTGTTTACAAATATACAATATTTAATTAAAATATGTTAACATATATACACAGAAAATAATGAAATGCACATAAACTTTTCAATAGCTGTTAATTACACAGTATCAATATACTTATCTACGCATGTAAACGAAATTTAACAATTCTTTCAGAAAGTATGTAAGTAACTATATTCTAAAAGTACTATTCAATAAATATCCATGAGTATAATACGAGTATGTTAATACATCACATACGAAATAAACATACTTAAACTGACAACTAAGTCCATTACTCACTCAGCACAATATGAATACTGTATCGTATATATTTGACTACACAGGTTAATTACTGTAATATTCACGATTACATAAATATGCTAGTAATACCCGCCACACAGGCTTATTAGTCTATATCACACAGCAATATCAGCCACACAGGCTTATTGGACAATGGCACACGCAGAATCAGCCACAGGCTTACAAGACAATAACACTCAGCGATAACGGACTATAGCACAAAGCAAAATTCAGCCACACAGGCTTACAAGACAATAGCACTCAGCAATAACGAACTTAAGCACACAGCAAAATGTCAGACACACAGGCTTATAAGTCAAAAGCGCTCAGCAATATCAAACTATAGCACATAGCAAAATATCAGCCACACAGGCTTAATGAACAAGTTACACGTGTTAAAGTCTTATCTATTCATGAGTTCATATTTCTAAACAAAGCCACCAAGGCGCTATAAAATCTCAGACATCGTGCATTTTGCCTTCAAAGGTCACGTCCCCCATAGGTAGTAACGCACGTGGCACCATCTCACGACATCGCTCATACATCAGAGACTGTCTTTAGAACTATACATGGCTAGCTACACCCGGCCGCAAAGTTTCTGGAATTTGTCATTCCTAAAAGCCACCTAAAACATAACGAAATTCCTACTTGCAAAGATGTCGTTACATTTTCGGCGAAAATACACATATTTTGAAGAGCATTAATGTCAAAAGTCGTCAGAATTTCATGCCAATATTGACGAAAACAAAATTCTATCAATACAAGATAAATTACAGCTTGTAGATATTAATTTGAAGACCCCATACGTCTCACGTCTTGCAACCACCTCGAACATCTTGCAGTCGGCGAGCGTATTGAAAAGACCAATACACCGATAAAATCTCTCTTAAATATACTTTAAAACCCGTGCATCCGTGCACCTAAATATACCTGAATGTAAAGTGTACCCGGCTTAAACTTCTGCTCTTTATTGCAGACGATAACTACTGGGCAAAACTACCTGTAATTTCTTGACAATCAATTTGACGTCCTTGGTTTGAATCTTGCATTCGCCATAGAACCTTGTGCTTTTCGAATTTGAAAACGGACAACGAGATGCACAACTAGAGCTTAATATAACATTCTGTGAAAATTTGATAAAAATCGGTTTATTAATTATCGTTCTGGACCGCGTACAAACTTTTGTAGCAAATTGCCAAGTGTGGACGTCATATGACGTCATAGGCATATGAAAATATAGATTTTTTTAAATACGCACATGTTAATATGCCATCGAAATTTCATTCTCCTAGGACGATTGCAACATATGAAAATCCGTGAGGAAGAAAAGAATAATAATAATAATAACTAGATGTCATTCGTGAAAACGAATGATAGGACTTTCTGCAAGCTGTGTTAATGCAAAAAGCAGGAAATAGAAGTTTCATGTAATGATTCACCTCTGGTAGTATTTCATGTTCATGCTAAACAATTGACATTATATTCCGAAATTAGTGCAAATGATAAGAACTTAGTATTAGTCTGTGACGTAACATGATGTTATATGACGTCAGGACATGACTGCAAACTTGATTTCTAGTTTAAAGGTCCTATGTTCTACTTCGGTTTTTCGGAATTAAGGTTAGCTGACAAAATATTCACACCTTAGTTTCAAGATGTACCGTCTGTAAAAATTTGAAGAAAATCTGATCACAAATGGCGGCTGTAGAGCGCGAATACCATTTTTCACTATTTTAGCTCTGACGTCACGTGGGCGTCATAGGGTGCTGAAAATGCTGTTGCTCAAAAGCGCACACTTTACTGCAATAACTCTGAAATTTTCATTTTTCTGAACAACTGGCATCATGTCGAAATCATTGCCCCAAATTAAAATTAAGTGGTATGCTTATGACGTCCAATGACGTCACGATTCAAAATATTTGTAGAAATGCTGCAGAACTGCAAACTGTATAAGTTTCAACTTTCTATCTCATCCTGAAGCTCTTCAATCTAAAATGAAATTTTGGTCCTATGTTCGAATCTTATTTCAGCCACAGAACTTCGGTTTCGGAATTTCGGTTAGCTGGCAGGATATGCACACCCTTTGTTTCAAGGTGTACCATCTGTGAAAATTTGAAGAAAATCCGACCATAAACGGCGGCTGTAGAGCGCGAACACCATGTTTCAATATTTTTAGCTCTGACGTCACAGGACGTCATAGGGTGCTGAAGATGCTTTTGTTCAAAGTTCATACTTTACTGTCATAAAAACTGAAATTTTCATTATTCTGAACAACTGACATCATGTCGAAATCATTGCCCTAATATGAAAATTAAGAAGTATGCTTATGACGTCACATGACGACATTTGACGTCACGACTCAAAATATATTAATAAATTATGCAGAACTGCAAACTGTGTAAGTTTCAACTTTCTATCTCATCCTGAAGCTCTTTAATCCAAAAATGTAATGTTCGGTCCATGTTCGAATCTTATTTCAGCCACAGAACTTCGGTCTTTCGGAATTTCGGTTAGCTGACAGGATATGCACACCTTAGTTTCAAGATGTAAAATCTGTGAAATTTTAAGAAAATCCGACCATAAATGGCGGCTGTAGAGCGTGAACACCATTTTTCACTATTTTTAGCTCTAACGTCACATGACGTCATATGGTGCTGAAATGTTTTTGCTCAAAAATGTATACTTTACTGTTATAACTCTGAAATTTTCCTTTATTCTGAACAACTGGCATCATGTCGAAATCATTGTCCTAAAATAAAAATTAAGAAGTATGCTTATGACGTCACGACTCAAAATATTTGTAGAAATTCTGCAGAACTGCAAAACTATGTAAGTTTCAACTTTCTATCTCATTCTGAAGCTCTTTAATCCTAAAATGAAATTTTCGGTCCTATGTTCGAATCTTATTTCGGCCACAGAACTTCGGTTTTTTCGGAATTTCGGTTAGCTTAAAGATATACATATCTTAGTTTCAAGCTATACCATCTGTGAAAATTTGAAGAAAATTCGACCATAAATGGCGGCTGTAGAGCGTGAACACCATTTTTCACTATTTTTAGCTCTGGGCGTCACATGACGTCATAGGGTGCTGAAGATGCTTTTTTTTCAAAAGCGCATCTATTTCTGTCATAACTCTGAAATTTTCATTATTCTGAACAACTGGCATCATGTCAAAATCATTGCCCCAAATTAAAATTAAGATGTATGCTTATGACGTCACATGACGTCATATGACGTCACGACTCAAAATATATTAAGAAATTCTGCAGAACTACAAGCTGTGTAAGTTTCAACTTTCTATTTCATCCTGAAGCTCTTTAATCCTAAAATGAAATTTTCGGTCCTATGTTCGAATCTTATTTAAGCCACAGAACTTCGGTCTTTCGGAATTTCGGTTAGCTGAAAGGATATACACATCTTAGTTTCAAGATATACCATCTGTGAAATTTGAAGAAACTTCGACCATAAATGGCGGCTGTAGAGCGTGAACACCATTTTTCACTATTTTAAGCTCTGACGTCACATGACGCATCCATTTCTGTCATAACTCTGAAATTTTCATTATTCTGAACAACTGGCATCATGTCGAAATCATTGCCTTTAAATGAAAATTCAGATGTATGCTTATGACGTCACATGACGTCATATGACGTCACGACTCAAAATATATTAAGAAATTCTGAAGAACTGCAAACTGTGTAAGTTTCAACTTTCTATTTCATCCTGAAGCTCTTTAATGCTAAAATGAAATTTTCGGTCCTATGTTCTTATTTTAGCCACAGAACTTCGGTCTTTCGGAATTTCGGTTAGCTGACAGGATATGTACACCTTAGTTTCAAAATGTACCATTTGTGAAAACTTTAAGAAAATCCGACCATAAATGACGGCTGTAGAGCGCGAACACCATTTTTCACTATTTTTAGCTGTGACGTTATGTGACGTCATAGCGTGCTGACAATCATTGAAATCAAAATTTCCTCACGTGACTAATAACCCATAAAAATTTCATCGTCCTAGGACTATCGCAACATATTAAAATAAGCGTTTTGTTAGGAAGAAGAAAAGAATAATAATAAAAAATGACGTCACGTGACGTCATATGACGTTTATTTTCACATAATTGTTAAGACTCCCAGAGACCTACTAACTGACAAAATTTCAACTTTCTATCTCAAATAGGACAGTTTTTATAAGCATTTAAAAATTGACGTCCTTGGTTCGAATCTTGGATCCGCCATAGTTGCTTGGACTTTTCGAATTTTGAAAAACCGGACACCGGTATACACAATAAGAACGTAATATACACATTCTGTGAAAATTTGATGAAATCGGCCCATTAATAATGGCTCTGGACCGTGTACAAACTTTCGTAGTCAATTTCAAATGTGACGTCATATGACGTCATAGGCTTCTGAAAATTATTGAAATCAAAATTTCAGTGTCTGATCTTTTTGTCATTAAATTTTCATTGCCCTTCGACAATTCAATATATAGAAATACTCTTGTTAATATTAGAAATACATTATTATATAATGACGTCACGTGACGTCATATGACATTTATTTTCACAAAATGTTTAAGACTCTTAGGGACCTATATACTTACCAAATATCACTTTTCTATCTCAAAAAGGACCGATTTTATAAGCATTTAAATATTTACGATGTTTGTTGGAATCTTTGAATGGCTATAGAACCATGGACTTTTCGCTTTTTGAAAAACGGACAACGGGATGCAAACTAGAACTTAATATACACATTCTGTGAAAATTTGATGAAAATCGGCCCATTAATAATGGCTCTGGACCGTGTACAAACTTTTCGTAATCAATTTCAAATGTGACGTAATATGACGTCATAGGCTTCTGAAAATCTTTGAAATCGAAATTACAGCATCTGAAGCATGCGGCATTAATTTTTCATTGCCCTTCATAAATTTCAAGATATAGAAATAATCTTGTTAGAATTAGAAATTCATTATCATATAATGACGTCACGTGACGTCATATGACATTTATTTTCACAAAATGTTTAAGACTCCCAGAGACCTATATACTGACCCAATATCATCTTTCTATCTCAAATAGGACCGATTTTATAAGAATTTGAAAATTTACGACCTTGGTTCGAATCTTGGAATCGCTATAGAACCTTGGACTTTTCGAATTTTGAAAAACGGACACCGGGATGCACAACTAGAATTAACATATACACATTCTGTGAAAATTTGATGAAAATCGGTTCATAAACAATGGCTGTAGACCGGTACAAACTTTTGTTGCATATTTCCAGTGTGACGTCATATGACGTCATAGGCATATGAAAATCATAGAAATCAAAATTTCAGCGTTTGAAGCATGTGTCTTTAAATTTTCATTGCCTTTCGACAATTTCAACATATAGAAATATTCTTGTTAATATTAGAAATACATTATCATATAATGACGTCACGTGACGTCATATGACAAATATTTTCACAAAATTTTTAAAACTTCTAGAGACCTATATACGGGACTAAATATCAACTTTCTTTCTTAAATAGGACAGATTTTATAAGCTTTAAAAATTTACGACCTTGGTTCGAATCTTGGATTCGCTATAGAACCTTGGACTTTTCGAATTTTGAAAAACGGACACCGGGATGCACAACTAGAACTTAATATACACAATCTGTGAAGATTTGATCAAAATCGGTTCACAAACAATGGCTGTAGACCGCGTACAAACTTTTGTAGCATATTTCAAATGTGACGTCATATGACGTCATAGGCATATGAAAATCATAGAAATCAAAATTTCCTGACGTGGCTAATAAGTCATAAAAATTTCATCGTCCTAGGAGTATTGCAACATAGAAAAATAAGCGTTTAGTTAGGAAGAAAAAAAGAATAACTAGATGTCATTCGTTTAAACGAATGATAGGACTTTCTGCAACATCTGCTTTTATATGTATATATAGAAGATGACATAATAGATAATCTGTCCAAATTGCAACTTTCTATCTCGTCTATTTCTATATAAAATAGCACAATAGAACACATTCTGTGAATTTTAATAAAAGTCCGCCCATATCTTGCACATGTAGTTTACATACAACATTTATACTATGTCATATGACATGAAAGAAAAATGAAACAGTGTTCAAATGTAAGTTTCTAACTTTCATCACACATAGAATTTCATCACTCCAGCTCAGTTGTAACCTTGTTTTAATTTTAGCCCCATTAGGAAGAAGTATTGAATATTTGTATAGTGCTATATCCTTTCGACACCTGTAAGTAGTTAATCGTATTTAGCGATTTTGGCGTGTTTGGGCTTCCGTAGTTTTGCCATAAATTCCTGGAATTTCGAACTATGGTGATATTTTGAAAGGTAACATCCAGCCTACAAACTGATGCAATATGAATATCGTTAGCATAACAATGCAGTTTTTAGATGGTCTAAAATGTGGGGCTGCGTGTGAATTTTTCAAGGCTTGCAAACTGCTCGCTAGCTACATAGTGTTGCAAATACGGATTTTTGTCTTGTGCCGTTGTACATGTATTAACTTCAATGCTTATTTTGGAAACAGTCAACATTCGAAAAAAACAACAACAACAAAAAAAAAAAAAAAACATCAAGATATAGCCATCAATTGCAATTTGATTTTTTTTTTTTTTTTTTTTTTTTTTTTAAGTCGTTGCGCAACTATTTTAGCTTGGTGACCCCTGCGCGTGAACTTTTCCATATTTTTATGATGCATGATTATGAAATATCTTATTCTCCATGTAACTTTCTTATATGAAGTCCAATTTCAATAAACTTGGTACCGTTAGAAAGCTCTTAAAACATGTACATTTTACATGCAATGTATAAACTTATCTTCAGTCGTTTCTGAGATATTGACTGTTAAACCCCAAGAAAACAGCATATTATCAGCAAAATTAGCTTCATTTCATTTAGTTTTTTTGCTTATAACTTTGTATTGCGTAAACCAATTTTAATAAACTAAATATCTTTGGAAACGTCAATTATTCAGCTATAATTCGTATTCATACATATATTTACAAAAATCGTATTTATTGAGATATGGCTACATATATGCAGTAGGGGTGAAATCAAAATTTCCTCACGTGCCTAATAACCCATAAACATTTCATCGTCCTAGGACTATTGCAACATATTAAAATAAGCGTTTAGTTAGGAAGAAGAAAAGAAATAATAATAAACAAATGACGTCACGTGACGTCATATGACGTTTATTTTCACATAATTGTTAAGACACCAGAGACCTACTAACTGACAAAATTTCAACTTTCTATCTCAAATAGGACAGTTTTTATAAGCATTTAATATTGACGTCATTGGTTCGAATCTTGGATCCGCCATATATGCTTGGACTTTCGAATTTTGAAAAACGGACACCGGTATACACAATAAGAAGTAATATACACATTCTGTGAAAATTTGATGAAAATCGGTTCATAAACAATGGCTTGGACCGCGTACAAACTTTTGTTGCATATTTCAAGTGTGACGTCATATGACGTCATAGGCTTCTGAAAATCTTTGAAATCGAAATTACAGCATCTGAAGCATGCGGCATTAATTTTTCATTGCCCTTCATAAATTTCAAGATATATAAATAATCTTCTTAGAATTAGAAATTCATTATCATATAATTGACGTCACGTGACGTCATATGACATTTATTTTCACAAAATGTTTAATACTCCCAGATACCTATATAATGACCCAATATCATCTTTCTATCTCAAATAGGACCGATTTTATAAGAAATTTGAAAATTTACGACCTTGGTTCGAATCTTGGAATCGCTAAAGAACCTTGGACTTTTCGAATTTTGAAAAACGGACACCGGGAGCACAACTAGAACTTATATACACATTCTGTGAAAATTTGATGAAAATCGGTTCATAAACAATGGCTGTAGACCGCGTACAAACTTTTGTTGCATATTTCCAGTGTGACGTCATATGACGTCATAGGCATATGAAAATCATAGAAATCAAAATTTCAGCGTTTGAAGCATGTGTCTTTAAATTTTCATTGCCTTTCGACAATTTCGACAATTTAGAAATATTCTTGTTACTATTAGAAATACATTATATATAATGACGTCACGTGACGTCATATGAGAAATATTTTCACAAAATTTTTAAAACTTCTAGAGACCTATATACTGACTAAATATCAACTTTCTTTCTTAAATAGGACAGATTTTATAAGCATTTAAAAATTTCCGACCTTGGTTCGAATCTTGGATTCGCTATAGAACCATGGACTTTTCGAATTTTGAAAACGGACACCGGGATGCACAACTAGAACTTAATATACACAATCTGTGAAAATTTGATGAAATCGGTTCACAAACAATGGCTGTAGACCGCGTAAAAAACTTTTGTAGCATATTTCAAATGTGACGTCATATGACGTCATAGGCATATGAAAATCATAGAAATCAAAATTTCCTGACGTGGCTAATAAGTCATAAAAATTTCATCGTCCTAGGAGTATTGCAACATAGAAAAATAAGCGTTTAGTTAGGAAGAAAAAAAGAATAATAATAATAATAACTAGATGTCATTCGTCTAAACGAATGATAGGACTTTCTGCAACCTGTGTTAATGCAAAAAGCAGGAGATAGAAGTTTCATGTAATGACTCACCTCTGGTAGTATTTCATGTTCATGCTGAACAAATGACATTATATTCCGCGAAAAATAAGCGAATAAATTTTTTTTTAGGAATAATAGTAGAAGTAGTATGCTTATGACATCCTACGTAATCAACCAGGTATGCAGAACTGCAAACTGTGTAAGTTTCAACTTTCTATCTCATCCCGAAGTTCTTTAACCTAAAATTTTTGGTCCTATGTTCGAATCATACTTCAGCAACAATACTTCGGTTTTTCGGAATTAAGGTTAGGTGACAAAATATTCACACTTAGTTTCAAGATGTACCATCTGTAAAAATTTGAAGAAAATCTGATCATAAATGGCGGCTGTAGAGCGCGAACACCATTTTTCACTATTTTTAGCTCTGACGTCACGTGAAGTCATAGGGTGCTGAAAATGCTGTTGCTCAAAAGGCATACTTTATTGCAATAACTCTGAAATTTTCATTATTCTGAACAACTAGCATCATGTCGAATCATTGCCCCACATTAAAATTAAGAAGTATGCTTATGACGTCCTATGACGTCACGATTCAAATATTTGTAGAAATGCTGCAGAACTGCAAACTGTGTAAGTTTCAACTTCCTATCTCATCTGAAGCTCTTCAACCTAAAATGAAATTTTTTGGTCCTATGTTCGAATCTTACTTCAGCCACAGAACTTCGGTTTTTCGGAATTAAGTTTAGCTGGCAGGATATGCACACCTTAGTTTCAAGGTGTACCATCTGTGAAAATTTGAAGAAAATCCGACCATAAATGGCGGCTGTAGAGCGCGAAAACCATTTTTCACTATTTTTAGCTGTGGCGTCACATGACGTCATAGGGTGCTGAAGATGCTTTTGTTCAAAAGCGCATACTTTACTGTCATAACTCTGAAATGTTCATTATTCTGAACAACTGGCATCATGTCGAAATCATTGCCCTAAAATAAAATTAAGAAGTATGCTTATGACGTCACATGACGACATTTGACGTCACGACTCAAAATATATTAAGAAATTCTGCAGAACTACAAACTGTGTAAGTTGTCAACTTTCTATCTCATCCTGAAGCTCTTTAATCCTAAAATGAAATTTCGGTCCTATGTTCGAATCTTATTTAAGCGACAGAACTTCAATCTTTCGGAATTTCGGTTAGCTGACAGGATATGCACACCTTAGTTTTAAGATGTACCATCTGTGAAAATTTGAAGAAAATCCGACCATAAATGGCGGCTGTAGAGCGTGAACACCATTTTTCACTATTTTTAGCTCTGACGTCATATGACGTCATAGGGTGCTGCAGATGCTTTTGTTCAAAAGAGCATATTTTACTGTCATAATACTGAAATGTTCATTATTCTGAACAACTGGCATTATTTCGAAATCATTGCCCTAAAATAAAAATTAAAAAGTATGCTTATGACGTCACATGACGTCATATCACGTCAAGACTCAAATTATATGTGAAATTCTGCAGAACTGCAAACTGTGTAAGTTCAACTTTCTTTCTCATCCTGAAGCTCTTTAAATCCAAAAATGAAATTTTCGGCCCTATGTTCGAATCTTAATTCAGCAACAGAACTTCGGTCTTTCGGAATTTCGGTTAGCTGACAGGATGTGCACCCCTTAGTTTCAAAATGTACCATCTGTGAAAATTTGAAGAAAATCGACCAAAAATGACGGCTGTAGAGCGCAAACACCATTTTTCACTATTTTTAGCTGTGTCGTCATGTGGACGTTAGGGTGCTGACAATCATTGAAATCAAAATTTCATCACGTGACTAATAACCCATAAAAATTTCATCGTCCTAGGACTATTGCAACATATCAAAATAAGCGTTTAGTTAGGAAGAAGAAAAGAATAATAATAATGAAAAAATTACGTCACGTGACGTCATATGACGTTTATTTTCACAAAATTGTTAAGACACCAGAGACCTACTAACTGACAAATTTCAACATTCTATCTCAAATAGGACTGTTTTTATAAGCATTTAAAAATTTACGACCTTGGTTCGAATTTTGGGAAATCGCTATAGAACCTTGGGCTTTTCGAATTTTGAAAAACGGACACCGGGATGCACAACTAGAACTTAATATACACATTCTGTGAAAAATTTCCTGAAATCGGTCCATTAATAATGGCTCTGGACAGTGTACAAACTTTTGTTGCATATTTCAAATGTGACGTCATATGACGTCATAGGCTATGAAAATCACAGAAATCAAAATTTCAGCATTGGAAGCTTTGTGTCATTAAATTTTCATTGCCTTCGACAATTTCAAACATATAAAAATTTATTCTTGTTAATATTAGAAATACATTAACATATAATGACGTCACGGGACGTCTTTATGACATTTATTTTCACAAATATTTAAAACTTCTAAAGACCTATATACTGACTAAATATCAACTTTCTATCTTAAATAGGACAGATTTTAAAAGCATTTAAAAATTTACGACCTTGGTTCGAATCTTGGATTCGCTATAGAACCATGGACTTTTCGAATTTTGAAAAACGGACACCGGGATGCACATCTAGAACTTATATTAGACAATCTGTGAAAATTTGATGAAAATCGGTTCACAAACAATGGCTGTAGACCGCGTACAAACTTTTGTAGCATATTTCAAATGTGACGTCTATGACGTCATAGGCATATGAAAATCATAGAAATCAAAATTTCTCACGTGACTAATAAGTCATAAAATTTTCATCGTCCTAGGAGTATTGCAACATAGAAAAATAAGCGTTTAGTTAGGAAGAAAAAAAGAATAATAATAATAACTAGATGTCATTCGTGAAAACGAATGATTGGACTTTCTGCAAGCTATGTTAATGCAAAAAGCAGGAGATAGAAGTTTCATGTAATGTCTCACCTCTGGTAGTATTTCATGTTCATGCTGAACAATTGACATTATTTTCCGAAATTAGTGCATATGATAAGAACTAAGTATTAGTCTGTGACGTAACATGATGTCATATGACGTCAGGACATGACTGCAAACTTGATTTCTAGTTTAAAGGTCCTATGTTCGAATCTTACTTCAGCCACAATACTTCGATCTTTCGGAATTAAGGTTAGCTGTCAAAATATTCACACCTTATTTTCAAGATGTACCACCTGTAAAAATTTGAAGAAAAATCTGATCATAAATGGCGGCTGTAGAGCGCAAACACCATTTTTACTTTACTGCAATAACTCTGAAATTTTTATTATTTGAACAACTGGCAACATGTCGAAATCATTTCCCTAAAATGAAAATTAAGAAGTATTCTTATGGCGTCACATGACGTCTTATGACGTCACGACTCAAAATTTATTTAGAAATTCTTCAGACCTGCTAACTGTGATAGTTTCAACATTCTATCTCATCCAGAAGCTCTTTAATCTAAAATGAAATTTTCGGTCCTATGTTCGAATCTTATTTCAGCACAGATCTTCGGTCTTTCGGAATTTCGGTTAGCTGACAGGATATGCACACCTTAGTTTCAGATGTACCATCTGTGAAAATTTGAAGAAATCCGACCATAAATGACGGCTGTAGAGCGCGAACACCATTTTTCACTATTTTTAGCTGTGACGTCATGTGACGTCATAGGGTGCTGAAGATGCTTTTCTTCAAAAGCGCATACTTTACTGTCATAACTCTGAAATTTTCATTATTCTGAACAACTGGTATCATATCGAAATCATTGCCCTAATATGAAAATTAAGAAGTATGCTTATGACGTCACATGACGTCCTATGACGTCAGCACTCAAATTATATGTAGAAATTCTGAAGAACTGCAAACAGTGTAAGGTCCAACTTTGTATCTCATCCTGAAGCTCTTTAATCTTTAAATGAAATTTTCGGTCCTATGTTCGAATCTTATTTCCGCCACAGAACTTCGGTCTTTCTGAGTTTCGCCTAGCTGACAGGATATGCACACCTTAGTTTCAAGATGTACCATCTGTGAAAATTTGCAGAAAATCCAACCATAAATGACGGCTGTAGAGCGCGAACACCATTTTCCACTATTTTTAGCTGTGACGTCAGGTGACGTCATAGGGTGCTGAAGATGCTTTTGTTCAAAAGCGCATACTATACTGTCATAACTCTGAAATTTTCATTATTCTGAAATACTGGCATCATGTCGAAATCATTGCCCTAAAATGAAAATTTAGAAGTATGCCTATGATGTCACATGACGTCATATGACGTCACGATTCAAAATATATGTAGGAATTTGCAGATCTGCAAATGTGTAAGTTTCAACTTTCTATTCATCATGAAGCTCTTTAATCCTAAAATGAAATTTTCGGTCCTATGTTCGAATATTATTTCAGCCACAGAACTTCGGTCTTTCGGAATTTCGGTTAGCTGACAGGATATGCACACCTTTGATTCAATTTGTACCATCTGTGAAAATTTGAAGAAAATCCGACCATAAATGACGGCTGTAGAGCGCGAACACCATTTTCCATTTATTTTTAGCTGTGGCGTCATGTGACGTCATAGGGTGCTCAAGATGCTTTTGTTCAAAAGCGCATACTTTACTTTCATAACTCTGAAATTTTATTATTCTGAACAACTGGCATCATGTCAAAATCATTGCCCTAATATGAAAATTAAGAAGTATGCTTTTGACGTCACATGACGTCATATGACGTTCTGACTGAAAATATTTGTAGAAATTTCTGCAGAACTGCAAACTGTGTAAGTTTCAACTTTCTATCTCATCCTGAAGCTCTTTAATCCTAAAATGAAATTTTCGGTCTATGTTCGAATCTTATTTCAGCCACAGAACTTCGGTCTTTCGGAATTTCGGTTAGCTGACAGGATATGCACACCTTTGATTCAAGATGTACCATCTGTGAAAATTTGAAGAAAACCCGACCATAAATGACGGCTGTAGAGCGCGAACACCATTTTTCACTATTTTTAGCTGTGACGTCATGTGACGTCATAGGGTGCTGAAAATCATTGAAATCAAAATTTCCTCACGTGACTAATAAGCCATAAAAATTTCATCGTCCTAGGTCCATTGCAACATTTAAAATAAGCGTTTAGTTAGGAAGAAGAAAAGAATAATAATAATAATAATAATAACTAGATGTCATTCGTGGAAAACGAATGATAGGACTTTCTGCAAGCTGTGTTAATGCAAAAAGCAGGAGATAGAAGTTTCATGTAATGACTCACCTCTGGTAGTATTTCATGTTCATGCTGAACAATTGACATTATATTCCGAAATCAGTGCAAATGATAAGAAGTAAGTATTAGTCTGTGACGTAACATGATGTCATATGACGTAAGGACATGACTGCAAACTTGATTTCTAGTTTAAAGGTCCTATGTTTGAATCTTACTTCAGCCACAATACTTCGGTTTTAGGAATTAAGGTTAGCTGACAAAATATTCACACCTTAGTTGCAAAATGTACCATCTGTAAAAATTTGAAGAAAATCTTATCATAAATGGCGGCTGTAGAGCGCGAATACCATTTTTCACTATTTTCAGCTCTGACGTCAGGTGACGTCATAGGGTGCTGAAAATACTGTTGCTCAAAGCGCATACTTTACTGCATAACTCTGAAATTTTCATTATTCTGAACAACTGGCATCATGTCGAAATCATTGCCCCAAATTAAAATTAAGTGGTATGCTAATGACGTCTATGACGTCACGATTCAAATATTTGTAGAAATGCTGCAGAACTGCAAATGTGTAAGTTTCAACTTTCTATCTCATCCTGAAGTTCTTTAATCCTAAAATGAAATTTTCGGTCCTATGTTCGAGTCTTTTTTTCAGCAACAGAACTTCGGTTTTGGGAATTTCGGTTAATGACAGGACATGAACACCTTAGTTTCAAGATGTACAATCTGTAAAAATTTAAAGAAATTCTGACCATAAATGGCGGCTGTAGAGCGTTTTAAAACCATTTTTCACTATTTTTAGCTCAGACGTCACATGACGTCATAGGGTGTGAGATGCTTTTGTTCAAAAGTACATACTTTGTTGTCATAACTCTGAAATTTTCATTTATTCTGAACAACTGGCATTATGTCGAAATCATTGCCCTAAAATGAAAATTAAGAAGTATGCTTATGACGTCACATGACGACATTTGACGTCACGACTCTAAATATGTTAAGAAATTATGAAGAACTTCAAACTGTGTAAGTTTCAACTTTCTGTCTCATTCTGAAGCCCTTTAATCCTAAAATGAAATTTTCGGTCCTATGTTCGAATCTTATTTCAGCCACAGAACTTCGGTCTTTCGGAATTTCGGTTAGCTGACAGGATATGCACACCTTAGTTTCAAGATGTACCATCTGTGAAAATTTGAAGAAAATCCGACCATAAATGACGGCTGTAGAGCGCAAACACCATTTTTTCATATTTTTAGCTGTGACGTCATGTGACGTCATAGGGTGCTGAAGATGCTTTTTTTTCAAAAGCGCATACGTTAGTTTCATAACTCTGAAATTTTCATTATTCTGAACAACTGGCATCATGTCGAATCATTGCCCTAATATGAAAATTAAGAAGTATGCTTATGACGTCACATGACGTCATATGACGTTCCGACTCCAAAAATTTGTAGAAATTTTGCAGAACTGCAAACTGTGTAAGTTTCAACTTTCTATTCATCCTAAAGTCTTTTATCCTAAATGAAATTTTCGGTCCTATGTTCGAATCTTATTTCAGCCACAGAACTTCGGTCTTTCGGAATTTCGGTTAGTGACAGGATATGCACACCTTTGATTCAAGATGTACCATCTGTGAAAATTTAAAGAAAATCCGACCATAAATGACGGCTGTAGAGCGCGAACACCATTTTTCACTATTTTTAGCTGTGACGTCATGTGACGTCATAGGGTGCTGAAGATGCTTTTGTTCAAAAAGCGCATACTTTACTTTCTAACTCTGAATTTTCATTATTCTGAACAACTGGCATCATGTCAAAATCATTGCCCTAATATGAAATTAAAGAAGTTTTGCTTATGACGTCACATGACGTCATATGACGTTCTGACTGAAAATATTTGTAGAAATTCTGCAGAACTGCAAACTGTGTAAGTTTCAACTTTCTATCTCATCCTGAAGCTCTTTAATCCTAAAATGAAATTTTCGGTCCTATGTACGAATCTTATTTCAGCCACAGAACTTCGGTCTTTCGGAATTTCGGTTAGCTGACAGGATATGCACCCTTTGATTCAAGATGTACCATCTGTGAAAATTTGAAGAAAATCCGAACATAAATGACGGCTGTAGAGCGCGAACACCATTTTTCACTATTTTTAGCTGTGAGATCATGTGACGTCATAGGGTGCTGAATATCATTGAAATCAAAATTTCCTCACGTGACTAATAAGCCATAAAAATTTCATCGTCCTAGGTCCATTGCAACATATTAAAATAAGCGTTTAGTTAGGAAGAAGAAAAGAATAATAATAATAATAATAATAATAAACCGTACAAACCCAATAGGACTTTTGCTTTAGGCAGAAAGTCCTAATAAACAGTACAAACCCAATAGGACTTTCTGCTTTAGGCAGAAAGTCCTAATAAGAAGAAGAATAAACAGTACAAACCCAATAGGACTTTCTGCCGAAAGGGCAGAAAGTCCTAATAAGAAGAAGAAGAATAAACAGTACAAACCCAATAGGACTTTCTGCCGAAAGGGCAAACCTATATAATCCTGCCAATGAAGTCGTAATATATAACTTCTGTGAAAATTCCATGCCAATCCGTCCATAAATGACGGCTGTGCAGCGCGGATGAACTTTGGTAGCTTTTTTAAGTTTTGATGTCATGTGACGTCATTTTAAAATTTTACTCATTAAATCTTAATGTTCATGATTACCTACATAGGACATTAAATTTTCATTGTTATGAACCTTTGCAACATGAGTAAATTGACATTCAGGAATCGGAAATTCTCTACAATTTGATGACGTCATATGACGTTCATCTTTACAAAATGCAAAGGAAACACAGAGACGTATAAGCTCGCTAATTATCAAATTTCCATCTCATCTAGAAACGATTTTATACGTATTTAAAATTTGACGTCCTTGGTTCGAATCTTGGATTCGTCAAAGAACCCTTTGTTCTTTCGAATCTTGGCAAACCTATAGAATCCTGCACAATGAGGTCGTAATATATAACTTCTGTAAAGATTCCATGCCAATCTATCAATAAATGACGGCTGTACACAGCGGACAAACTTTGGTAGTAATTTATAGTTCTGACGTCATGTGACGTCATATGAAAACTTTAAACATTGAATCTAAATGTTCATGATTATGTAAAAAGGACATTTAATTTGCATTGTCTATGATCTTTGCAACATGAGTAATTGACATCAAGAAATCGGAAATTCAATACAAATTGATGATGTCATTGGTTCGAATCTTGGATTCGCCATATAACCTTTGCTTTTTCGAATCTTGGCAAAAACCTATATAATCCTGCACAATGAGATCGTAATATATAACTTCTGTCCATAAATGATGGCTGTACAGCTCGTACAAACTTTGGTAGCTATTTTTAGTTCTGACGTCATGTGACGTCATATGAAAATTTTAAACATTGGATCTAAATGAACATGATCACCTACAAAGGATTTTAAATTTCCATTGTTTATGAACCCTTGAAATCGGAAATTCTATACAACTTGATGACATCATATGATGTTCATTTTTACATAATGCAAAGGAAACACAGAGACGTATAATTTCGCCAAATATCAACTTTCTATCTTATCTAGAAACGTTTTTTATATGGATTTGAAATTTGACGTCCTTGGTTCGAATCTTGGATTCGCCATTGAACCTTAGTTCTTTCGAATCTTGGCAACCTTTATAATCCTGCACAATGAGGTCGTAATATATAACTTCTGTGAAAATTCCTTGCCAATCCGTCCATAAATGACGGCTGTACAGCGGTACAAACTTTGGTAGCTATTTTTAGTTCTGACGTCATGTGACGTCATATGAAAATTTTAAACATTGAATCTAAATGTTCATGATTACCTACATAGGACATTTAATTTTCATTGTCTATGAGCCTTTGCAACATGAGTAAATTGACATCAAGAAATCGGAAATTCTATACAACTTGATGACGTCATATGACGTCATATGACGTTCGTCTTTACGAAATGCAAAGGAAACACAGAGACAATTAATCTCGCCAAATATCAACTTTCTATCTCATCTAGATCGATTTTATATGGATTGAAATTTGACGTCCTTGGTTCGAATCTTGGATTCGCCATAGAACCTTAGTTCTTTCGAATCTTGGCAAACCTATATAATCCTGCACAATGAGGTCTTAATATATAACTTCTGTGAAAATTCCATGACAATCCGTCCATAAATGACGGCTGTACAGCGCGTACAAACTTTGGTAGCTATTTTTAGTTCTGGCGTCATGTGACGTCATGTGAAGATAAAAATAATATATTCCAAAATGCCATTGCTTCAGGTGTCTGTTGATAGAATTTCTTTGTCCTAGACCTTCAGCAACTTAATGAAATAACAACATGAAAAGGTTGGAAAAAAAGAATAATAATAATAATAAAAGACAGAACAAACCCAATAGGTCTTTCTGCGGAAAGCAGAAAGCCCTAATAACAAACCCAATAGGACTTTCTGCTTTAGGCAGAAAGTCCTAATAAACATAACAAACCCAATAGGACTTTCTGCTTTAGGCAGAAAGTCCTAATAACTAGATGTCATTCGTTTAAACGAATGATAGGACTTTCTGCAACATCTGCTTTATATAGTATATATAGAAGATGACATAATAGATAATCTGTCCAAATTGCAACTTTCTATCTCCTCTATTTCTATATAAAATAGCACAAATAGAACACATTCTGTGAATTTTAATAAAAGTCCGCCCATATCTTGCACATGTAGTTTACATACAAAATTTATACTACAATGTATGTCATATGACATGAAAGAAAAATGAAACAGTGTTCAAATGTAAGTTTCTAACTTTCATCACACATAGAATTTCATCACTCCAGCTCAGTTGTAACCTTGTTTTATTTTAGCCTCAGTAGGAAGAAGTATTGAATATTTGTATAGTGCTTATCCTTTCGACACCTGTAACGTAGTTAAACGTATTTAGCGATTTTGGCGTGTTTGGCTTCCGTAGTTTTGCCATAAATTCCTGGAATTTCGAACTATGGTGATATTTTGAAAGGTAACATCCAGCCTACAAACTGATGCAATATGAATATCGTTAGCATAACAATTGCAGTTTTTAGATGGTCTAAAATGTGGGGCTGCGTGTGAATTTTTCAAGGCTTGCAAACTGCTCGCTAGCTACATAGTGTTGCAAATACGGATTTTTGTCTTGTGCCGTTGTACATGTATTAACTTCAATGCTTATTTTGGAAAAGTCAACATTCGACAAAAAAAAAAAATATAGCCCATCAATTGCAATTTGATATATATATATATTTTTTTTTTTTTAAGTCGTTGCGCAAGTATTTAAGCTTGGTGACCCCTGCGCGTGACCTTTTCATATTTTTATGATGCATGATTATGATATATCTTATTTTCCATTTTACTTTCTTATATGAAGTCCAATTTCAATAAACTTGGTACCGTTAGAAAGCTCTTAAAACATGCTACATTTTATATGCATAATGTATAAACTTATCTTCAGTCGTTTCTGAGATATTGACTGTTAAACCTCAAGAAAACAGCATATTATCAGCAAAATTTAGCTTCATTTCATTTAGTTTTTTTGCTTATAACTTTGTATTGCGTAAACCAATTTTAATAAACTAAATATCTTTGGAAACGTCAATTATTCAGCTATAATTCGTATTCATACATATATTTACAAAAATCGATATTTATTGAGATATGGTACATATATGCAGTAGGGGTGAAATCAAAATTTCCTCACGTGCCTAATAACCATAAAAAATTCATCGTCCTAGGACTATTGCAAACTATTAAAAATAAGCGTTTAGTTAGGAAGAAGAAAAGAATAATAATAATAAACAAATGACGTCACGTGACGTCATATGACATTTATTTTCACAAAATGTTTAAGACTTCCAGAGACCTATATACTGACCAAATATCATTTTTCTATCTCAAATAGGACCGATTTTATAAGCATTTAAAATTTACGACCTTGATTCGAATCTTGAATTCGCTATAGAACCATGGACTTTTCGAATTTGAAAAACGGACACCGGTATACACAATAAGAACTTAATATACACATTCTGTGAAATTTGATAAAAATCGGCCGATTAATAATGGCTCTGGACAGTGTACAAACTTTCGTAGCCAAATTCAAATGTGACGTCATATGACGTCATAGGCTTCTGAAAGTCATTCGAATCGAAATTTCAGCATCTGAAGCATGCGGCATTAAATTTTCATTGCCCTTCGAAAATTTTAATATATAGAAATAATTCTTGTTAGAATTAGAAATTCATATCATAAATGACGTCACGTGACGTCATATGACATTTATTTTCACAAAATGTTTAAGACTCCAGAAACCCATATACTGACCAATATCATCTTTCTATCTCAAATAGGACCGTTGTATAAGAATTTGAAAATTTACGACATTGGTTCGAATCTTGGAATCCCTATAGAACCTTGGACTTTTCGAATTTTGAAAAAACGGACACCGGGATGCACAACTAGAACTTAATATACACATTCTGTGAAAATTTGATGAAAATCGGTTCATTAAAAATGGCTCTGGACCGCGTACAAACTTTTGTAGCTTATTTCAAGTGTGACGTCATATGACGTCATGAGATATGAAAATCATAGAAATCAAAATAACATTTCTTGGAGAATATGACATCAAAATTTCATTGTCCTTGGACCATATTAACATATATAATTATG
>CM037780.1:50100-82527 GCA_021229015.1 Solen grandis | reverse complement strand
CTACACTGAAACCAGTCAAAATAACAATAACTGCATAGTTCTAGATGATCTACACTGAAACCAGTCAGTAATAATAACAATAACTACATATGTCTAGATGATCTACACTGAAACTAGGCAGTAATAATAACAATAACTACATATGTCTAGATGATCTACACTGAAACTAGGCAGTAATAACTAGAACTGTCGCCTAAGGGCTTACTAATACCCCCCCGCAAGTGTTTTTGTCAAACATGGCTTTGGAGCATGAAATCAGAATTCTTGTATGCAACACTCCATCTTAATATACAGAGGACATATGTGCCAACTACATGGAAATCTAGTGATCCTTTGTAACACATACCTATGGATATACCTATGTCTATGGATAAATATCATTAAGATTCACTGAAATCTATCAATGGAAGAAAATTGTAAAACAAATACCATCAAAGGGACATATCTTTAAAACAGGGGGGAGGGGGGGGGGGGGGGTAACCAATGTTATATAGAAAAAGCGCTACTACAATGTGTAAGGTTGAATGACAGCAAGTTTCATTGAAATCCCTCCAGTAGTTTAGGAGGAGTAGTCTGCAGAAAATTGTAAAGCAAAAATCATCAAAGGGGCATAACTATAAAAAAGGGAGGTAATCCAATGGGAGGAGTAGTCTGCAGAAAATTGTAAAGCAAAAATCATCAAAGGGGCATAACTATAATAAAGGGAGGTAATCCAATGTTATATAACTAACACATGCTTCTACAATGTCTAAGGATGAATGGCAGCAAGTTTCATCAAAATCCTTCCAGTAGTTTAGGCGAAGTAGTCCGCAGAAGTTTGTAATGCAAAAATCATCAAAGGGCATAACTTGGAAAATAGGGGAGGTAACCAAATGATATATAGATAACGCGCTTATACAATGTCTAAGGATCACTGCCAGCAAGTTTCATCAAAATCCTTCCAGTAGTTTAGAAGGAGTAGTCCGCAGAAGTTTGTAATGCAAAAATCATCAAAGGGGCATAACTTGGTAAATAGGGGAGGTAACCAAATGATATATAGATAACGCGCTTATACAATGTCTAAGGATCATTGCCAGCAAGTTTCATCAAAATCCTTCCAGTAGTTTAGAAGGAGTAGTCCGCAGAAGTTTGTAATGCAAAAATCATCAAAGGGGCATAACTTGGTAAATAGGGGAGGTAACTCAATGCTATATAGATAACGCGCTAATACAATGTCTAAGGATCATTGCCAGCAAGTTTCATCAAAATCCTTCCAGAAGTTTAGGAGGAGTAGTCCGCAGAATTTTGTGTCTACAGACGGACGGACGGACAGACAGACGGACGGACAGACGGACGGACAGACGGACGGACGGACGGACGGACAACCTGATTCCAGTATACCCCCCCCTAACTTCGTTGCGGGGGGGTATAATTACAATAACTACATATGTCTAGATGATCTACACTGAAACCAGGCAGTAATACTAACAATAACTACATAGTTCTAGATGATCTACACTGAAACCAGTCAGTAATAATAACAATAACTACACATTTATTTTAATATTTCTATTACATTTATTTGGAGTCTACTTCTTTAAACTTTTGTTAATCTTTCTCAATGGCTCTTGGATTGATATTTTGAGTTTACCGTCGCTACGACAGTATTTCAGTCATATGTATGCCAGGATTTGAACCCAGTGCTCTTTGACTGAACCATGTTGCACATGGAAGGGTTATGAAAGACCCTTTAATGAAATATTTGAACCCACAATCTTCCAATCTGCTGTCTTGCATGCTATCACTGGACTGACGCCCCTACAAATAATCTGCTTGGCAAAATGTTTCAAGTTTAGCTTATAACATGCTTACTTGCATGCAATCTTAATCATATATAATAACACCACATGACGTTGTGTTCACTGACATCTGACACATCTTGGTAACATACAACATGACATAATACCAACATTACAGCGAACAATCTAGTTCTGAGACACATTAGCTGGGTGGATCAAATAAGGGAAAGAACGATGCACCCAGCTTTTCTGGGCAAGCAAAAGCCCTAGTTTCAACCTAAAACAACATAATAACAAGAGGCCCATGATGGCCCTAAATCGCTCACCTGAGGATCAAGTTTATTTTAGGAACTTTTGTGAACGTTGACCCAAGGATCATACCAGCCCCCCCAAAAAAAACCCTTTTTTTTTTCTTTTTGTTGCCATGGCAACCAGAGTTATATATAGATCAAGTTTATTTTAGGAACTTTTGTGAAGGTTGACCCAAGGATCATCCCTGCCAAGTTTAATCAAATTCTGTCCAGTGGTTTCAGAGGAAATGTTGATTAAAGTTTTCCCTATATACATATAAGGCAAATAATTTAGCAACTTTGGTAGAGGTTGACCCAAGGAACATCTGTACCAATTTATTTTAAAATCTGGCCAGTAGTTTTGAAGAAGATGATTTTTAAAGTTTTCATTTTTTTTTCTTTTTGTTGCCATGGCAACCAGAGTTCTACATGGATCAAGTTTATTTTAGCAACTTTTGTGAAGGTTGACCCAAGGATCATCCCTGCCAAGTTTAATCAAATTCTGTCTAGTGGTTTCAGAGGAGATGTTGTTTAAAGGTTTCTCTATATACATATAAGGCAAATAAGCCCCGCCCCTGGCGGCCATGTTTTTTTACGGATCGGAATAATTTTAGCAACTTTGGTAGAGGCTGACCCGAGGAACATCTGTACCAATTTATTTTAAAATCTGGCAAGTAGTTTTGAAGAAGATGATTTTTAAAGTTTTCAAATTATTTTTCTTTTTGTAGCCATGGCAACAAGAGTTCTTCATGGATCAACTTTATTTTAGCAACTTTTGTAGAGCCTCACCCAAGGAACATTCCTGCCAAGTTTCATTAAATTCTGTCCAGTGGTTTCAGAGGAGATGTCGTTTAAAGCAAATTGTTGACGACGGACGACGCACGACTAACGACGCACGACGACGGACGCCGGACGAAGGGCGATCATAAAAGCTCACCTTGAGCACTTTGTGCTCAGGTGAGCTAAAAACTGGCAGCAATCACTGAATCTTAAATCAGCTTTGAGTAGCTACAATATTTTCAACACAGACTATACTATGAAATCATTTCACAATAAATACACATCTTGATTACCTTTATAAAGGCCAAAATCCCAATGTTTACCAGTCCACTCAGGTCTGTGTCTGTGGCAGATTTAACATTTTTGTAACCTCCTGTGTTGGGCAAAAAGTTCTTCACCACCTCCCAGGGGTCTGTTACCCACTGGGAGATGTCTGAATTTTTCCAAGAGGGTCCCTTGAACCTGTGTTCTGACACTATAGCGTCAAATAAAGTCCCACATACACTGATGGGACAGAATCTTCGCGTGCTCTTTGGTCCTCTGGAACAGATGCAGGTGGACCTTCTTGAACATGCTGATTGATGATGAGGCAGCAAGTTGTCTACTGTACAGTGGCCACAGTTTTGTGGTGGTTGGCCAAGTTTATTTAACAGTGAGGAGTGAAACACTCTAGCTTCAGTATCAATGAATGATTCTATTCCTTCTTTTGTATATTTGAGGCCAAGCCCCGCCCGGACCCAGTTAAGGTAGGATTGGTCCCTTATCTGGGCCTGGTGAGGTACAGCCATCTCTAATGTCTAAGGCTTCACTGGTTGATCCTCTCACTTCACCTAGAACAAAATATTAGAATATGATTTTGTTATTCCAGTTTTACTTGTAGTATGTTATACCTTTTATTTTACTTTACAGACAGCCCGAGTTATGGCAATTCCCTTATTTATGCTATGTGAAACTTAATTGTCATATTAAATACATCTGTCATACGTATTTGAATATGGAAAGTACACTTAACATATCTAGAGCTGGACAATAACATTATACCAAATGCCTACTCCCACAAGGAAATCATTTATATTGGTGGTGATTTGTTTGTTTGTTTGTTGGGTTTAACATCCACCGACAGTATTTCAGTCATTTGGAGACAATGTCTACTTGAGACAAATACACTGTAGTATAACGCCATAGAATGTGGCATGATACCACACCCAGCCACATTATCCTAACACCAGGCCAACCAGTCTTGCAACTACCTTTATATGCTGAGCGCCAAGCAAGGGAGCTCTAACTATATATATAACATATATAACAGAACCATTTTTTACGACTTTTGTATGTCGAGGCCGGGAATTGTTGTGATATGAATGCTATGTATGTTCAGAAACATTGAAGATGATGAATACCCCCAGAAAGTGCTTTCTCACAGCAACTATAACCATGTCAGAGACAGTCTTGACACAGTTGAGGTGTGGGGGGGGGGGGGAGATAAAAACAGTAAAGCTCTGAATAGTCAATAAATATTACAACTTAAAATTAAACCAATCATGATGTACCAGGGATATACAAAATAACCAGTGGTACTTAAATGTTGCGCAGTTAAAACAAAATCTAACATAAAGTAGTTAAAAAAATAATTATTCAAGAAGTATGATAAGGGGGCATACTTAAATAAACAAATAGAAATGTTTACATAACCTGAATGAAATATTACATTTTAAGTCATTTTAATTCAAGAATTGTTGGAACGACACATATACCCCCCCAACGATCCTCCAACATAGACATCTACTTGTCCTGACAATTCACCATATGAAGTTTCAGGAATTCTCCGGTTATTGATTGGAAACAATTTTCACATTCAAGGTCTCTGTGAACTTAACCTTTGACCAAGTGACTCCAAAATCAGTAGGGGTCATCTACTAGTCATGACCAATCACCCTATGAAATTTGAGGAACGTTGGCCCAAGTGTTTTCCGGTTATTGGTTTGAAACTATTTTCACATTCAAGGTCTCTGTGACCTTGACCTTTGACCAAGTGACTCCAAAATCAGTAGGGGTCATGACCAATCACCCTATGAAGTTTGAGGAACGTGGGCCCATGCATTCTTCAGTCGCAATTGGGGGAAAAAAAAAAACTTGATACACTTTTAATTATAAATGTATCGCAGACAAAGAACAGTCAATAAATATTACAACTTAAAATTAAACCAATCATGATGTGCCAAGGATATACACAATTACCAAATTCATATAGTAGTTAATAAAATAATAGAGCAGAAAAAAAATATATTCAAAAAGTATGATAAGGGGGCATACTTAAATAAACAAATGGAAATGCTTACATAACCTGAATGAAAAATTACATTTTTAAGTCATTTTAACAAAACTATTTAAATTTAAATCATCAAAGTTACTAGTATTTTTCTTAGATTTGATATTGTAAAGACTGGAAAGTTTTTGTACAAATTTTGAGTTACAGGGATGAAAGAAATTTTTGGCTCAGGTAAAGTTCATGATTCATTAGCAGCCTTTGTGATTAGTAAAAGTTTTTAAGGTGAAGGGGTTATTGGCACAAGAAGTTCACAGTACATGCTTGAGACCTTAAGCAAATGACCTAAAGTGAAGGTCATGTCATGTACATGGTTCATGAAATATTTTATGCTATGTATGAGGTTTCATGGGTCAAAGGGCTTCTGACTACTGTAAGTATCACGGATTTACAATCAAACCAGTATCAACGGTCACTTTTGATTAACGCGGTCACATGTGTTTCGATTCATAAACAAGAGGGCCAAGAATGAAGATGGTCCTGAAATTTCTTACCTGAAAATAATTGCATTCATTGACTGCATGTACATATAATTTACTATATCATGGCAAAGTCAATCTGATTTCAAGATCATTTTAAATCTTATCTGTGTTTCAAATTTTGAAGGATATAACCCTATATGAGACTATATAAAATAAAAAATCCACTTTGGTGGGCAAATTGTGACCCCAGGGTTATAAATTGAAAAGACTTGCTAGAGGTCTACTAGACAATGTCACACAACCAAGTTTTTTTTTTTATATGTGAAATCAAGTGTCCCTATGACAGGACAGAATGTTGACCCTATGGACATAAATTGAACAAACTTGGTAGAGATCCACTAGATGATGAAGAAATCAATCATGATTTGAATAATCTTGACAGAGGTCTACTAGATGATCTCTAAGCTCTGTGCCTTGTGGTTTCTGTCAAGGAAATTTTTTCAAGTTTTTCTTTGTAAATCACATGACCCCAGGGATGGGGCCAATTTGGACCCAAGGGTCATATTTTGAACAAACTAGGTAGAGATCCACGAGATGATGCTACACTCAAAATGTCGAATCGCTAAAAAAAAACCCACTCAATCCATGCTCTACTTAATACCTAACTTTTTTGAGACCATTGCCCTTCATGTAGAAACTATTTGCCTATTTTATATTTTTCTCTATGTGTATATGAAAAAATAAAGTTATAATAGACAAGAGGGCCAAGATGGCCCTAGATCGCTCACCTGAGAAAAGTATCATTCATTGCCTGTACAAAACAGATTGCTTTAGAATTAAGATGATGAGGTAAAACAATGTTCAGGAATTTTCTGACCCCATCCGCAAAAGATATCATCATGACAAACATTCTGCCAAAGTTTGAGGATGATTGGACCAAAAATGTGGCCTTTAGTGTGTTAACAAGATTTTTCTAAGATTTGACCTATTGACCTACTTTTCGGTCCAGCCCAGCCCATTTTCGAAAGGGTTCAAGATATCATCAAGACAAACATTCTGACCAAGTTTGAGGAAGATTGGATCAAAATTGTGGCCTCTAGTGTGTAAACAAGATTTTTCTAAGATTTGACCTACTGACCTACTTTTTGATCCAACCTGACCAATTTTCATAAGGGTTCAAGATATCATCAAGACTAACATTCTGACCAAGTTTGAGGAAGATTGAATCAAAATTGTGGCCTCTAGTGTGTAAACAAGATTTTTCTAAGATTTGACCTACTGACCTACTTTTTGATACAAATTCTGACCAAGTTTGAGGAAGATTGGTTCAACATTGTGGCCTCTAATGTGTAAACATCAAATTGTTGACGGACGACGGACAATCAAGTATCCCAAAAGCTCACCCTGAGCTATGCTCAGGTGAGCTAAAAATGTGTATAACTGTATATATTGCAAAAAGTTATGGTTCATATTTTGAATAAATATATGTACAGTATATGTTTTACATTACATGCAATATAAATATAACCGCCGCTTACATTGACGAATTTGGCGCTATTGAATCAATTACATTTCACCTAACCGACACAAATAATATTGTACCAAAAATGAGCAGGTAAAGGAGACATTTATATTCCAGTGCTCCAGCTAGGCCGAAATGGCAGGGCACTATGCCCTGCCGCCTTTGATATACGCCCTGCTGCCTTTGATCTCCGCCCTGACCCTTTCAGACAGTGCCCTGCTTTGCCTTTGTTGGTAAAAGTTTCACCCCATACTGTTTTCCCCAAGCCTCAACTCTCGGCATCCTTTGATTTTGCCGACAAACCTTAGCGTGTGTGTGTGTAACACAGATGTAGTCACCCAATGTTCAAAGTCGGTGTTCATCAACCGGCACAAGCCATGATTAACAGTCGGCTATTCTAGTAATAAGTATCAACACAAATATGTGCAGATATTTGGCACAAAAAAGTAAATTTTAATTACATTTATTATGAAGGTAAGTATTACTGTCGACTACCTGGAGAAAAAATATAGTATGTTGTTATTATTCATTTAAAACGTGTATTCTGCCATCTTTTGAATTCCAAGTATGACAAAGTGGAAAACGTGCCCTAGTCCAGCCATCAGATTTTTAACAAACATTCTAAAGCTTACTCTTTCCAAAGCCTCAACTTATCTTAGGCAAATCAGTGTTAACAATTCAAAAGTCTGATTAGTATTTTGCAGACAGACGAAAACTTTACAGACGAAAAATTCCATTTTCCAAAAATATCAACCAATGAAATGGCCGGATAAAATTATGTTCAGAGAGGCGGATAATTGTCATAAAATTTTTTAAGTTTAATTTATCTGTCTCTAAATTAATTAAAGTTTACTTTCGGTATGTTCGAAGAAAACCATTTAAAAAGCATGTATTGATAAATCTTGTTAACAGCCATCAAACAATTAAAAATTGTTTGAAAACATTAATGTTTGACATAAGAAACTGTAAATACAGATTTTATATCATTTTTTGAATTAAAGATTGGCTTTAAACTTACAATATTTATGATAGTAGGGTAAATTAAGTGAAATGGGTGGGGTAATGCACTGAGATAAGTTTGCATTATTATTATTAGATGTATTTTGTTGTTCTTTGAGTGTATGTAATTATTAAACTATGCTTTTACAAATAACATTCAAATCACTTTTGATTTCTACTTTTCTCATTGTTACCCCTTCCTTAATCTGTCTCTCTTGCTTGTCTAGTTATGTTTAACGTTCCATTAATAGTTTTTCAGTCATCTGCAGACTCCTGTCTCTATACGAGACAGATGTAGTGCTGAAACACTATAATATCAAGCTGTAGACAAGGGGCATGATATCACATTATCCTGGCACCAGGCCAACCAGTCTTGGAACTACCCTATACTTAACGTCAATCAAGGAAATTATCACAATTCTATTTAACGACTTTGGATAGTTGCAACAGGGGAATACAGATTCACACACACGCACACACACAGAAATCTTGAGGAAATCTTACTATGGAGGTACATGAATTGAATTAGAATCTGATGACAGCAATTATATTTAAGAAATATAGCGTTTGCATTGAGAAACTTTTTTCCCAAAGTATCTGCTCTTCTTGTAGTGTTCCTGAAAACTAGTCTATCACTTTCATGTAAAATATGTTTACACTACACTGGTCATTACAATGTTAAACCATAATATATATTTAAATGAATTATTCCAATAAAGCACGCCTGAAAATTGTTAATTTGGTTTAAGCAGTTTCAGTCATTCCAATTGAATAAAAAAGCCCCCTCTAAAATTCCCAGACCAAAGGGTGCCGTGATCCAGTGGTAATGTATCTGATTACGGAACCGAAGATTGTGGGTTCAAACCCCATTAGAGGCAAAAATTATTGATGACCTTCCCAGGCGCAAAGTACTGGTCCAACCCAGGAACCGTCGAGAGGGATTAGTATAAGTTATAAGAACTTGTTTCCAAACTGAGGTAAAAGGTTTAAACTTAAACTAAATTAAAAACCATACATAAATGTAGACATATAACCCCCAGAAAGCACTATTTAATTGCTTTAAATTAAAAAGATTTTCAGGAGAGTTCTGCTGGACTCAAATCCAGCTGGAACTTAACCCTTCTCTAGTCACTTGAGAATTGTCACTGCCTACATTTATTTAGTATTAAGCCCCTCGACCCCCCCCCCCCCCCCCCCAAATTCCTGGATCTGGCTCTGCATGGGGTCACTTACACTGTATGAGATCTAATACACATAGGATATTTATTAACAAATCATGTAAAGAAATATTAATTTCCAGGCTGAATTAACAACACAAGTCTGTAGTTACTTCCTCTCAGAAGCATAAACCAAGACTGATAACTATTTTTTATTTCAAAATTATTTGTGAAAGTATATCTGAATGAATCATTTAAGACAGATTATGGTGGACTTACCATTTCTCGAACCCCTTAACATTTTACACAGTATCATTTCAACTGGAATTATTGTGAAAACATAAATGCAAATTGGTATACAAATGGAATAAAATAATAAAATAATGTTTCAATTTACTATATTTTTGTCAAACGATTCTAAAATAATTTGTGAACTGGTAAAAATGCACTTTTTTTCGGCGGGGTCGAGAGGTGAGGTTCGAGAATTGGC
This sequence comes from Solen grandis, assembly GCA_021229015.1. Lineage (NCBI taxonomy): Eukaryota > Metazoa > Mollusca > Bivalvia > Adapedonta > Solenidae > Solen > Solen grandis. Next base: position 72,763 of record CM037780.1, on the reverse strand, counting down.
ACTTGGACTATATACTTTATTTTTTTTTTACATCGATTACAAAACAAGTTCTAACAACTTATATCAATCACTCTCGGTGACTCTGATGTATGTAATTTAATTTGGGAACAGACCTCACTCTAAGTCCGATGTCCGCTTCACAACCCTGCACTCCAACCTACATTAAAGGTGTCAAATACTGTGGGGCGTTTTGACTGAGGGACGTTTTGACCTGTGCCTTGTACATAGTCACGTAATTTATGTTACGATTCATCAAATTACATTAGATTTCAAACATAAATATTAATGTACAGAGATAAACCAGGCCCGAGATCTTGAGATATTTCAATTTTTTTTTTTTTTTTTGCAATACCCGAAACCAGGAAGTTTACACTGTTATGTCACAAGATACTATTTTAGCTTACAATTACTGAACATATTTCAACTTAATTACAGTATTTGAAATTTCTTTAGGTTTATACTTACATCATGTCATTTTTCGAGAAACGATGAATCCAAAACAAATTTGGCCGATACAAATGTTTTCCCTCTTGAAAAGTTGGGAAATTCCCACGCACTTGCCGTCAACACCGGATGTCCCATTGACTTATGGTACAGGCTATTCGCACGTCGTTTCAGGAGTTCAATATCGTCACACGCACTTAAGGTACGCTCTGTCCAACATGTTGTTTCTAAGATTCAGTACAAGGTTCAGTTTTGTAAAAAGTTGCATAAAAAAGTCTAGTGTAATGCAGTTCAATGGAGAATTTTAATTATGAAAAACAAAATGATGACAGAGTAATAGGATAGGTTGAGAATAATAAGATAAATAAGGATAGCCGGATGAGTGAGAACATAAAAAGTAAAAAAGGTACAAGTGAATGCACATTATAAAAAATAAAAATAAAAAAGAAGTATGTGGTTATATCTAGTAATATATTTGCCCAATTTTTTATGATGTGAATAAATTTGAATTTTATTTTTAAGATGTTAGTTTATTATGCACCAAAGCTCTAAATGTTGTTATGCTGTCAATCTGTGCTACTGTCCTTTATTAATATACACTTTTTTATTATAGATTAAGTAGTTTTGATCCTTTAATTGTTTATACTACAGTACATACAAAATGCAAAATGATTAAAATTTGTTATTGTTATTAATCCCTTTATGGGTGAATTCAACTGTGACCAAGACTAAGCATTCATATATAGGCAATGAGCCGTGACATAAGGCGAGTTTAGCTGACAAAAAAAAAACGTGTGGAGTTACAGTATTATATCAATTTTTGACGTCATATGAACTTTATCACCTACTCCAGTTCACCCCTGCTACGACGCTGGGTTGGTGGAGTTGGATTCTGCTTTCTACCATACCAAAGATGGCGGCCGAATGGAATTTGGAATGACTTGTAGAATAAAAATAGGAAAAAAATATTATCAGTAACCAAAAGTCCTAGAGTTTTAGATAGTTGGTGAGTAGCATGGCCTAGTGAACATCTACCAATTTTGATCAAATTATGGCCCTGGTGTCAACATTTAATTGGCCCCGTGAGCCTAGGGGTAACTGGATTTTACAGACTTGTATAGGAAAACCTTCAAATATCTTCTTCTCAAAATTCTCAAAGCCTGTAGTTAAAATGTTTACTTGCGAACATCATCAAAGTCTGTTCAAATCTTTGCCATGGTGTCAAAATTGACCCCGCGCCCCATGAATCACTTAATTTAATATAGACTTACTAGAGCTATGACCTTCAAAGTTTGAATGGTAGGTACAGTTTTTGTGTTGAATTTAAATGATCTTGCTGTACTTCTGCATAGATTATGTATTCAATATGACTCGTTATAATAACTGGCCTTGGGGGCAATGTTTCCAGGCTGTCAACTGAGTTTTGATCAAAATATAGGAAAAATATAGGATTTCCTTTCATGAATAGAAGTATTAGGCCATTTTTTGGACAAAATATAGGAATTTTCCGGTATAAAGTCTTCGCTCGGAGGCATATTGAGTGAAAATCTACTTACTTATGTGTTATTATCATTAAACTTGAATTTTACTAAAAGCAAATGTTTCTACATACTCTTCACTAGGCTAAACAGCAGCAATACACACACTGGACTTGGAAATTGAGTGCTTCAGCCAGAATTAAAAAATACGGGGTGCTTGATTACCCAAAATTACTCTGACTGGAAGGGGGTTTGGGGGATCTCCCCCTAGAAAATTTTCAAAATTAGCAATAAATAAGGTCTCTGAGGGATTTCCAAATAATAATTTTTGTTCTTATTCTCGTCAAGAATGCATCATTTATGTGAAGATTTTAGCGATTGTTTGAAAATATTTCTGCAGGGTTCTTCAACCTCCATTGTATATATGGCTGCTTTTTCAGGTGAAAAGGTCTATGAAGGTGGTATTTCAGTTGCATGTAGCTCAAATAACTATAAAAGCAGGCATCTAAGACTCCTGCCTCAGTAAATTATGAATCCAAGTTATTCTTCTGTACACATTAATGTATAAACGCTCGTCTGTTTGGTTTTAGAAGGAGATAAATTAGATGAAAATGGACTTAAGAGTTCTTGCCCTTGATGAGAATGTAGCTCTTGTGGTACTAAACAAGTATGTGAAGCTGGATGACGGATGGTTGAATAGTTTTGAAATTATGGCCAAAGTTGGTTTATCAATGTATTCTTTCTTTTTTTTTAAAAAATAGAGGGAGATAAACTAGGTCAAACTGGATCTAAGAGTTATGGCCCTTGATGGGAATATAGCGCTCATGATAGTGAGCAAGTATGTGGAGTTTGATGACAGAAGCTTCAATTGTTTAGAGGTTATGGCCAAGGTTAAAGTTTTTCACCACAACGATGATGCCAATGATAACACCAGAGTGATGAGTCTGATGACAATACCTTTGAAACACAAACAAGCTAAATTATCTAATAAGTGTTTCTCCCAAGGATATGAAAAAGCCATGGTAAATCTCCCCCAAAAGGGCAACAGTTGTATGTGAGATTTGGAAAAGAACAGCATTTCTAATATCTTCCAGAAAAAAAGGCATTCCAAATTGGTTGTTTTGCTGTAACATGGAAAATTTTCATATTCTGGAATCTAATTACATACAAAAATATGTAGAAATGTATTTCATCTGATGCATAAACGAATTTTTTTTTAAAATTTTTTTTTATTGTCAAAATGTTAATGTATTTTTTACTGAAATATAATGCAATCTTATCTCAGTGCAAAACTGAATTCAATGTGATCATAAATATCGTTAAGTACAAAGTTTGCATTAATTACAAGTAATGATGTATATTCTGAATTTATAGTTTCATATTAATTTTCCAACATTCATGTTTTACAAGTAAACATTACTGAAGCTTTTAATAACAAGATATATTAGTGCAAGTAAGAATATGCCTTAAATGCATATTACTTATCTGATGACTGGTTTCCATTTCATCATTTTGGTGGTAAAAGATAGATGAATGCATGACTAAAATCATATCCCACATCCCCACCCCTGAAGCAGAAATTTTTTTAACAACTAGGTGGGACATTGTTTTACGATTTGTAGTTTGGCAAACCCTGCATGTCCCAATGGATGAGCCACTGTACCTTTCAAAGATGGAGATACTCTGATAGATAAAGGAAAGTTTTCAACTGCAAACTATCTAGAGCCAGCAATACATTAATCTTTTTTTTTTTCATTATGATTTACAACATTTTTTTTGCCAAAAATATAGGAAAAATAATCAAAATATGGGGAAATATAGGAGGTTTTCAATATTACAGGATTTCTATAGGAAAATATAGGAATATATGAATCAGTTGGCGGCCTGTGTTTCTCAGGTGAGCGGCCCTCTTGTTTTATTTTAGCAATCTATCAGTAGGGCCCTAATATCTTGCAGCTCTTGCTGACACAAAGTAACGCATAAATTAAACCGAAAGTACAACTCGGTGTCTCGTATTTAAATACACTAAGCCGTGAAGAGGAGCCATTTGTCAACCTCTACTACCAGTCCTGTCTGAAGCATTCGTCGTAGAGAGGTCTTCTGGTTATTTATTTCACAGATTACAGTTTATATACAAATTATACACATTTCATTGAAAACATTTCATTAAAAAAAATGAACATATGTAAAGAAAACACGAAGATACATAGGAGGTAATTATTAACTTATATGATACATTTCTAGATGTTTTTGGTGTATATAAAAGTAACTTGTGTTTTATCATGGATGGTCCTTAATAGTAGTATAGGTATTGAGCGACCCTGGCTCACCCCCCCCCCCCCCAACTCCTCCAAAGCCAGGGTCGCTCAATACCTATACTACTAATTAGTTAAAAAAAATCAAAAAAATCACACTAATGTAAAATTTAAAATAACACATGTGTAAATTTTTAAGAAAAAACAACAATGAAAAAAAAATAAAAAAAATTTATGCTTGCGAACACATAAAGGTTTTCCCAATATCTATTTATAAACTGAAAAATCCAATATTAGGCAAATAACACTTATGGATCGAAAGCAAATAGACAGCGTAGTATGAATAGACAAAATCGATTAACGTTGCCAGGACGTTGTCATAACATACCTGTAAACATAGAGCGATCAGACTGGTGCGGTCTTTCGTTTCAAATTAACAGTGGTGAGAAGACGTTTTTACCATGCCTATTGACTTCTAAAAAAGGCAAATCAAAAGCTAAACCATGTAAGTACTGCATTTTATTTAATATTTTGTGTTCTGTTAAGATTAGAATGCAATTGCTTTCTAGAATGTATTTACAATTATATGTTTACACCGTTAAGTTTCATAACGGTGTTACAATACTTAAGAGAATAATTTACACCACCACCGTTATTTTTCTTAACGGTGTTACAATATATTATTACCCCGGAAGTTAGGAAATTATTTAAATTAACACCGTTATTTTTCTTAACGGTGTTACAGTATATTAATACAGTTTATTATATTCTATTTTCAGGGACAACTTCGAGTAGACTTACAAGCACTCACAAATGAAGACTACAACATAACAGATGTACATTTTAAGTGTGTTATTGTGGTTTTATTAAAAGATTTAAAACTCGGTTATTTGTAATTCTTGTTCATAAAAACTACCTGTAATGTCTTCATCTTTTAAATCTTTTATTTTATAAGTAACAGGATTTGTATTTAAAACTTGTTCAATTACAAATATTTCTCTAGTCCAACGAGTAGTATAACCCTTTTCAAATTTACCTTTCTTTTTTGTTATTCTTACTCTATCTCCAACTTTGAATTTAGGTTTCTTAATTTTCTTTTCTTCTTCTGGATATAAATTTTCATACACTGTTAATGTATTTTCTGATTTACTTGCTTCAACAGGTGTCATTTTAATTGAAGAATGAATTGTATTATTATAATCTTTAACTAATTGATCTAATACATCATAATATTTAGTAGTTTCATGAGCAGTAAAATATTTAAACATATGTTGTTTCATAGTTCCTATCCAACGTTCTACTACACTAGATTTTTCTTCATTCTCAGTTGAATATAATTTTATGTTATTATTATTTAATAATTCTTTTACTTGTCGATTATAAAATTCAGATCCTTTATCTGACCAAATAAAAATTGGTTTTCTTTCTTCAAATAATGTTTTAAATGCTTCACTTACTGTTACTCCTGTTTTATTTTTTAAAGGAATTAACCAACCATATTTACTAAAAACATCTATAACTGCTAATAAATATTTATAATGTTTATTTTGTTTTGAATATTGTTGCATATCTACCAAATCAACAGCCCATATTTTATCTATTGAATCAACAAAAACATGTCTTTTAGGAAATTTCTTTATAACTCTATGATGTAATTCATCTGCTAATTTATCCCCTTTTGTTCCTATAAATCTATTTTTCTTAGATCCACACTCAGAACATTTACCTTTTAACATTTGTCTATTATTGGTTGTTGTTACTTGTTCTACTGAATTATTTTCAGTATTTTTTTTACAACGTAAACAATATATTTTTGGGTGATCCATTTTTAAATAGCTTAAAATTGTTTTCTTAAAAAATGGCAGATCGAAAAGTTTGTACAAAATGTAAAGAATACAAACTACTAAGTGAATATTATAAACAAACAGGAAGAAGATTTGGTATTAAATCTGCATGTAAACAATGTCTTAAGCCTAATCAACAAAAACATTATCAAAACAACAAAGAAAAGTATAAAAAAGCGTATCAAGAGTTTATTGTTAGAAATCCTGATTATATGAAAAATTATCCTATGGCTGTGGAACACAGTGAAACACCTAATTAAAATTTATTTCTTTTAAAATGAGACCAAGAAATTTTAAAGATCTTATTACTGAAACTATTATTGATGATATAGATGAAGAAAATATAATTAAATATATTAAGTTATTAAGAAAAAGAATAGTTATTAGTAACTTTCCTTTAAAAATAAAAATAATAATAACAAGTGAATTTTTAACCCCTTTAGTTACTGATATAATAGAGAGTCATTACTCTCACCCTGTTCAAGTTATTCAAACACAAAATAATATAAAAGAATTCTATAATAGTTTGAGAGATAAATTTGAAGCTTGGGTAGATAAATTTCAAGAAAGATGATCTGGTTTTGTTTTTAGAAATATTAAAAGTGTAGAAGTAAAACAATATAAATTAAAGCTTCATCTTATATACCTCTTCAATTTAAATCAAATAATATTATTAATGTTAAAAATAAAAATGATAACAAATGTTTTCTCTGGGCAATACTATCAAAGTTATTCCCTGCAGATGATAACAAAGAAAGAGTGACAAAATATAAACCATATGAAAATAAACTTAATATGGATGGGATTGAATATCCAGTTAAAATAAAAGATATTTCAAAAGTAGAGAGACAAAATAATATATCTATAAATGTTTTTGCATTAGAAGATCAATCTAATAAACAATCTTTATATCCAGTTTATGTTTCACAGCTGGAAAATGTTTCAAACAATGAAAGTGAAAATGTAGTTGATCTCTTATACATTGAAAGTAATGAAAATACTCATTATTGTTTAATTAAAAATTTAGATAGTTTTAAATGTGATAAGAATAATCATAAATCATTTACATGTAGAAATTGTTTACAAGGATTTCAAAGGGAAACAACACTAATTAATCATAAAGAAATATGTTATAATAATGAACATTGTAAAGTTGTAATGCCTGAACCAGGAAAAAATATTCTTAAATTTAAAAATTACCATTTTAAAAATAAATTACCATTTGTTATATATTCTGATTTTGAATCAAATAATATTCCATTATCTACTACTAAACCAAATCCTGATAAATCTTACACAAATAAAATATTTAAACAAGAAGTAAATAGTTATGGAATATATGTTAAATCTGATTATCCAAATATATATAAATCACAATACTTTTCATATGTTGGAAATGATGCAATAGAAAAATATGTAGAAAAAGTAATAAAGATATTTAAAGAAATAAATTATAAGATCTATCTTAATGAACAGAAAAAACCAATACTAAGTAGGGAGGAAGAAGACGAATTTCAAGAAGCAACTGAATGTTATATTTGTGAAAAAGGATTTGAAAAACAAAGTGATAATAATGTTTCAATGGAACAGCCGGACAAAGTCCGTAAAGTAAGAGAACATAATCATCTTTCGGGGGAATATAGAGGAGCAGCATGTCAATCATGTAATACTAAAGAAGGTAAAGTAACAAAGTTAATACCTGTATTTTTTCATAATGGTTCTAATTATGATTTCCATTTTCAATTGAGAACTTATGAAATATGAAGATAATTATAATAAAGTAAAACTTCTTTCAAAAAGTTCAGAAGAATATATTTATCATATTATAAAAAATTAAGATTCTTAGATTCTTATAGATTTATGAGTAAAGGGTTATCAGATATACAAAAAGAATTTCCTATTTTAAAAAATTAAAGAATTTTATTCTACATTAACTCAAACAACAATTACGGGTAAAGAATATCAACATGCTCAAAAAGTTTTCTCTCATTATAAATGTAAATCTTTAAAAGATTATCATGAATTATATTTAAAGACAGATGTTTTAATCTTAGCTGATGCGTTTGAAAAATTTAGAAGTTTTTTCTTAAAACACCACAATATAGATCCTTGTTATTGTTATTCTGCTCCAGGATTAACATGGCAATGTGGTTTAAAATATACAGGGGTAGAATTAGAATTATTAACTGATATAGATATGCTGCAAATGTTTGAGAAAGGAATAAGAGGAGGATTTTCAGGAGTATTAGGTCCTAGACATGTAAAAGCTTATAATAAACATACTCCTAATTATGATGAAAATTATAGAATTATAGATGATTATGAAGAAGAAGAAGCGTTAGAAATATTAAAGAATGGTGGAGATTTAAATAAGTTTTTTGAAGAAAAATATTTATTATATTTAGATGCGAATAATCTTTATGGATGGGCAATGTCTCAACCTCTTCCAACCAAAGATTTTAAATGGGAAAAAGATCCTAATTATTATAAAGATATTCCAAAAGGTAGAGGTTGTATAGTAGAATGTGATTTAGAGTATACAGATGAATGTAAAAAGAAAACAAATAAATATCCTTTAGCACCTGAAAAGATGAAAATAAATAAAGAACAATTATCTAATTATCAATTAAATTTATTAGGAGATAAACCATTAGGTAAAGAAGAAAAATTATTTCTTACTTTAAAAGATAAAAAGAAATATATTATACATCACTCAATTTTAAAAGAATATATAAAATTAGGAATGAAAGTTACAAAAGTTTATAGAACAATTTCATTTGAAGAATCAGATTGGTTAAAGAAATATATTAATTTTAACACTGAACAAAGAACTAAATCAACATCTAACTTTGAAAAGGATTGAAATAATTTAATTTTTACATTAAAACCTATTTATTTAGGACAAGCAATTTTAGATTATTCTAAATTATTAATGTATCAATTTTATTATAATGTTGTTAATAAACTATGGGAAAATAATGAACTTGTTGCTTCAGATACGGATAGTATCTTCTTATCAATAACAACAAAAGATGTTTATAAAGATTTAGAAAAAATAAAAGATGAATATTTAGATACATCTGATTATCCTAAAGATCACCCACTTCATTCACAAAAAAATAAAAAAGTAATTGGAAAATTTAAAGATGAACTAAATGGAAACCCTATGTATGAGATAGTTTTCTTAAGAAGTAAAGCTTATTCTTTTACTTTAACTGAAGCTTTACGGACTTTGTCCGGCTGCGTGGCACTACAGGAAATAAAGAAATTAAAAGGAATAGGTAAAACAACAATAACTAAAGATATAAAGTTTGATGATTATAAAAATTGTTTATTTAATGAAACACAACAAATAAATAAGATGTATACATTAAATTCTGATAAACATGAAATGTATATTAATGAAGTAAATAAAATAAGTATGTCTCCATTTGATGATAAAAGATATATATGTGACAATGGAATAGATACTTTACCATTTATATAGCTTCCATGCAACAAATCAAGTTAATGTCATTCCACCAATAATAAATACAATCTCTTTATTTTTTTGATCTTCAGAAGGAGTATAAAAATCACTTAATGTAGGTTCTTTAGGTAAAGGTTCTAATTGTTTACCTGTGATATAGTAATATTCTTTCATTGCTTCATCAACATCTTCAAAGGTTTTTACAGCATGATCTTCCTTTTTCGTTTGTTCATTTAAAAAATCTAATCTTTGTGTTCTTTCTTCACTCCATTTATTATGTGAAGCTTGATATTCTTCCATTGCTTTATCATGTCTTTTTTTCTCTTCATTACTTTTATTCTTTTCAATAAGAGAAAATAAATAATTACCACCTCCAAATGCAGCAGCATTCAATGCCGCTCCACCAATCATCATCGCTATTGCACTTGCCATTTTAATATGGATTAAATCCAGCTGCGTAGCATTACGGACAAAGTCTGGCTGTGAAACATTACTTCATAATATTATCAGAAATAATACCTTGCTTAACTAAGAATTCTTTTGTATAAATAGATAATATAATATCAAGAGTTAACATTGAAATATCTTTAAAATCCATTTGTAGTTTGGTTGTATTTGTTCTAAAAAGTTTTCTAATTAATTCTGAATAACCCACTGTAAAAGCAGAAATCAATACTCCATGATAAGCTGTATTAACAATTTGTTTTTCATCCGCCATTTTTTAGAAAACAAATTTGTGAACTTTGTTCAGCTGTAAAACACTGTGAAACACTACGGACAGAGTCCGGCTACGGAACGGCTATGGACGAAGTCCAGCTGCGTAGCACTAAAGATTAAATGGGTCATATTCAACTTTTTCTTGTGGTTCAACTTTTTCTTGTGGTTTAATTTCTTTCTGCATGGGGTTTACTTGTTTAGAATTATACATATATAATCCCAATCCAACAACTCCAATTAGACATAAAGGTATATAATTTTTGTATATATTTACATGGATGAAATCTGGTTGTGGACTTTGTCCAGCTGCGGAGCATTGCGGAACACTATGTTGAACTTCTTTAACTTCATCATTGTGTTTAACAGCCGGACTTTGTCCGTCCTCTTTTGTAATAGATTTTAATTGAATGTTTTCTTTCTTCATTTCTTCCATTTCTTTTCTTTTTAATTCAGCTTTTATTTTTTTTGCTTCTGCAATTTTTTACCTGCTTCAACGGATTTTGACTCACTCATTTTTAATGGTACAAAGTTCTGGTTGTTGATTTTCACTAACATGTTTTACAGCTGTTCCATAAGGTTGTTCTTCCTTTTCCACAACTGGACTATGGACAAAGTGCTCCGCAGCCGGGCTTTGTCCAAAATCAATATTTTCTATTTTTTAATATGTTTTAAAACAAATAATTAAAAAAATTTAAATTAGAGACTCCCATAACATATAAATTAATAAAAGAATTCCCTAAAGTTTTTGTCATACTTGCTCCTAATTTAGCTTCATATCGAATATATAATTTATTAATTTCTTCATCTGATAATTTTTCAATATCTAAAATTGAGATTTCTTTTCCTAAATATTGTTTACTCATTCCTCCAGAAACAAGAGCTAAAAGTCTTTCTCTTTTTTCATTTTCATTATGTATACGTTCCGTAGCATTATTCTGATTTGGTGTTTCTAGTATTTCTTCAGCATTCATTTTATAAAATTTAAAATAGATTTTTTTATATTTACTTATAAGTAAAGTTAATTTTCTATAATTATAAGTGAGATAACCTATTAAACTTAAAGTACATATATTAGTAAAAAAATTTAATATGGGCAAAGTCCAGCTTATAGATAAAATCTCCATTTTAATACGGATTTTATCCGCAGACAAAATAATTTGTAGGTTGATCAGTTTTTAAAATTAATTTACTATGTTTCTTTTTTTTCAATTCTTCTTTAATTCTTTCTCTTTCTTCTAATGTAGGGATAACATCATTTTCTCTTAGACAGTTTTCAAAACTATCCCTATCTTTTGTATAAAAAATACATAACCATTTTGTTTGTTCCCTTAAATCTTTTAAAACTGAATTGTATCTTTGTGAAATAACCCATACACTTTGTTCAGCATGTCTACCTGAAAAAGCTAACTCTGATAACATGTCTCTTTTCTTTGTTAATTGTTTAGTTGCACTACAATCATCTATAATATATAGAGTAGGATATCCTGCATATTTATTAAAAAATATTCTTAATAGTTCTTGTAGTTTTTCTTCTCCATTACTAATAGGATTAACAATTATTAAATTTTTAGTTTTAGGGTTTTTAACATCAGAGATCCATTCTCTATTTTTATATGTTTTATTCCATTGAATAGTTGGACATAGTATAATAATTATTTAGTAATACTTAGTAATTATTTATATACTTCACTATGGAACACTAATACACAATTCCTTTAAATCTACCCTCATCAAAATTAATTTGTGCATCTTGTATAACAAATAGATAAACATTTATTGGCTCATCCGATCCTGCGTCTTTTGTTATTTGTATAGTTATACCTTCTGAAGCATTTTCAATTCTTCTCCCTGAACCATGTAGAGAGTTATCATCCGTTGAACGTAAATCTAACCATAATGCATAATTGGTTGTTAGATATTTTTCTAATGTTGTATAGGTAAAATTTAATTTTTTTATCATTTTACTAATTTCTTTATCCTCTTTTGAATTCAAAGCAAAGAATTTATTTATCTCATCCCACTGTTGATAAGTTTCATTCCTTGACTGTATAGTTGATTTGGAACCCTTCTATTGTTATTTCTACTTTTGTTATTTCAGGATTAAAATAATGTTCTGTTGATGTTCTATCCGGATCTTCAAATAACATTAGAATACCTTTCATACTTCTAGCTGGAACATTTAGATTAATATTCCAAAGTGTATCAGATTTGTTTTTTGTTATTTTCCTATGTCTAAGTATTCTATCATATAAAATAACCATCTTAACACTAAATCTATTTCTAATTATTCTAGCTAATTCAACATCAGAAACACTTTCAAATTCTAAACAAATATTCTTAATAACGTAAGAAGCATTTTTGTCAGTAGATTTAACTACTTTATTATAATCATTGAATGTAAGTTCATATTCGAGTCTATCTCCTAGACCAGCTTGATAAAAAGGCATATGTGATTCTAATAATTCAAAATCTAGAGGAATACAAAATCTATTTTTATAAGCTTTTGCAATAGCTTCATCTTGTTTATCTGAAGAAGCATTACCAGATCCAACCCTATGTCTTAACATGTTTAGAGGAATAAATTATATTATCAGTTTTTTTATTTTAAAATTTTTTTCCAACCTTGGTATGCCATATTTTCACGTTCTGTAGGAGACTTCCATAAATCGATATAACAATGAAATATATCACTATCATCAATTGTCATAACTTCATTTCCTGATATTCGTATTTCAGTTTTATTAATTATTGATCTTCCTATATTTGGATATATTGTTGCATTTGCATCACTATCACTTTTGATTTCAATTTCAAATGCTAATCTTGTTGTTCCAGGAACAATAACATCATTACCACTTAGATTAGGAAATCTTACTAACAATTGTTGATTTTGATCAATAGTTGAAGGATTATTGCTTATTACAACACTTTGACGAATACCTTTAATACCTCTAGGTTCTCTTATTCTTCTGTATGGGTTTAGTTTTTCTCCGTAAGCCGACATTTTTTAGAGGGAAAAATGGAACTTTGTTCCAGCTGTGAAACATTTTTTAATGTTTAAAATGGCAGAAGGAGGATATGATTTAAAATATGAAATGTTAAAAAAAAAAAAAAAAATTAAAAACCCAATATTTATTGAAACATATGACGAACTTGTTTTATGAAAGAAACCAAGAACCTATGAGGGAAATTAATACATTAATAAAAAAGGATAAATTCAACAGACCTGTGTTATATGTTTTAGATGGTAATAAAGAATACCCTTTATCATATTATGAAACAAACAAATATAATGAAACATTAAAATATTATTCACTTGACACACTTCAGAAGAAATATCGTATTGATTTTGTTCGAAGGGTTTTAGGAGTAGATGATTTTCAATCTTATTCTACAAGGGTTAGTCATGGTAGAAAAGAGTTGGTACAATTAATTAAGGACCGAGATAAGATTAATAATATAGAAAATAACATTAATACTATAGAAATGATTGATTTATCTGCTGTGGCTGAAGATGCTGAAACTAGTGTAAAAGAAGTAGTAGAAACATCATTTATTGAACAAGAACCTCAGACAAAGAGAGAAATGAGTGGTGTCCTCAGAGAAATAACTAATAATAAAAAAAATATTTCGAATGAATTAGAAATTAAAAAAAAAAAGGAAGAACACTAAAAGAATAAGTGATTTAGAGCTTCAAGATTAGAAGTACTTGAAACCAATAGAGATAAATTAAGAACTCAAATAAATAGAATAAAAGAGACAATACATAAAGTATTAAATGAAGATACAACATTAGCAGAAAGAATAAAAACTTTATTCAGAGAACAAGGGATTACAATTGTTAGTATTTTAACTGCTTTTGGAATGATTATTGGTGTTATTGTTGAGACTTTTATTCCTGGTGGTGGTGGAACTGTAACACCTAAACCTCCTGGGAAAGGAGGAAATGTAAGAGATTGGATAAAAAAACAATTATCAAATATTGCTAAACTATTAGCAAAACTTGCAGGAAAAGCGGTAGAAGCATTACCTGGTATTATTGGAGCTATTGTAGGATGGTTATTAAAAACAACAGGAAATGTTGTTGCATGGTTTGGAAATAATTTATGGGCTTTATTAATTTTAGTTATAGGAATGATATATACAGCTGTTACCCGTTAGAGAACATACTCGTAAATAAATAAAGCTAAAAGTCCTGCTGTAATACTTCCTATTATAATAGATATTTTATCATCTTCATGTTCATCCGTTGTTTCAATGAGATCACTAGGTTTTATTGGTTCACTAGGTTTTCTACGGATAGAGTGCTCCGCAGCTGTTCCATAGTCCGGCTGGGAAACAATTGGTTCACTAGTCCGGACTTCGTCCGTAGGTTCTGGTAAAGATTTTTTTGTTGGTGTACCACTGAGTTCAACATTTTTCTTTTTAGTGCTACGCAGCCGGATTTCATCCGTAGGGACAGGTTGACTATTTATTTCATTATTTATTCCAAGTGTTTGAATTTTTTCTTCTTCTGCAACTATAATTTCATTATTATAATCTTGTATTGTTCCAATTCTTAATTCCATATCACTAGGAGACATATATAATCCTATTCCATAAACATAATCAACTTTACTTCTTGCATATTTTAATGTGTTTTCATATCTTGTTATTTGACTAGGTATATCTATAGGACTTTTATAACTTCAATGTTAACTAAAAATTGTTTTTGAGCATCAAATGCCGTTCCTATTCCTAAAATATCTGTTCTAGTTTGAGATTGTGCTCCAAGAATAGACCAACAATATATTCTTATAGACTCATTAATTCTTTCAACTCCTGCTTGTGTAAAACCTTTTGACTCATCAAGAATAAAAGTTGTCCATATGTTTTTAAATTCATCTGGTTGTTTGATATAATCAATAGAAATGTTTTTTGTATAAGACTTACCTTTAACAGGACCTCCAGGTCCAAAAATAAATCTATATAGTCTAAAAACAGATAAATCAAAAACATAAAGAAAATTATCCTTAAAATAAGTTTTTTTCCAAACATTTAAATCTTTTGTATATATATATCCAAGACCACCACCATCTGTATATTCTTTATGTCTCCAATCTACATTAGGATTTACATTAAACTCTTTACATACTCTTTCATAAGCTTCTTTGTTATAAATATTATTAAAAGCATTCCAACTTTTATCTTGTGGAAGAGGAATAGATAATTCAAATAATATTCTTCTTGTTTGATAATAAATATGAAATAAGAATAAAGAACCTGTTAATCCTCCCGCATTTATATGATTTTTTATGTCAACTCCACAACCTGTAGTTGAACACCAAATAGCAAAGTTTAATTGATTCTGCCAAAATAACATCCAATCACTTTCCCACCTTTCTACTATTTCTTCTGATGTAACTTTAGGTAATAAATATTTTTCAAATATATTAGGGAAATCTACATTAAAACTTTTGTGCAGAGCAGCCGTTCCGTTTCCAAAATTTCTTGTTTTATAATGTTAATATTCTTTTTTTTAAACACTCCTCCATGTAAATAATTAATATCACTATTATATTTAAAAGCTTCAGGGATCATTTTTTATCAGTAAAAAATGTATCATATAATTTCCAATATTGATAAACCTATAAACTTACAACAATATATAGATAATAAACATGGAGATAAGAAAAAATCATGAAGAAAAATTAAAAAAAAAAAAAATAATTAAAGAGGCAGAAAGAGATTTTATAGAAGATAATAAAGAAGAGTTAGAAAGAGAAAGAATAGAAAGAGAAAGAATGGAAGAGTTAGAAAGAGAAAGAAAAAGAATAGAAGAGTTAGAAAGAAAAAGAATAGAAGAGTTAGAAAGAGAAATAGAAAGAATAGAAAGAGAAAGAGAAAGATTAGAAAGAGAAAGAGAAAGAATGGAATGGTTAGAAAGAGAAAGAGAAATATTAGAAGAGTTTGAAAGAGAAATAGAAAGAATAGAAGAGTTAGAAAAAATAGAAAGAGAAAGAATAGAGAGTAAAAAAAAAAAAAAAAGGAAAGAGAAAGAGAAAGAAAAAAAGAAAGAAAAGAAGAGAAAGAAAAAAAGAAAAAAGAAGAGAAAATAAAAGCTAATATTATTAGTAATTATAAACAATTATATATTCACCTTGAACAAATAAATAGTACTTATAATTTTCATAATGGAGCACCTAGTAAAATCTTAGGAGTTGTTCCTGTTGAAAATAAATCATTTGGAGATATTGTTAATATTATTTTTGATAATTCAGAGTATAAAAAATTAACTATAGGAAATATTTCTGAATTAACTATAAGTGTTTGTGATGAATGGGGGAAAAAAATAAATAATCATGGATTACCAATGAGTTGTGTTTTAGAGATCATCTAGGGAACTGCTGGAACTTTGTTCCACTAAAAAGTGTTTTAGAAATCATATAAATTATATAAAATTTATTTTTTATCAATAAAAATGAATCATATAATTTCTAATATTAATGAACCTATAAACCTACAACAATATATAGATAATAAACATGGAGATAAGAAAATTGGATTGAGAGGTTTTACTTATACTATGGGTTGGTATAATTTAATTGGACAATGGATTGATACTAACATTCGTAAATCCCCACCACCCAAAAAAATAATTTCAGATGGTTTTTATAATTTTCAACAAATAGTTGATGTATTTAAAAATTTTGACAACAGAATAACATTAACTGTTGATGAAAAAAATGGTATTGCTTGTTTAAAAGCAGAAGAATACCCAACAATAAGTTCAGTTAGTGATATAACCTATGGATTAATAATAACCAAAGAATTAAGAAAAATGTTAGGATTTAAAGAGAGTCATTATTTGGAAAATTCACCTCTTCTTAACCTCCCATGCCATGGTGAACAATCAATAGATTTAGTTCCTTATAAACAATTATATGTTTACCTTGAACAAATAAATAATACTTATAATTTCTTTGATGGTGCACCTAGTAATATTCTTGGTGTTATTCCTGTTGAGAGTAATCAATTTGGAGATATTGTTAATATAAACTTTAGTAATCCAGAGTATAAAAAATTAATATAGGAAATATTTCGAATTAAAAAGATGAAAAAAGACAAAAAATAGATAATCATGGATTCCAAAGTTGTGTTTTAGAGATATAAATTAAAATTCATTTTTTATCAATAAAAATGAATATATTCGGTTCTAAAAAGTATATAAATTTTATAATTTAAACTCAAATTTAGAAAGTAAATTATTTAATAATTTAAAGTCAAATTTAGATAGAGAATTACTTGACACTTTAACAAAATTAGACCTTGTGGTAAAAAGAATAGAGGAATCCTTAAAAAACATTACAATAAGTGCTGAAATAAAAGGTTCTTTATTTAAAAGTAAGGTGTTTTCATTTGGAAATGCCGGTAGAGAAAAAGATGTTGGTTATGTTGTGATAAGGCGTGGTTATATTACTGGTATTGGTCTGTCGAGTAAAAGGGCAAGTGGTGAAGTGCGAGTTGGTGTGTTGGTTGATGGAGAGCGTTTAAGTGGGTGTGATATTACTTTACAAACAACAACAGCAAAACATGATAATTTTGAACGCCCTTTTTTAGTTGAGGCTGGAAGTGTTATTAATTTTGTTAGTCTGGTAGATAATACAACTGTAGTTAATACTGTTGCCTCGTTATTGTTTGAATTCAAATAATATATATAAAAATGAAGCAACCAACGGCCCCAAATTTATACCCTGATTTAAATAGTGAAATACTAGATTCACAACCGGACTATGGAACTATCCATAGTGCAGAGCAGCCGGAAGTGGAACGAAGTTCCAGCCGTAGTGAACTCCAGGAACCAAGTCAAAATTATAGATTACAAAAAATCTCAGAGATTGAAAAAACATTAATTAATGAGAGAGATACTCGTAAAGCATTATATAAAAAATATAAAAGAGGAATAAATATAACAGATGGAGTAGACACAGCTTTTATGTCTGCTAGTATAATTATAGGAACTATTGGTTTAATTGTTCCTATTCTACTTCCGTTAGAAATTGTCGCTCTTGTATGTGGAGGAGTTGGAGCCTCTATAAAAATTGTTAGGCTTAGATTTATGAATAAAATTAAAAAACATGATAATATTAAAACTATTGCTAACAGTAAATTAAATAGTATAAAAAATTTAATCTCTAAAGCTTTAACAGATGGAGAGATATCTGAACAAGAATTTAAACTTATATTAGATGAATTAGAAAAATATAATGAGCTTAAACAATTAACAAAAAACTCTGCGGTTCCAAAAAACTATTCAAAAGAAGAAAGGCAAAAATTAATAGAACAGGGAAGACAAGAAGCAATGGAGATAATATCCAAAAATATAAAAACTGTATAATATTGAATTTTTATAATACGTTAGAAACCCCTCCTCCTCCATATTCAGAGTGAGGATTTTTATATAAATGTAAAAAAGGGGTTTAAGAAAAAACACCAATTTTTCATTGTTGTTTTTTCTTAAAAATTTACACATGTGTTATTTTAAATTTTACATTAGTGTGATTTTTTTGATTTTTTTTAACTAATTAGTAGTATAGGTATTGAGCGACCCTGGCTTTGGAGGAGTTGGGGGGGGGGGGGGTGAGCCAGGGTCGCTCAATACCTATACTACTCTTAATCTCTATAGCTTTATTCCGAAGGGGTCTATATCTGGAAAAATTCATATATACATGCATACATACATGCATACAAATCCTAAATAACGAAACAATCGGTGTATTTTTGTTTTCTCTCTTTCAACGGAACCCTTTATCCTGTATTTTTAATTTCTGTATAATGTATTTTTCTTTTCGTGACAAAGAAAAGCTATGTCATTAATTCTTGGTATTCAATAACTATTTCACTATCTGTTGATTATATCCCTTTTTGGTCAGGACACAAATTGAAATCTTAGAAAGCAAAATAATGCAGAATATCTTTGTTCAAAAGTAACATGTTGCATGTTGATCACACATCGATTGAAAATGGTGGTCTGCAGGATACCAAGAGGACAGTGTTCCCCAGACGAATGACGGTAAGGAGCCATCTCGGATACAGTCCAGCTAAAAGTCTGTTTGATAACTAGGGAAAGGACAAGTGCCGTCCAAGAACATGGCAAGTTTAGATACAAATACATTGATTTAATCCACTTCAGCAATGACCGATGTCACAATTAATATGACGACAATCGAAGCGAAAACAGGGCATGCGTAAACCAGGCGTTGTAATAATATAAAATCAAGTTATTTCTTTAAGACAACAACCATTGTAACGATAAAATTGCTATCAACGAACAGCTTGTGAAATCGGATTTAAGTGTGTCATATTTTATGTTCATTTACAGAAATCTAATGGAATAGGGAAACACGTTATACAAGTGTTTACTCGTACAATGTATTATTAACAATAATTTGGTGTAAACTTTCAAAAGTACAAAATATATTGATTGGTTGAAATAATATTTTCTGTTCTTAGTATCCCATTTATATGTCTAGAAACATATCCAGATACCTAGAAGTCTTCCATATAAGGACCGGTCATGATTGAAAGAAAGCAAACGTTGGAATGCAACTCTAAATATATTTTAACATTTTCTGTCTTCTCTCACTTTTCTTAATGTGTACACATGGGGGATTGGTGGCAGATTTTTTTTTAAATCGATACCTCTGTTTAAATTATTCTTATCTATTCTATGCTAACTGATGAAATACTGGGTTCTACCAGTGAGATATAACCAAAATCAATACACACTGTGGCGATATAGATATGCCGGAACTACTTTTTATTGGGAGATATAGTCTGATGTATTTACTGGTAAATGTATCAAAATTGATTTTTTTTTCTTATAGTGTTGAGTAAACACATAAATCCAGTTAATAAATGTCTGACTAATATTCTCGTTACAGCTATCAAATATGGCAGACAAAAAGTGTATTCAACACAAATTCATTCGCGTGTGAAAAGGAATGATTATATAAACTAGTTCCATTCTTTCGTCATAAGTAAGCATAAAATAAAAATAAGTTTTGTTTGTTTTGAATGGATATGGGTTATATCTCATCTCGAAATGATACAATTTTCACATTTTCACTCGCGCTACGCTCGTGAAAATATGAAAATGTATCACTACTCGATGAGATATAACCCATATCCACTCAAAACAAACACGTATCCTCTGTATATTTTGTATATTATAAATCGTATTTAATTTGTAGAAAGAAATACACAAACAAATTTATCGAAACATTTTTTTTTTAATAGAAAGCTATGCCTATAACGTAATCCATTTTCTTGGTGAATATATAGTTATGTATTACTATATGAAAGTCTATTCTGGATACTTTGATTTTATTTGGTTGCATAATAAGTATAACAATAATCTGTCCCCGATCAAGTTGGATCATACACACATATCCATACACACAGAATTCTCTCCCTCTCTCTCGTTGTCTCTCATTATCATTTCCATCATCATCATCGGACACCTCACGCACAAGCATCCGATACTGTCAGACGCCCATCCTGATATCCCTATCAAACACATGTGATTCATGGTTAAACATAATAATTATTGACTTACAGAGGCTCTTAATAATGTTAAAAATACCGATCCCGTGGCCTAGTGGTTAAGACATTCGCTTCGGGAGCGGAAGGTCGAAGGTTCTATCCCCGACAGGGGGACGTTCTGATATGGCCGACTGGTTAGCCGCCAGGTAATTAAATAATGGTTACCGGTTGTCTTCCTGCCTGGTGCCTGGCATAAAGGAGGGAACTGGGAAGGTACTTGTGAAAGAAAAGAGGTGTCTCATAAGTCAAAACTGCTGGCCCTTTCAATAGGGGTGACACTATAATAAACAAACACTTTATAACTTGGGCCCTCTCCTTGTGGTGTTAGTGCTTCCGCCCAATAATGGGGACATCATAGGTCCCCAGCAGCGACATATGTAAGTTGCTAAACGGGTTCTATGTCCCTTTTTGCTTAAGCGCTTAGTACACAAATATAGCTGGTTGTCCCAAAGTCAGGTTAATGTAACCAACTGGGTGTGGTATTAGTCCTCTTGTCTACGGCGTGATATCGCAGCAATATGTCACTAAAATATGTCAGTGGGACATTAAACTGAAGCAAATAAAATTGTATACATATATATTAATATAATGAATGTGTCGAAACAATACCTGTTGGAAAGGCTACGATAAAAAATAACAACTGCGTCTTACCATATTCAATTTTCATCTGCGTCTTACCATTTTGTAAAAATCATTGTTTTATTAACAAATATTTTTCTGCTTCAAATGGCACTTTGACTCATGACGTGAAAATGTATATTTGCCTTATATTAAGCAAAAAACTCGAGTATTAATACTATTTGAGGGTGAAAACGCTGGATAAAGATATTTAAACTGCGTCTTTTATTTATTTTTCGCAAATTCTTTTCTACCTCGAATTCCCAGTTTGGTATAACTTTCGTTTTTCAAAATGGATTTGCAAGTTACATGCACCAAACTAAGCTAAAAATTTAGGAGCGTGTTCATATAAACATCTACTTGTTATCATGCATTTCCAAAAGAATCAGTAATGGACAAAAATATAACTTTTGCTTCCCTAGATAACAATGTATACACTTTTAGCTTGGCCTGATACAATACCATCTAGTAAACAAGAGCGCATGGTATACAATGGAATGGCCTATCTACAAAATAAATTCAGCTGATCAGGTTTAAAATGGTTTGCGTAGCAGAAAGTCTTATATTTTGTTCGGACACATTCTTAAACACGGAGAAGAAATTTAGTTTGCAAATCATTATTTCATTGTGACCATCTGAGTTATGAAAATTAAAAAAAAATATACCCGACTAGGTATCTATCCCACAAAGCTCGCTAACAACGCCTGTATGGCAAAGATCTAAATTTCTGTCTTACCCACTGGACCAGTGAGTCAACAATTTTGTAAAGATGTGTTGTTTTTTTTATCTTATTTAATAAGATTTATACATGTATTTGTTAACGGACCATAGTTTAATATATCTCCGAATGCTTGCTCGTTTTCTTTTCGCATTACAGTTTATTAAAATCACGCTATCTCCAGCATCGATTATCTACACAATTTAATTTAATGCAATTGTATTGGAAAAAAACCTGAACATTATTACCACTTTGTGATAAGGCAGAAAATAAAATTTTGAGTAAAAAGGAGGGAAATTTAAATACATGTACAGCCCCAAAATTTTGCCCGGCTACCAAAAAAACAGAATGCAAAATTCATTGTGAAATCAGTACTTAAAGCAAAAAAACAACAACAACAAAAAGCAAATTACGGACACTGCCAAAAAATTGACCATATTTCGTTGGCATCAAAACGGCAAAGCGGTGTCATGTTGTTATTGTTTGCATGAGACGTCATAATTATTATCAGCTATCATTTTGAGCGCGTTTGATTT
>CM037780.1:0-50000 GCA_021229015.1 Solen grandis | reverse complement strand
GGGTATTTTAAAAATAGAATTTGTTAAATAACAAACATTGCATTTGATGCAGTAGAAATTTGAACATTTATTTTGCAGATAATGATGGCAATAACAATATGGTGGTTATGTTTTTGGATATGGAGGCAAACAAGGTAAGTAGGTAAATTTTATCTGTCAGTCAGCCAGTGGTGGCAAGGTAGTCCGCAACTGCAAACTGAAATACATTTGTTTTCGTCATATGATCTGTATTAGAGTGACCTTTGCTGTGTAAATAGTGACCAAACAGTTCCCAATCAATACTTTGTGAATGCCTGAGCCTGGAAACTTCAAACTTAGTATGGAGATTTGTCATGACCAGTAGGTGAACACTATCCTTTTTTGAGTCATTAGGTCAAAGGTCAAGGTCACAATGACCTTGGATGTGTAAATGACCAAGCGGTTTCCAATCTTTTAACTTTAGAACGCCTGGGCCTAGAAACTTCATATGCAGTATAGAGAGGGGTTATGACCAGTAAATGAACCCTATTGATTTTGGGGTCCCTAGGTCAAAGGTCAAGGCCACAATGACCTTGATTTACTGGCCTTATTTTGTGATACGGCCACCAAGCATATGAGGGGGGGGGGGCGTATATGTTTTACAAATATTTCTTGTTAAACTAGAACTGCCGCCTAGCACTTAGGGGCTGACAGATACCTGTTGAGACCCCCTCCTCTTTCTTACTGCCTTACCAAAGAAAGTGCATAGGTTCAAAAATTAAAGAATTAAATCAAAGCGCTGAAAGCGCTGAAAGAACAGGGTTTTTTAAGATGAAAGTTTTTGTCTGGTGTACAATTTTTGTTTGGTTATAGTCAATTCATGTAGGTTATCTAACTTTGCTGATGTAGCATTTTTGAGATCCGTTTACATTTGCTAGAGCGCAAACAACCTGGGCTGATTTGTTTGTTTGATGGTTTTAACGTCCCACCAACAGTATTTCAGTCATTTGGAGACGATGTCTACTTGAAAGAGATATAGTGCTGCAACACTGCAGTATAAGCCGTGGACATCTGGCATGATACCACACCCAGTCACATTATCCTGGACCAACCAGTCCTGGAACTACCTTTATATGCTGAGCGCCAAGCAAGGGAGCAATACCAGTACCATTTTTAACGACTGTAGTATGTCGTGGCTGGGGATCGAACTGACTACCTATGCATCTGAGGCGGACGCTCTAACAACTGAACCTGGGTTAACTGCAGATGAGTAATACTGTTGCGAGTACAATAGCTCTCATTTTCTTCTAAAATTGAAATACAAACTTGTCTTAAGCGGCCAACCAAGGGTACTAAAATGTGACCTCTGAACAGAGGTGATCGTTCAATGAAGGTTAAACATATAACATCCTATTTTGGGATATCAAAAACTGACCGCTAGATGCAGGTTGACCGCTTAATACATGTACAACTGTACAGCGATACCAACCGACAGCATTTCAGTCAACTGCTTCAGCAGGATACCACACGCAGTTACAATCTGACACTTGGCCAATATATTCTAGACCTACCCCTATTATACTTAGTGCCATGCAAGGGAGGTATATCAGTTCCATTTTTAAAAACTTCGGTATGTGGCAAAATGTGAATAAACCAATGACGTGCTTCAGAACTACTAGGCAATCAGAGATGGTCTGGTTTTTGGAGGTCGTCTGCTCGAGATGGATAATGTTTGTCGCACTGCAGTTTCTTACTGTACACATGTGGTGTGATATCACACCCAGTAACATTATGCTCTCACTGGACCAAGCAATTTTAGTGGACAATCTAACCCCGCGGCCAGCATGAACGGTAGGCTAAATACAATGGGCAGAAATATATTTGAAGATCAAGCGCAACGTGTTGTAAACAATGGTCTCTGATAGTTACACAAACCCATTGTGCTCTTGTGAATGGAGCTATTGTTAAACCAGCAGCACGTGATGATAAAAATTCAAGGAATTATTACCTGTAATGTAAGAAACAGTGGACAAACAAACATTTTGTATCATTTTAATGTTTGTGTAGTGAACATAATAAGAATATCAAACAAACGATAACATTTTGCACTAACCTTGCAATAGTTTCTACGAATGACACAGTGCATCAGTATATGAATTTAATAAACATGAAATATTGCTTGAAATAATGCTTGAAATATAATGAAAAAATATTAAAAATGATCTAATTTAGAATGTTTGACAGTTTTGTAAATCTAATGCCCATATTTTTGTCAGAAATAAGTGGATTAAAACCAAACTCGACCTTCATCTGTAAATGATATGAATGAAAAGGACTTGTCAACATAACGTTGCATAAAGCATGATTAGGATGGCGTTTACTAACCTCACTAAAATACATGTTGATTAAATGGCATTACGTAATTCTTCAAGTAACTGAGCTAAAATTTACCGTAATAATGGTTTGCAGTAGTATGGTCAAAATGCATAAAACAAAAAACAAACAACAATAACAACAAAACACATTAAATTACTACTTGCAACTTTTCTATATTCAAAATAAATGTATACAAAAGAAAAAAAACAAAAGCACCGCTAGGTGGAGGCAAAAGACATAGAAAAGGTTAAGTTTCATGTTAATACCTTCTATATTTTTTGAGTTACAGCCTAGACAGAAATGAAGTATGAAAATTTACAAAGGGCAATAACTCAAATATGCACATGAAAGTTATGGTTGTTGGTCACTGCACCCCCCACCCTTGATGAGATCTATCCACATATGAAGTTTTATGTTGATACCTTTTATACTAAAAGTTTAAAGTACCGGTAATATAAATAGGCACATGCATATATATTTCTGAAATAAGTTTATCTCTTTATAATAAGCCATTATTAATGAGTGAAATAATCTGTAAGAATGCTGATGTCTGAAGTGGGTCTGATATGAATATAGAACATTTACATACAGGCACAAAAGATCAAAAGAACTTAAAGAAAGAACTTTTTAAAATCAAAATATTTACATGCATTTGGCACAAAAGATCAAGTTTAAAGAACATGTTAAAATCAAGAACATATTTACATGCATTTGGCACAAAAGATCATATGAATTTTTTATATAAGGATTAATGCAAGGAAAGTTGACAATATGTTTTACATGGACAGCAGTCCGACGTCGATGAATAGTCGACCACAATAGCTTGGACTGTTCTCTTAATAGTCAAGCTAAAAATAAACTTTCAGTTTTTGTACTTTTACAAGTTCGTGCTCAGGTGAGCTAAGAATTATAAATATCAAAAACTATCAATGATAATGATGATGCTGCTTTGTCAGTTTTTGTAAACACATCAGATTAAAATGAAAACAGCTGAGTAATGAAAAAACACACACACATGACTGATAGATCTTATACATATTGAAACATTAAACTGCTGATATGATATGGTAAAATAGCACAAGGCATAAAAAGTAATAACAAGAGGGCCATGATGTCCCTGGATCGCTCACCTGATATCATTAGGCTATGTAAAATCAAGTGACCCCTGGGGCAGAGCCAATTTTGACCCCAGGGTCATGATTTGAACAAACTGGGTAGAGGTCTATTAGCCCATGTTACATACCAAATATCTAAACTCAAGACCTTGTGGTTTTTGAGAAGAAATTCTTCTAGCTTTTTTCCAAAATAAGTCTATGTAAAATCAAGTGATCCCTGGGGCAGGGCCAATTTTCACGAAATATCTAAACACCAGGCCATGTGTTTTCTAGTTTCCTAAAACAAAGAATTTTCAAGTTATTTCTATCTTAGCCTATGTAAAATCAGGAGACCCCAATGGCGGGGCCAAATTTGACCCCAGGGCCATGATTTGAACAAACTAAATATAGATCCACTAGACAATGCATGAATCATGATTTGAACAAACTGTGTAGAGGTCTATTAGCCCATGTCACATACCAAATATCTAAACTCCAGGCTTTGTGATTTCTGAGAAGAAGATTTTTCAGGTTTCTCCTATATTAGTCTATGTTAAATCAAGTGACCCCTGGGGTGGGGCCAATTTTGACCCCAGGGCCATGATTTGAACAAACGTAGAAGAGATCCACTAGACAATGCTACACACCAAATATCTAAACACCAGGCCTTGTGGTTTCTAAGAAGATTTTTCAAGTTTTTTCCTATATTAGCCTATGTAAAATCAGGGACCCCTTTGGTGGGGCCAAATTTGACCCAATGGTCATGATTTGTAAAATCATTTGTAGAGACCCAGTAGACAATGCTACATACCAAATATCTAAACTCCAGGCCTTGTGGTTTCTGAGAAGAAGATTTTTTCAAGTTTTTCCTATATTAGCCTATGTTAAATCAAGTGACCCCTGGGGCGGGGCCAAATTTGACCCCAGGCCCATGATTTGAACAAGCTTGGTTGTGATCTACTAGACAGTGCTGCACACCAAATATCTAAACCCAGGCCTTGTGGTTTCTGAGAAGATTTTTCAAGTTTTTCCTATATTAGCCTATGTTAAATCAAGTGACCCCTGTGGCAAGGCCAATTTTGACCCCAGGGTCATGATTTGGTCAAATTTGGTAGAGATCCACCAGACAATGCTACACACCAAATATCTTATCTCTATGCCTTGTGGTTTGAAGAAGATTTTTCAAGTTTTTTTTCCTTTAGCCTTTGTTAAATCAAGTGACCCCTGGGGCGGGGCCAATTTTGACCCCAGGGTCATAATTTTTACAATTTGGAAGAGGTCTAAGATATGCACACCAAATATCTAAACTCCAGGCCTTGTGGTTTCTATGAAGAAGATTTTTCAAGTTTTTTTTTATTAGCCTATGTAAAATCAGGTGACCCTTTGGCAGGGCCAAATTTGACCCCAGGGCCATGATTTGAACAAACTTGGTAGTGATCTACTAGACAATCCTGCACGCCAAATATCTAAACCCCAGGCCTTGACGTTTCTGATTTCCCCGGGGGGGGCCAATTTTGACCCCAGGTCATAATTTTTAACAATCTTGGTAGAGAGTCATAAGATCATGCTACATACCAAAAATCAAAAGGCTAGGCCTTGTGGTTTCGGAGAAGATTTTTTTCCTATATTAGCCTATGTTAAATCAAGTGACCCCTGGGGCGGGGTCAATTTTGACCCCAGGGTCATAATTTGAACAATCTTGGTAGAGAGTCATAAGATCATGCTACTTACTAAAAATCAAAGGGCTAGGCCTTGTGGTTTCGGAGAAGAAGATTTTTAAAATTTTCATTTTTAAAATCAATTTTTAGCTCCTGTGACCTAGATTTTTGACCAATCAAAATAACTTTGGTAAAGGGCCCCATATTGAACATTTCTGTGAAGTTTTATCAAAATCCAGTGAGTAGTTTAGAAGGAGATATTGTTTAAAGAAATTGTTGACGACGGACGCACGCACGCAGGCACGCACGGACGACGGACAAAAGGCGATCACAAAAGCTCACCATGAGCACGTTGTGCTCAGGTGAGCTAAAAACAGTTCTACAGAAAAATGACAAAAGGCCATACATCAATGAAAATTGATGCAAGCATGACATATCTAATATATGCACTTGTGCGCTTTGTACTTATTACTGAATATCTAATCAAGGGTAGTTACAAAATACACTAATGTAAAAATTAAAATCAGTCTAACTGTAGCCGAGAAACAGTGTAGACAAAATATATAGAATAAATTTAACAAAATACATGTATATCAAAAGTACCATAACTCATTTACATGACTAGCGAACAATATGTGGAATTTGATGTGCCAAGATATGTCAACAATGTACAAAATTATACTGATACTTTCATCTACTATGAAGTTAAATATAAATCAAACAAATGGTAACTGAGATACATGTATATAGTGTGAACAATTTATGCTAAATAAATACAAGCAAGGGCCACAACTCCTTTAGAATGTATCCAATCAAGATGTTCCAACAATATGTGAAACTAGACATGATACTAAAATATTGTGAAGTTTTATCAAAATCTGACTTTTGGTAGCAGAGAAATAGTACATAGTTTGCCTTCAATCTGACGGAAAGATGCGACTTCTATATATAGTGCCCTCAGATTCTAAATATGTGGGGGTATATTAACCCTTTACCTCATACAGATGCATTTTGACACCCTTAACAAGGAACATTTCATTGTTATGCAAATTTATCACATTCACATTTTTCCAATTATATGAAACAAATGACTAGTTATTAAGGTAAACATGGCACTTAAAATATTGTTTGAACACTTAATAGTTTCTTTTGTGAATGTTTGGGCGATAAGTGACAAGCACAAACAATAAGTTCTTTAATCACAATGACATTGTAAAGTTTGAGAACATTTCCTCAATTTATTTTGCAAAAGGTGACATATAGGCCCGTTGGGCCAGGTGTATTGTGTATTTGTACATGAAATGTGTTGATATTTATATATATGTACACATGTCACTATAATAAAAGAATATCGTATCTTATCTATAAAAATGTGTTTTTATTGTGTGTGTGTAGGGGGGGGGGGAATGCAAAACTTAACAATAAAATTGATAAGCTTAATATCCACATTTTTGTACTTTGAGACATAGATTAGTAACAAATATTTTGAACTTAAATATTTTACACTGATTGGGAAAAAGGTTCTTAAAGCTTACATTAATAGTTCCTGGGTTGGATCAGTACTTTGCACCTGGGAAGGTCTTGAAAAATCTTTGTCAAAAATGGGTATCTAATCTACTTTGAATCTATAGTCGAGTATGTGAAACAAACAAGATAGCAAAGACTTTACTGTTTGACAGTATTGGAAATCCTTTTAACATTAAATATTTTCTGATTATTGCCACACCTAAAATGATAGCAGCTGCAAATATTGCAAAAGTAAAGTATCAAATGCACATCTGAAAGAAAAATGCTTAAAGTAAAAGATCAAATGTACATTTGAAAAAAAATGCTTAAGTACATTGGTTTTGGAATACAATAAGTTATCAAGCCAGAGAAAACAAAAAGTGAAAATAGGCCTCAAAATAATATGAGAATAAGTTTTAACAGTCAATTCTGTTCTTACAAAACATCCATGTTTACAGATGATGCTTACAGCCTTTATTTCGGACCATGCTTTTACAAGGAATGATATTTAAATATTATCCTCTTTGACCTACCCAGTTGACCAAGTGGTTAGAGTATCCACTGTGGGAGCAGGAGGTCGTTGGTTCGATCCCCAGCAACGACATACCAAATTCATAAAAAATGGTACTGGCAGTTATACTACTGTTATAGCTCCCTTGCTTGGCACTCAGCATATAAGGGTAGTTTGCCTGGTGTAAGGAAAATGTGACTGGGTGTGGTATCATGCCACATGTCTACGGCATGATACTGCAGTGTGGCAGCACTATATCTGTCTCAAATAGACATTGTCTCCAAATTACTGAAATACTGTTGGCGGGACATTAAACCAACAAACAATTAACATTACATTTCTGTGCTGCATAAGAATTACAATAAAAAATAAATGCTAGGATTAATATTCTCAAACTGGTCAAGTGGTACTGGTATAGTTCCTTTGAATGGCGCTAACCATTTAAAGGTACCGGTATATCCAAAACTGGTTGACCCAGTGTCAGGATAATATGACTGTGTACAGTATCCTGCCATGTTTTTGAAGTAATACTGCAATGTGGCAGCGCTATATCTGTCTCAAGTACACAGTCTCAAAATAACTGAAATACCGTGAATTAGATATTATACATGTACCAGGTTTACTCAACAAACTATGTTCTCAAAGTGAGATATTTAAGATTTTTTTTGACACTTTTAAGTCTGGACAATTTCATATATATCTGCAATTTCCTTAACAATGGTGCTTGAAGATTTACAAGACAGCAGCAAACCTGAACATTTTTTGTTGATAAATGCCTGTATTGGGCTGGTATGTGACTTAAAATGTCATAATTCTTTATACGTTCATTAGCTCGCTCAACATGAATCCTACTTCTTCCAATCTTAAAACAAAGTTCTGCCTCCTCTTTGGTAAAATGACCTTTGCTTGACATGAAAGGAGGAATATTTAATGAAACGCCAGCATGCAGTTTGTCAAATATATTGAAACCTTTGTCAGCCAATATCATGTCGCCTGGCTGTAACTGGTCAAGTAACCTAGAGTGTTCAACAATGGCTGCATCTGATGTTGACCCTGGATACAAATCAGAACAATATACTAATGCTGCATTAGGAGCGACACAGGTAACGGCTTTGACAGTATGCCTACTTTTGTAGTTACTGTACGAAAGAGACGGACAGTTCATGTCAGATGGAACATCTTGAAAGACCTCTGTAGCATCCATAGCTATCCTGGCAGAACTAAAGTTTTCAAAAGATTTTGGCATAGACCCCTTACATTTCAACTGACTAGGGATACCAACAGCTTTCAAGACACCATCATATAGAATTTCATGCAGCAAAGAAATGTAAGTGTTGATAACATTTGACACAGTTGCCCTGCTTGTATTGAATCTCTCTGCTAAATCTAAGTCCTTGCAGTTTAACCTTAACTTCATCAGGACCATTAAGAGTTGGTCTTCTAGACTGAAACAGGTAACTGTCCATCCAGCATAATAATTGAAAGGTGCCATTCTTTTAAGCATGTTGGCCAACACGTTGAAATTATCCGCTGGCAAGGAAGTATACAGCAACATCTGTGAATAAAACGAAAGCATTTTGTTGATATGATGAAGACAAATCGTAGATGTGTGGACCCAGAAAGGGGGCCGACAGGGATAATTACCATGCCCAGTTCTAAGTATGAAATTCACTAACTGTACATGGGGGGTGGGGGAGACCACACTTGAAAATCACGGTATGAGGAAGGGATGCCAAATTCCAGAGGGGTCATGTCCCTTTTCCCCACTATTTTATGCATGATTAAGGCATATTAGCCAATTCTCAGGTATGGTCAGGACCCACGGTACCCCCCTCTGGATCTACTTCTATATGACGATTTGATTAGTATATCTACCATTGCCTAAAAGTGTGTTTGTACTTATGGCAGAGACAGGAAATTATTAATGCAAAACAATACATTTTCCTTCATATCGTTAAAAATCATCATATTTACCAGAAATATATTTGCTTTAGATGGGGAGGAAATTAGCATTGAATAATTATATAGAGGCTAACCTTATCTGTGTCTTGAATGATGTCCTGTAACTTCATTTTTGGTTTTCGCAGCCGTAACGTTTCTACTTCTCTTTCCAGACCAGCTATCTCCATTTCCAGGTCTTGAACTAAAAGAACAGTTAATGATTAAAACCCCTATCATAAAGATAATTTGGGCAGATTATAACTTGGCATTGGAGACCCTTTAAGTCACCATGTACTTCGGCACAGAGTAGTTCTCGCATCTTGTGCTTAATTTTTAACTCAAATGAAAATGAGATTGTGGTCATTTTGTGGTTATAATGTTGGACCTGTTATCCAGAGACCCAAGTTCAATCCCCGGCTGTGCCAAGCCAAATTTCCAACTTCATAATATATTCTTAATATGGGTATTCAACATAAACCTACTTCAAGCAACTGCTCTTTCAACTCGATAACTGAAGATTTTATTTACTTTCTTAAGATGCTTTTTTTCCTTAATTCAGTCGGACAGCAAGTGATCAAGTTAAATATAAAAGGAATGGTTTTTGCATAAACAAGTTTATTATATTTATTCATATATACCAGATTTCACTTGTACTGTGTGTTCTCCATCAGTATCCTCACAGTCAGGAATTTGTAAATGGTAGCTGTGATCAAGAGCTGAAGCTCCATCCCCTATAGCTCCATGTTCCTCAGTTGTGGACACTATCTCACTAAATGACTCTACCTTTTGTCTTTTTCGTCTATATTGGAAAGAAGCAGTTACTGTAATATCATTTTGATAAATAAAAACCTAAAAGCTGTTTTTGTTAAAGGGATGATGGTTTTGAGCTTTTGTAAACTTTGCCTTTGTTATTGAAATATTAATTACAACATGTGGTGTGTGTACTAAAAACATACCTCAATTAAATGAGTGCTGTCTGGAAACTTTACAAATCAAAAATCATTTTGTAAAGCCAATACCCTGCTAGCTTGTGCAAATATTATGCCTACAGCAATATTGGTAAGTACCTTTATTCTGCTTCAATCAGTTTTGTTTCTCAGGTTTAACGTCCAAGCAACAATATTTTAGTCATTTGAAGACTCAGTCTAATTGAAACTAGGAGTTAGTCAATAATATGAAGTCCTATTGAGACAGATTATTACTGTGATATAGTGTTGCCACAAGAGATATGTGACATGATACCTAACCCATGCAGTCTCATTATCCTGACACAGTGTCAATCATTTCTGGAACTGAGTGCGAGGTTCATCAGTTTAAACATTTGCTTTTATAAAGTTCTATCTGGAATGATAATATTATTATAATATTTTGTTAGACAATTATTTCTGGTTGAAAATAATAAAACATTCTTATTCATGTATACCTTTGTGGTGTGGGTATCTCTGGAAAGCTGCCAACATTTTTGCTGAATGTGAAAATGGTTGGTCCATTTTCCTTCTTGCCATCAATGAAGTGACAGCTGCAAATTCGGTCATTGCTGTTGACCTCCCTGTCTGCACGTCTGAATAGGTCCAACAAAAATAGTTCATACAATGATGAATCAACATTTCATAGTATGATTACATATGTATATGCAAAAGCACTGCTTATTTAGTGCCATGTCATTTTCGCAAAAACCATAAAGTTTCATCACTGCCAGGGTGATGTTTAATACATGTAATAAATGGATTCTACATGTTGATACTCATAGCTTTGAATTTAAATGTAAAGGTATGTATATTGATATACTTATATACTTCGGGTATTTACATTCACTTGCATATTTAAATATGCTAATAACCGCTGTCTTAAATACTCTCGTTAAATAATTTTCAAATCCTTTGGTTTATGATGTTAATAGTTATAATATCCATTTTGGATAATATCGGAGTCATTTACGAGAAATATCCGAAGTACTGTTCCATGTCCGAAATAGGGCGACATTTATAAATACGATAGAAATAAAGGGTTTCATTTGGTCAGATATGGACAAAACTAAATTTAGAAACATATTTGCCCCCTCAATATAGGTTTATTATGATGAAAATCATTAAAACCACGAAAATTCATAAACTTTTTTAAAATATCCGAAGCAATAGTCACCACCCGAAATAGGGCTGCTTTATTTAAACACTGAAATCTAAACGTTAAATATTGTTAGATCATCGCCATACCTACAGCGGTCGACCCATTTTTTCTACTTTCCTTCACGTTCGTGGGGAAGCGAAACAGACTACAGGTCTGTTTTCCACCGGTTCGGTGGGAACATCCGTAGGCGAAACAGTACACAATCGTCTGCCGATGTACCCGGATGTGGAATTTCAAAAGTGAAAGTAAACGAGACTTACGCGCCATTATATAGGGATGCTGACCTGAAAAATCTCCGAATTTTGTTGCGATTTGTGCCACTTTGCGCATTAATTTTTTTATTACAATTTATAACTTGTGAATTCCAGCACCAATTTCAAACACATTTCAATTTAGCATTGATATACATAATGCAGCCGTATTGAAATAAACAAAGAATTAATCACCATTGAGAAATTATAAAGGAAGAAGAATTTGGAACTATTTTTTCCGCGCAGTAAACAAGCGGGAAATCTGAATGTTGTGTAGTACAAAATTGTTGCTTCCATAGAACAGGGTTGCAAGCAACCCTGTTCAAAAATCATCTTGCACATTAATTTTGAATCGTTCCAAACTGCTCTGAAAACAGGAAAGGTTCAAATAAACTCAAGTGGAGTTTAATGTTGCTGCATTATTGTAGGAAGCAGGTAAAAAAATGCAGTTTACATATTTAAGCTACCATAACTGTAAAAAGATGCCATCTATCATATCTGTTAAAGAATAAAAAGGGAAATAACTCAGTCTGTTATAGATCTGAGCCAACCTTACTTTGTTGTTTGGGGGGGGTATTTTAAAAATAGAATTTGTTAAATAACAAACATTGCATTTGATGCAGTAGAAATTTGAACATTTATTTTGCAGATAATGATGGCAATAACAATATGGTGGTTATGTTTTTGGATATGGAGGCAAACAAGGTAAGTAGGTAAATTTTATCTGTCAGTCAGCCAGTGGTGGCAAGGTAGTCCGCAACTGCAAACTGAAATACATTTGTTTTCGTCACATGATCTGTATTCTGACACTTCCTTGAATAGCACATTGAACATTTTTAATATGCATGTCAAAAGACTTTTAAGATATTTTGGAACTGTAAAAGAACAATAGAGTTACTACTTCATCTGTGCTGAGGCTTGTTCATTTTTATGTGTTCTTCACAAAACTTGCAGTGTATGTTTAAAAATAAAAAATCTTAAGTTGAATCAGAAACATTCCAGATATTTATTTTCACTGATTAGGTCTAGTCACATGACCACATCCGGAAACCTTACTGCTTTCAGTACTGCCTCTTTGCATCATGGGTCTTCCTTCACCTTAATTAGCTTGATGTCTCTATGTGACTTAAATACTGTCACAGCACCAGTGGACACATCACAACAACAATAAAAGTTCTGGAAAAGAAAATCTGGAAAAAGTTCATACAAACTATTTGAATTGTCACCTTATTTATGAACTAGTTGTACATGTTTTTCATTTAGATAAACACTCAATACTTGTGCAGGATCAGTCACAACATTGTTGTAAACATAGCCTTATCTTT
The DNA here is from genome assembly GCA_021229015.1 of Solen grandis. Classification (NCBI taxonomy): domain Eukaryota; kingdom Metazoa; phylum Mollusca; class Bivalvia; order Adapedonta; family Solenidae; genus Solen; species Solen grandis. The sequence goes on along the minus strand of CM037780.1, from coordinate 37,253 downwards.
AAACATAAGTGGTTTGTTAGTTACACACATTGAATTAACATGCTTTTTCCCCCCTAGGGTTTCCTGAAGTTGTTCCCAACATTGCAGCATACTTGTAGATTTGAAGAGTCTTCATTGATCATTGTTCCTACAGGTATCTCCTAATTATGTTTTTCTTTTTAAATGTATTATACAGTTATCAGTGTTTTTAATTAGCTGGATGTGCTTTATGACTGAAATACTGTCGTAGCAACAGATGACGGTAATTATCAGTTAAATATCACTGATTGGCACAGAACTGTCAAACATTAGTCGAATGTTACCAAAATCAAACTTGACATGTGTGTCAATATGGAAAGTTCCACAATCTGTATGTAACTCCTTTCAGTTCTATTCAGTTTGGTGTTCAAAAACTATATCAACAACAAGAAGCACATGATCTCAGTAAAGTAGGTAAACTGGTTGTTATGTGCTCCACACAGACTTCGATGGGATTATCTTATTAACTTTATGTGTATACACACCAATGCCTTCCATACCACACCTTCTTTCTTTGATACAGGAATATTTTAAGGACAGCGTTGCAAAGGTTTTAATTTCCAGACAATCAAAGCGATAAACTATCTCTAAAAATGTGCTCTTGCCATAATAAGGAAGTAAATGGTTAATGGCTGTTTACAGGGCTCACACACAATGCCATGACACATATTTATAAATGGTTGGGTCAATGTACAAGTGCTTTCTATACACCTGTAACCGAAATTTATAATAGATTCACATCTTGGGCTGGTTTCTGCTCTCTAACTCAAACAAACTTGGACAGAAGGTGTATCACTCTATCTCAGTTCCTTTCAATATTAACCAGCCATATTGCTGCAGATATTCCAGAGTAATGGCCCTTGATTTGATGAAAAATAGAGTTGACAGTGTCAGCTCTTTTACTGGAACAAACAAGACAAATCTTGGCTAAACTTGGTCATATTATTGGCAAAATATCCTTGATTCTTTTTATAACCAGCCACATTTCCATTTGCACTCCTGGTCCTTCATTTGATCAAAATTTGGACAAATTAACAGTGTCTGCTCTCTTGAACAAACATAGATCGATCTTTATGATACTTGTTTTTATCATACAAGGTCACAATGTTTATTGCTACTTTTTCTGGGTTCCTTTTGCCTTACACACTCTTAAGTTGTGGCCATGATTTGAGTGGGACAAATTAACATATCTTTTATTGGTCACAATAGTCATTGGTACAATATCTGGGTTCCTTTGGATAACCAGTCACATTACCCCTAGACACTTTAGAGTTGAGGCCCTTGATTGCTATGTTGAATGGTCATAAAAGCTCTTACTTGAACAAATGTGAACTGATCTTAACCATATATGGTCATAATGTATAAATATCAGTATTAAGGTTTCCTTTAATAACCAGCCATATCATCCAAGAAATTATGGTCATTGGACTGATTAAATAGCCAGACAATTTGTCATTATTCAAAACCTATTACTTATCAACTAATAGTATTTTAGCATTAACACCACATGACCTACATATTATATCTACATAATATATTCATATAGCCTTATTTTTAATTTCAGAGTACAAAAATATTATTCATATTAGACTTTCATAACTCTGTTGTTATTTTTGAACGACTTAACTCCCTTAAATCATCAGATGCTTTTTGTAAAGCATCTAAACATTTTGATCGACATGTCATCAATAATAGGTTTAAATTTGTGCTGTGCCATAATAAATTATGTCTGTTACACACTATTACAAATTAAACTCTTTTTCTCTATGAGAAGTGTTGAATCTTAATTTATATTTTCTCATTTGTGATGTGAAATAAAAAAGTCAATATACAATGTTGAGTACAATACCGAAATCTATTAGGACTCGTATACAGTAGTAAAACCTATATTGGACTCAGCTGGCGCCTCGTTCATTATATAGGTTTCTAAGCTGTGTCCAATAGATTTCAGTATCATTCTCAACAATGTATAATAACCTCATATAATTAACCACAATTTTTTTTGCATTCTGCTGGTTATTTATTTATCACCTTGATATTTTTTGTAATGTAGCTGTCTTTTTAAGAACATGTATCAGCATAAGTTGAGTTTAACATGCAACAAAAATGGATTTATTAAAAAGAATCTGATCGTTTTAGAATCTAATAAATGAATTCTCCTTGAATGTAATAAACAACTAACTATATAAGTAAATAACAGATAAAAATGGAATGACCAGACCATCTCATAGGCTAGTGCAAGCCTTAGTTGGAAGAAATAAGAAGATTGTCAGCCATCGATGGGTGAAGGATTCAGTGAAGAATGGAGAAATGCAGGAGATTAACAAATCACTTATTTATGGCAATTGTTCTGATTAAGTGAAATAAACTAGATATTGAATATTAAAGGAGAAATGCATTAAATAGAAATATATTTTTCTTTTTTTCGTCCACTATTTGATAAAGCTGGATTAAAAAAAAAGAGCTAAAAATAATTGTGTTGTGAGGGAAACATGCTTTACAGGAATGGGTATGGTAGGTTGGATAATTAAAAACATTTGTTGTGATTTGATAAAAATGATAATATATGATAAATAAATATAAAATAATTAAATTGTCATCCGCTCACCAAATATGAGAGGAAGTCAATAAGTTCATAGAACGAAGGGGTTAAATGAGAGGGAGGCTGAACATGTCTACCTTATTTTTCAATGTAATCCCCCCTTAGGTCAATGCATTTGGTCCACTTTTCCTTCAGGCAGTCTCTGCCTTTAAAATAGAAGTCTCCGGTTTCTCCTCCAGCCAGGCCTCTGTGGCCACCTTAAAGGCTTCGTCATCTCGAAATCTGGTTCCACGCAAGTTTCGAAACAGATAGTAATCACTGAGGGCCAAGTCTGGACTGTAAGGTGATTCAACTGCTCAAACCTGCACTCACAAATAGTAGCTTGTGCAACTCTTGACGTGTGGACAGGAGCATTGTCATGCAAGAGAAGGACAACAGCAGCAAGTTTTTCCCTTTGCTTTTCCCTAATAGCAACCCTTAATTGCCTGATAAGGTCAGCATAGTAGCCCCCTGTGATGGAAGTACCAGCAGGTTTGTAGTCTACCAATATTACCCATTTCGAGTCCCAAAATACCTTGGCCATAACATTTCCAGCTGATGGTTGTGTTCTGTGGCGGGACTGAGCCAGGGTGCTTCCATTGCATGGACTTTTTTTAGTGTCTGGGTCCCAGTGATGAATAAATGTTTCATCTCTAGTCAAAAGCTGAGTGTAGAACTCTTCTGGATTAGCATTGTAAAGAATTTCGGGACTTGGTTCTACTCTTTGCAGGTGATTCTGTGGGTCCAGGTTTCTGGGGACCCATCTGGCAGATACCTTTGACATACCCAAATGCTCATGAATTATGGTAGAAACACTTCCATGTGAAATACCACACTCTCTAGCAAGTTCATCAAGTTTGATTCTTCGATCATTTAACACCAGCCTCTCAACGAGGTCGATCATCTCCTGATTGATGACAACTGCCAGACAACCTGACCTGGGGTCATCTTTCAGGGAGATGCGTCCCTGTTTAAATTAAGATGACCACTTTGCCACTGTGGAGTACTGAGGGCTACTATTACCAAACACAGCAGACATGTGACGATGAATTTCTTTGGCATTTTCTCCCTCTTTACTGAGAAACTTTATAACAGCTCTGAACTTAATGTTCTGATTTGCCATCTTGACCTAAGGATATAGTGTCTCAACTACACTGCAAGAGCAAAAAATATACATGTGGACTGTACGGTTGTTTTCATTCAACTGACAAAGGTTTTATACTTAGATGGGATGAAATTTTTTTTAGCCTCCCTCTTAATTAACCCCTTTGTTCTATGAACTTATTGACATCCCCTTGTAAGGAACTGAGCACTTGACATGTACCATAAAATACATGTAGGATTGAAAATATATGTTCCATATTTGTTTAAGCAATATTTTGTACATTTTACAGTCAAAGTACCTTGTAAAAGGCTGTGACGTATATGGCTGTTGGACTTCATATGAAAAATATAAGCCATTTGAATATCAGCTTGAAAGTGGATGTTTGTGAACACAACAGAAGGTTTGCATTTTTTTTTCGACTATGTAAACATAGTCTTGTATTTCTTTATTACAGGCTGATTTAAATTTGCTAATTTTATTCAAATATTTTTTTTAAATTAATCACTCATACAAGCCCTTTAAAAAGACAGTTGTAATACAAAAGACATAATTATGAACACTATATTATCAAGGAATTTTGTTGGATACATGTGCCATTTGCAGAGCTCTTTTATTCCCTGCCTTGTGTTCATCTTGTCTGTCAGTCATAATTTATCCTAAGCATAACATCAAAACTAAGTGATATCAGTAGGAAACTGTATAGGTAGATAAATCTCCCAGGGAAAAAGTGTTTGTACAAATCATAATCTGATTAACATAATTTAGAAGTAATTATCTTTTGTTATTGCTTGTTATTACTAGTACTTAACTATCACCTTAAGCGCTCCATACAAGGAGCAATATTCAACACAGATGAACAATTTCTTTTGAATTTTCACCCTCAGAGCTTTTTTTTTTAAATTACCAGATAAGTAACATCACTACATAATTGCATTTTCATACAAACACAATATGGCTTAATGCAAACATAAATAGGAAATGACATCATGACATTGACATTGTACTTAATTGTGTCAAAACTTACTCTGGAGCAAGTATCAAAAAGAAACGTCAATGGTAGGTTGACTTCAAAATATGCAGTGTACAGAAACAATTACTCAGATTTGCATAATTTTGCATTTTTTTACTTCTTTATTTTTCCAACTTCTTGAGGTCATATGGTATAACAAAGTATCCATTCAGTGACAAAGTGCAATTTGGAGGGCATCTGCAAGCTCTACCAGCACTTACACAGCTAAAAACAGGCAAAAATATAATGAAAGATAATTTTTGCTTGCTCTCTAACTTAATTGTATCTATACAGTGTTATAAATTGACAAGTGGCACTTTGTGTCAACCAAGGATAATAATCTAGGAAAGGTTTTTAACAATACAGAGCTAAATCTTAAATGTTGATGGCTTGCTATATGCTCCCTGACTTCACTGTACACCTTAAGGTAAGTGTCCTCAGTTGGCACCACTGTCCACTTACTTGACAGTGTCTTATACAAATATGTGATTCTCTAGTACAGGTGGACAACATACTCAGTGTTTGCATCCCTCATTATTGTCTCTTACTGAAATAAGGATAATGGTGTTCTACAATCTTGTAATTTTTGCCAAATCATTTTTGTGGGCCAGGTCAACCTTGCATTCTTGTATGACCTTGTTTCATCTACTGTTTTTACTTGCTCACACATTAAAAGAAAATAAAAAATATGTAACAATTTAGCTTATATTTGTTAATGATACAGACATATTGTCCTGTTTTAGGAGAAGTCCGTCAACTTCTTTCGGCCATAGGTGGGACTGAAGTGCTGGTTCCCACAAGTGACACCATCACCGTTTGTGCTGATGGTGAATTGTTGACCTCAGGTTAGTATAGCATTATTATCCTCCGTGGATGGTGCAGGGATATAGAATTGCTGTGGTTTGTCAGAGCAAATCTAAAGCAATTTGACACCTTAAACTTCTTTTGTGTTTACCAGTACATCTCATTAAGTTAAAGTGCGCTGCAAACAGGGGGTTTATCACCATTTAACTTTATTTGTGGTTGCTTGCCTTGGGAGAAGAAAGTTGTGGGTTCAATCCCTTTTTGAGATATATAGGTATGGGCCAAACAAGAATTAAATAGGAAAAATATCAAAGAGAAATAACTAATAACCATAACTCCATGTATCTTATTTATCCAACTCAAAGGAGCAAATATTGAGTCATAATGTAGTGCTTAGGAACTTAAACACTTTAGAACTGTTTTGCTCACTAGAGCATGACATTCTTAAGATAAGCATCTAGAATCTTCTAGCATCAGTCTGTTGTTGTTTGGTATATAATATTGAGTCAACCTACTTAATTCTTGCTAATTTAAAAAATTAAGCCATACAGACCTATGGTTGTGAGAGCAAAAAAAGATATTTCAAAAATTAAAAAAATATCTTTTATTGTCAAATCTTTATTTCTTTAGCCAATAATGATACTTTTAATTGCTAAAATGAATTTGATCTGGCCTCAAAGTAGTCAGCTAGTTTCAGCATAAATTTAATGTCAAATTTTTTTTTTAGCTCACCAGAGCACAACATGCTCATGCAGAGCTATTGTGATTGCCTTTTGTCTGGCGTCGTGCATCCATGCGTTTTGCATCAACTTTTCTTTTAAATGACTACACCTTTTTATCAGACACCAAAGGCCTGGAGTACTTATATTTGACATGAAGCATTGTCTAGTTGATCTCTACAGAAGTTGGTCAAATCATGGCCATAGGGTTTAAATTGGCCCTACCCTCGGGGCTCACTTTATTTTACATAGGCTGATATAGGGGAGAAAAGAAAAATCATCATCTTAGAAACCACAAGGCCTGGAGTTAGGATATTTAGTGTGTAGTATTTTCTAGTGTATTTCTTCAAATTTTTTTCAGATCATGGGGATGAAATTGGCCCTGCCCCAGGGGTCATTTTGTTTAACAAAGACTCACTTATTAAATATTTTTTAGAATCCATAAGACTGTTTGGATATTTGGTTATGAATGTTTTCAAATCTTCACCATTGGGTCAAATTGTTCCAACAGTAGGGTTTACTTCTTTTTTATACCATACGTACAATTTTTGTGTGGAATTATGATTATATTGCTATTCTGTATGGATTTTATATTCAGAATGTTCATATTTTAAAGGGCAATGAAAGCATTATTTCTCAGGTGAGCGATTCAGGGCCCCCATGGCCGTCTTGTTTCTATGAATTCAAAGGGTCAGAATTTATATATATAGAATTTACATCATTGTTCACTTTTTCACATTGTCACTTTTCAGAAAGATGTGTTCACAAAGAGTGGATCTACCACTGCATTGTTAATGGAGAAATAGTCCATCCACGGTTCTATCTTGAAGAATTTGTAGCAGATAGCGATTCAGAAAGCAAAATTTTTCATGAAGATTTGAACAATACTGTAAAACGTGAGGTTAGAATTCAACCATCTGGTGCATTGTCTAACTCAAAAAAGAGAACTCAAAAACTGCAATGCTGTGTTTTCTGTGAGACTCTTTGTACAAAGTTGTCAAGACATTTAACACTGTGTCATTCTGATGAAATGGAGGTCGCAAGAGTTTTAGCATATGGAAAAAAATCAAATGAAAGAAGAAAAGGCTGGCTGCAACTAGCAGCAAAAGGCAATGCCTTACACAACACTAAAGTTAAAGAAGCTGGAAGTGGGACCCTAATTCCAAGGTACAGGCCAAGAGCAGGTACACCATTGAAAGAATATTTAAGCTGTGAGTACTGTAATGCACTGTTTGTTAAAACAGACCTTTGGAAACATCATAGGTCTTGCCCTAGTAAACCGTCCTGGGTGAAAAGTGATGGCCCTGTGAAGAATTCTAGACTCTTAGAGCCAGTTAATGTCAAGTGTTCAGAGGAAATGAAATCAAAAATTTTGTCAAATATGAGAAACGATGCTGTAACAGCCACTATAAAGACAGACCAATTGATTCTTGATTTTGGGCAACGGCGATATGATAAAACCGGTAAAAAAGTACACACTCATCATAATATTTCAAATAAAATGAGGGAATTAGCGAAGCTGACTCAAACAATGAAAGTAATGGACAGCTCTGTTAGCAGCTTATCTAAGTGTTTTGTACCAACTCGCTGGGAATTCACATTGAATGCCATCAAATCAGTTTGTGGATTTGAGCCCTCCACTCAGTTGTTCACAAAACCATCTCTTGCAATTTCACTCGGTGAAAGTATAAAGAAATGCGCAAAAATATTCCGAAATCAAGCAACAAAAGTTGGTGATACAGAATTAAAAAGTGGAGTAGACCAATTCTTAGAGTTGTTTGATGAGGAATGGGCAGATGTTATTGGTACTCACGCAAGAGAAACATTAGCTGATAGAAAATACAACAAACCCCAATGTTTGCCATTAGTAGAAGATGTTAAAAAGGTTACAAAATATATTGAGAAGGAACTCCTGAAAGTGGATGATATCACTGATAAAAATGAACAATATACAAGAATGGCAACGCTAACATTAGCACAGATCGTAATGTTTAACAGAAGAAGGGCAGGTGAGGCATCCAGACTGAAGAAAGTATCATATGAAAATGCAATAAAACACCAGTCCTCCATAGACAATGAGGTCATGAAGAGTTTGTCGAAATTTGAACAACATCTAGCACAAACTCACACAAGAATTGAGACAAAGGGGAAAAGAGGAAGAAAGGTTGCAATTATTTTAACAAAGGCAATGAAACAAAACATGGATAAACTTGTCAGACTTTGTAGCCCATATACAACACATATTTTTCAGAAACCTAATACAAGGTTTCCGATTAGAGCTACTGATGCACTTAGAAGTGTTGTCACTCAGGCGGGAATTAAGAAACCACAAACTTTAACATCTACAAATCTCAGAAAACAGCTTGCCACAATGTCGCAAGTTTTAAATCTTACCGAAATAGATCAGGATATCCTAGCTCGTTTTATGGGGCATGACCTGCACATACATCGGGAGTACTATCGTTTGCCTCAAAACACTTTAGAAGTTGCTAAAGTGACAAAGGTTCTACATGCCCTGAATAAAGGACAAATAGCAGAGTTTAAGGGAAAGGATCTCAACACAATTGATGTTATGGGGCCTTTAGGTAAGACTTATATTTATGGATTTTGACAAATTTATGCCCCTTTTAAACCTATTTTTGTAAAACTTTAGTTTACCATTGAATCCTTTCAAGTTATGTTTTAGCAAAAAGACATTTAAACATTGCACACAGAACCTTTCCCAATGTCAAAAAGAATGATAAATATAACTTTTTTCAATGATAAAATCGTAAAAATTCAAAGAGAATAACTTAACATTACAGCATAATGCAGTGTGGCGGTATTCTCAAAATTAGTGCGACTGTGCATAGACAAAATTTTGTTTGTGCTTCTTTTTCTACACTTTTCACCAAGTTTGCTGAAACTTGCAATCCTTCCTACTATATTAAAATTAGCATCTTTAATTTTATAATGATTCATCAAAAGTGCATAATGACTTTCCCCTTCCTCCTATAGGGAAGACTGTATAGTTCTTATTAAGGTAGTCCTACTGTAATAATTCTGCAATGTCTTTTATTGTACCATTATATTAGGAAACCTTGGTTGTTATGGTACAACTTAAGTTATTTATTAATGTTTATGCTTCAAGTCATGTAATATGACAATAACTTCAATGGAAACTTTTTTTTTATGCCCCCCTTCGAAGAAGAGGGGGTATATTGCTTTGCTCATGTCGGTCGGTCGGTCCGTAGGTCGGTCCGTCGGTCTGTCGGTAGACCAGACCTTGTCCGAGTGATAACTTAAGTTCTATTTGACCTTTAAGTCTCAAACTTCATGTGGTTGTTGCTCATGATTAGTAGATGACCCCTATTGATTTTGGTGTCATTACCTCAAAGGTCAAGGTCACAAGGTCACATGTTGTGTATGTATAATACCAGACCTTGTCCAAGTAATAACTTAAGTTCTATTTGACCTTTAAGTCTCAAACTTCTTGTGGTTGTTGCTCACGATTAGTAGATGACCCCTATCGATTTTGGTGTCATTACCTCAAAGGTCAAGGTCACAAGGTCACATGTTGTGTATGTATAATACCAGACCTTGTTCACTTTTTACTTTCGTTTTGATTATACATGTATCATATCAGTTTTGTTATATTCCACAAAAATAACAGTCATGATTATGAAAAGTAAATAATAAGATCAAATATTATTTTATAAAATAAATGTGCATTGGTCACATGGTTTCAACTGTCATCATGTGACTTGTATGATGGCAGTGGTTTAAGTAGCGTAGCGTGACATAACGGATGTGCGGAGTTTGGGCTGGCCTTTGGGCATACATTTTTTACAAACAAATCTTGTATATATTAAAATCTGTATATTATTGACAGTGTTTCTTTACATAAAATTTCCAATTCATTGACATTTATTTCAGTAAAGATTAAGTTGCATCTTTTTAGCATGGTTAATAATTATCAATTACCAAGATGAGCTCTGAACTTTGTAACATGCCCACGTTATAAAGCCAAACATCATACATATAATATAGCTATATAAATATTATGGCATATGAGGGGGGTATATATGTTTTACAAACATTTCTTGTTTTTTTTGTCAGAATCAGAGAGTGAAGCTGAGAGCGACAATGAACATGAAATGAGCTTTGAGCCAGTCCCTCAAGCACAACCTGTAAGGAAAAGGAGCAAACCAGGGACAGAATACTGCACTTCTAGTGACTCCAATGATTCTGAGAATGAACCCCCATGCAAAAGAAACTGCACAGGTTAGTTTAAAGATTCACATCTCTTAATTATCTGTCATGTTTTTAAAAAAAGCACAAAAATCCTATTAAAAAGTGTATCAGACTTGGATTTAGGCCGATTCACATGCAGCACATATTCAACAAGCAGCAATTTATTTTTAATGTATTATTTTCATTTGCCCCATGGATAATATTATGTTATGCCACTGGTTGTCTGTCTGTCTGTTGATTAGCCCTGTATTTCAAGAACCAGTTGAAGGAAACTAAAGAAATGTTATGCGTACAGGGAGCATGAGTTCAAGGTCATGGTCACACTGGAAGGTCATATGTCATACTAATGTTATGTTAGAAAACTTTGTGTCAGCTCTGTATCTAAAGTACCTATGGAAAGATATTGAAAAGAAATGTCAAAAAATGTTGCTTTAACAGATTTTCTTTATACCATTGAACTAAACAAATCGTTGAATAGGTGTTGTTTTCATTACCAACATTTTTGTTTTCCTGTCTTTCATATTTATTGGTTTGTTGAATTGATACAAGTCATCGGACATTTTTTACTCTTTAAGCTCACCTGTATGCTTTTCTGATTGACTTTTGTCTGTCATCCATCTATAGATTCTAACGAGAGGGCCATAAGATCGCTCACCTGAGTACATGGTTACAGAATAACCTGTACTAAAACATGGCCAAGTTTTCATTTTTTTTTCTTTCCGTTGCCATGGCGACCAGAGTTCTGCATGGATCAAGTTTATTTTAGCAACTTTTGTGAAGGTTCACTGAAGTATCATTCCTGCCAAGTTTAATCTAATTCTGTCCAGTGGTTTCAGAGGAGATGTTGTTTAAAGCAAATTGTTGACAACGCACGACGCCGGACGAAGGACGAAGGGCGATCACAAAAGCTGACTTGAGCACAAAGTGCTCTGGTGAGCTGAAAATTAAAGTTTTAAGAATTTCTTCTCTGAAACAACAACACCTAGAATTTAGAATTTTATACGCCACCAGAAGCAGATGTATATTGGCGTCATCTTCTCCATCTGTCAGTCCATACATCCCCCTGTACATCCATTTCTTGTGGACACAACTCCTAAGTTAATGGATGGATCCTTAAGAAACTTGGTCAATGTCACTACTATAATGGGTAGATGTACATGAAGCAAGGATTTTCTGGTTGGCTGATTTTTGAAAGAGTTATGTCCCTTGCAACTTAATAGCTTACCAATATAACAACCTTATGAGAGCAACACCTCCAAATTTTCTGACTTGATCTTTGTGAAGTTTGGTCAATGTCACTGCTATAATGGATAGATGTGCATGCAGTTATGATTTTTCTGTAAAATAATCATTTTGATATAAATTGGATGTGTGGCGGCATACTTTGTGCGACAAGTCACTCTTGTTGGTATGTAGCATGATATTATTATTCTCAACCATGATTGATCAAATAATGACCCTCAGGCCTGGGGCCAAAATTGACCAACCCTAGGGTCACTTAATTTAGTTTTTAGTGAAATTTGAAAAAACAATTAGGCCAAGAACTAAGATATTTGGCTTTAACATTGCTTAGTGAATGTATACCAAAATTATTTGTCTAATCCCGGCTATTCGAAATATTGGGGATTTTGAATAAGGCATGTGTTTTAATAACCCAAATCAAGTCAATCGCCAAGGGAAGAGCCCGCCCTACCCACTTTGTATTTACGTGAAATATCAATATTACTTAACACTTAAGAGCATAAATAAAACAATATATGATGTTAAATAGTTATATTACAACTTTCTCCCTTTAATGCATTAATGAACGTAAAAAACATAAATAGCCGTCATTGAGGGAGACTAAAGTATAAGCAACTACATGCATCAAATAACATTGTTGTCTTGAAGAATGTATGACAAGCAAAACATGTGAGAACTATGAGACCTACTTTAAAAAATGTAATCCTTTTCTTAATTTAGTAGCACCTGAGCACAACGTGCTCATGGTGAGCTTTTGTGATCGCCTTTTGTCTGTTGTCCGTCTGTCCGTGCGTGCGTCTTGCACTTCTCCTTTAAACAACTTCTCCTCGAAACCTCTTGATGGAATTTGACTAAACTGCACATGAATCATCCTTATAATGTCCTGTCCTCTATCAAAGTCGTACAAATTATTTTGATTGGGTGAATAAGTAGGTCATAGGAGCTAAAAATAGATTTTTAAAATGCAATCTTAGAAAATCTTCTCGTGCAAAACTGAAAGGCTACAAGAGTTGTAAAAATCATAACCCTGGGGTCAAAATTGGCCCCGCCCCAGGGTTCACTTCATTTTCATAGGTTTACCGTAATCCCTTGTGTATTGTACTCATTTTGGGGGCTTAAATTTCAGTTTTGGAGAAGGTATGCGCACTTTATACAAGAATTTGGTCTCTGCGTAGAGTTTCTAAACTTTACCCCACCCACTACGAAGCTATATTGGTGATTCGCGAAGTCTGAACAAGTGTTAGTCTAATTATATATTAAATCAATATTTATGTTTAATCGTATATACCTGCCCGAAAACAGTTGTCTGTGATTTCTACATTATTGTTGTGAAATAAATGCTTTCAAATTAATTTTTCTCGCGTTCATTTTTTCGGTATTTTGTTTACATTGCTGTGAATAACCCAGAATAGGTTCAGTACTCTACTGTATTTTACGAAATAATTAATTGACGACATAAAGCCGAATGCGATATTCACATCGTCACTACAGTACTTGGCATTCTGTTTCTGACATTTTAAAATCATTGTAGTAAAGTCAGTCTGTTGTTGATACTTTCAGACCATATTCAAGTTAAACTTTTCAAATTTAGTTCCTGTTTGGTAGGTGTTCTGTTAAAAGATATTTTGTTTTTCAAATTACACATTGAAACGTGCGATAAACAAACATCTAGGTGTCATCGTTAAAGACTATTACTCAAGTCTCTGATTATGATGTAAGTTTATATAACAATGCAAACTGAATTTGTATACTGGAGGTGTGAATTTAATCGTCGCATGACTGACTTGTGGAAGCAGTAGAACTTTTGGTACCTGTAGTTCAATTGAGTAACTGCAAAACACCCGCAGCTAAGCAATATGGTGGCCTCCGCGATCTCCGAAGACAGGGTGCACATTATTGAAGGGAAATATATTTTTACCAGGGTTTTGAACCTCAAACTCAGCCTGCGTACAATACATGAGTGCATTGTATATTCGAGTGATTACGGTATATAGGGAAAAAACAAGAAAAATCTTCTCCTGAGAAACCACATGGCTTGGAGCTTAGATATTTGGCATGTAGCATTGTCTAGTGGATCTCTACAAAAGTTGTTCAAATTATCACCCTGGGGTCAGAATTGGCCCTGCCCCCGAGGTCACTTAACTTAATATAGGCTAATATTGGAAAGAAATTTAAAAATCTTCTTCTCTGAAACCATTTGACCTGGAGCTTAGATATTTGGTTTGTAGCATCATCTAAAGGTTCATGACAAAGATTGTTCAAATCATTGCCCTTCGATGATAAATGACCCTGAACCAGGGGTCATTTGTTTTACTTAGAGTTATACAAGAAAAACTTTATAAAATCTTCTCCCATGAAACCAAAAGGCCTAAAGCTTAGATATTTGGTATGTAACAGCATCTAATTGTACATTACCAAGATTGTTCAAATCATGGCCCTACTGTGATAAATGACCCCACACCAGGGCTCACTTGTTTAACATAGAGTTATATAGGAAAAACATGAAAGTCAACTCCTCTGCAACCATAAGGCCTATTGCTTAGATATTAAATATGTAGTATTGCCAGGGTAAAATGTTTAAGACTGCATTATATCAGAATTCTTGTCTGTTTTTAATTTAAACCTTGAAATCAGTTGTAGCAGTGATACTCAGATGAGCGATTTAGGGCCACCATGGCCCTCTTGTTCTAATAAGATAGTGATCAATAATTACCAATCAAAATGTTGATCTGGAAGCAATTTTTCTCAGGTGAGCAATTCAGGGCCATCTTGGCCATCTTGTTTGTAATTAAAATGAATTTTTTTTTTTTTAATTTCAGTCAAGAGAAGACAGTATATCAAAACACCATGGTCTAAGGAAGAAAAGAATGCAGTGCAAACAGACCTTAGGAAGTGCTTTGCTATGAAAATACTTCCCAAAAAACTGGAGTGCGAAAACACTTTAAAGAAAAATCCTTGTTTGCAAAAGAGAACATGGACAATGATAAAAGGCTATGTAAGAACGACATTAGCCAGTTTGGAGCGTCAGGAAAAATATTAACTTTCAGGACTTCAAGGCTTTTAAACCTGTATAAACTTTAAATTTTGGCTTCAACCTTTAAAATCTTTTTAGCTCACCTAGCTCAGGGTGAGCTTTTGGGACACTTGATTGTCCGTAGTCTGTCAACAGTTTTAATGTTTACACACTAGAAGCCACAATTTTGATCCAATCATCCGTAAACTTGGTCAGAATGTTTGTCATGATGATATATCCCACAACTTTAAAAGGGGTGAGATTCAAAAGTAGGTCAAGGTCAAACTAAGAAAAATCTTGTTTACACTTAAGAGGCCACATTTTTGGCTCAATCATCCTCAAACTTGGTCAGAATGTTTGTCATTATGATATCTTGGATGAGATTTAAAATGGGTCAGGTTGAATCCAAAAGAAGGTCAGTAGGTCAAATCTTAGAAAAATCTTGTTAACACTCTGATGGCCAAATTTTTGGCCCAGTCATCCTTAAACTTGGGCAGAATGTCATGATGATATTTTCTATGAGTTGTTGGTGGGGTCAGAAAAGTAGGTCCCTAGGTCAAATATTATACAAAAAAACTTGTTATATTCCATGGGCCAGTTTTTGGAATATTCATGAAAATTGTTTCACCTCATCTTTATTTCTAAAGCAATCTGTTTTGTATAGGCAATGAAGGATACTTTTTTCAGGTGAGCGATTTAGGGCAATCTTGGCCCTCTTGTTTTTTTTTCAAACTTTGTAAATCTTCTGCATACATATTTGTTTTGTAGCATTGCCTTGTAGACTCCCTACCAAAGTTGTACTATGGATCACTCAGGGGTCAAAATTGGCTTGCCAAGGGGTCACTTGAATTTACATAGGCTTACATAGGGAAATTTGAAAAATGTCCTTGTCAGAAATTAATGACAAGAGCTTAGATATTTGGTGTGTAATTATTGTAAGCATTGTCTTATGGGTGTCTACCAAGGTTGTACAAAGCATGACCCTGGGGTCAAATTTACTCCACCCCAAATAATTTTACATATGAACATATTTTTGGGAAAGAAAAATCTTGTCAGAATCGATAAGGCATAGAGTTTATTGTATAATGTTTGTCTACCAAGGAAGTACAAATCATGGCCATTTGGTCAAATTTGGCCATGCCCAAGGGGTCACTTGATTCTACATAGTCCCATATATCTATAACTAAAAATTACTATGGGGCCTAGAGCTTAGTTATTTGGAATGTAGCATTGTCTAGTTAATCTATACAATGATAGCACAAATCTTGGATCTAAAGTTAAAATTTGAACAACTTTAGGGTTAACTAGAGCTTAGATTATTTGACGTGAAGCATTGTCTTGTAAATGCCTAATTGTACAGATCATGGTACTGAGGTCAGTTTGGCCCTGTCCCAGGGGTCACTTGATTTTACAATGGCTTGTAAAAGGAAAACTTGAAATATCTTCTTTTTTTGACACGATGATATTAGAGCTTAGATATTTGGTGTGAAGTATTTCCTTGTGGATTTTATCAAGCTTGTACAAATCATGGTAATGGGGTCAAAATTGGCCCAGTTACAGTGGTCACTTGATTTAACATAGGCTCATATAGACTATACTTAAAAAATATTCTTGTTTAATTTAACCTACAGCACAGTTATTCAGTATGAAACATTGAACAGTTGTTTACCATGATGATCTCTGGTTAAAATTGGCTTCAAACTAGGGATTATTTGTTTCGTTTGGAACACAGGTGCACTCCTTGTATAGAATCTATTGAATAGCTGTATATCTGCGTGAACGAAGTTGAAACATGATTATTAGAATGCCACATGTCATTGGGTGGGTGGGTGTCAAATTGTTGTATGCATTCGATATACATGTATTGAGTAAGAATTGAGGTATAGCATTTGTATTTGGTAGGTAGATACCATATGAAAAGAGGAAGGTTGGGATTGCATTTCAGGTCAATCAGGTCAAGGTCACTGTTACTAACTGATAGATTTTGCCCAAATGAAACCTTGTTTTGTGATAGTCCCAGTCGCTTCAAGCCTTATTGTATTCAGTATGACCATGATGTGATGGCACTGATGATCAGGAAGCATTTTTTCTCAGGTGAGCAATTCAGGGCCATCATGGCTGCCCTTTGGTACATTGAGTTGATGTGTTATACCTGTTCTTAGGATTTTTCTAAGTCTGTTATTTTTAGTATTACTGAATACTGCCTTATCACCAGAACATCAATAGAAGTCAGCTGATATACTTAGAACATAGCTTTATCAAACTAATGGTCTGGAGAAATGCAGCACTCTGGAGCTCCAATTCATGCCCATTGAAAGATAACAGTAATATCTAATTGAAAAGGAACTTAAAGGTGTGTTTTTATCAATGATCTAACTATGGGTCGAAAAATGACCTATTTTTATTCGTTATTTCTATAAGATCCCCTAAAAAAAACTTTAATTGGCATACTTGCAGCCTTTTTGAAAACCTTTATTTTTGTCCATGCCTGCTTGAAGGCCTGAACTTTGTTGAGACTCCAAGATGGAAATTCCAGCAAATGTTATGTTCTGTGAAGCAATACATTGTTAGAAAAATGTTTTAATCCCCCCATATCTCACTTAATCTCTGTCTGCTGTTTTCTTGGAGACTAGTGGGCCTGGGTTTAAAGAGATGGTAGGAACATAACCAGCTGACCTAACACTATTGATTTGGAGGTCATTTTCTTAAATATAAGTGTGTGAGTTAAAAAAATTGTGATTCACAAATATTCTGTTTGATTCAAGTCAGGAACACTCATTTTCAGTTCAAAGTGTATAAAGTATCAAATGTTTCTTTTGTCATGAGTACATTCTAAGAAATATTTGACTTGGGATCATGTGGTTTAAAATGGAAGCTCACAAAATGGCGAAACCGAAGAGTTTGATGGAAATACTTAGTAAACTTACATTCTATGACTTTAAATGTAGCCTATGTTCCAGCCAACTTTTTTCCGCATCAATCGGTACAAAATTGTTATTGCCATCATTTTTTTAGGACATTCACAATCTGCAAAGAAATTTAAAGTGAATGGATGTTTCATAAAATAGCCATCAAACTATGTTGCAGATTTGTCTGTAGAGTATTCTTAAAACTTAAGACAGTGTGTCAACAATAATTTTGGTACTGAGAGATACAGAAAAATGTTAGCAGAATACTACACTTAACATCATAACATTTAAGTATTAAACGTAAATAAAACAAATTTTTTGTAATTCATTTTTTATTAAATATATTATAGCATTCATACTAGTTTTTGTACTAAGATTGTAACTTACTTTTGAGTTTCATGTCTATTATTTGACAAAAATTAACTGTACTTGGAAAATGATGGTCAGCTGATGTGCTCTTTGATTATATAGCAGTTGTTGTTAAAATGACATGTGAACAGATTTTGGATTGAAAGAAAAAGGTATTTTACAGTCTTGATTAAAAAATTTACTAGCCTAGCCCGGTTGGGAAGTTAAAAAAATATGTTACACAAAACGGTCGAATGGTTAAGAGTAGTGGCCATTCTTCACTATGGATTTGGACAGTTGAGGGTCAACGGTACTTTGCTTGATGCTCAGCATATGATGATAGTTTTGGTAGACCAAGTGATAAGATAGCTATTCACTCAGTGGGCGGTATTATGGTGCAATTAAAGAAGGGTGCTTATTAAACTGACATGCTATTGAAGAGAAAACTAGTTACACATTTTACTAAAATATATACAAATTATGTTTTTTAGGATTTAAAAAAAGTCTTCTAACATATACAAACATGTTCAAGCTGTTTTTACAGGTATACATGTATATCAGCATAAATAAAAATACATATTACATAGTAAGCACATTTCTTCAATCGCATCAGTATAGTATATTTTGAAAATTTCACTATTGAAAAAAATATCTTAAATAAATAATAGTACAACTTGATTTGTCCTCATGTTTGTTCCATTCCATTATATAAACATCATTTATTTTCATCCTCATATTTCTAAATTCTTAATAACGTTTCCCCAGCATTTCCACAGGAAGCTCACCAAATTCTAAACTACTCAGAAATGTAATGAGGGCAGCAATAAATTTGGTTAGGGGTCTCCGTGGCCTAGAGGGTAATGTCGATGACTTAAACACTTAGTCAGTCCCTCACTGCGTGGGTTCGTGTGAGGTCTATTTACCAATGAAGTTTCATGTTGATACCTCCTATAGTTTTTGTGCTTTGTTGCGGACAAAATATTTAAAAATGAAAAATAACAAAGGGCAATAACCCCAAAATTATGCAAAATAGAGTAGTGGTTCTTTTACACTGCACTTCTCCTTATTGAGATATATCTACCTATGAAGTTTTATGTTGATGCCTCCTATGCTCCAGACAAAATTTACTATGAAAAATAACAAAGGGCAATAACTCAAAATAGAGTTATGGTTCTTGCACACTGCACTTCTCCTCATAGAGATCTACCTGCATTTGATGTTTCATGTTGATACCTCTTTTAGTTTTTGTGCTATGCTCCGGACAAAATTAAGATGGATGGACGGACACACGCACATATTTGTATTTGCCATGTTAAAAAATACCCAACCAATACACAAAAATACCCAACAATACCGAAAATACCCAACAAAGATACTCAACAAAAAGAATCCTTACCCTTACCCAATGTCCAAAACCCGAGCCCCATACCCAACAAATGTCCTCTCGTCTGCCCGGACAGACGGACGGACAAAGCGGCAGCTATATGCTCTCCCTTCGGGTAGCATAATAAGCTGGACGTCGCTATATGACTGAAATACTGTCGCAGCGACGGTCACACGTTGGCATGCCTTCCTTTTAATAGGACTTTTTATTTTGATTCCATTTCAGTGTTTACATCGTATCATGTATATTGGAACATGGTAAAGAGGGACGAAATCTGACATCATTCGATTACGAAGGTCATAACTCTGTATTATATTCAAACAGCCACTGAGTTCCATGCATTGTTAGATTAGTCTGATATTAAATTATCACATGGTACACAGAGACGATGTCTAGTTACATCATCAACGAAGTAATGATGCGACATAGCATCATCAGGTTTTATGCTGTTCGCTGCATAGTACGTTTTATACAGTGTACGTTTATTATCCTAGTTAGTCTTGATACTAAATATAAACATACAAGATTATATCCGCAACAAAATGGCATACTTTTTTGCATAAGCATATATAATAATTTGTGTTACAATAACAGGTAACTTTTTTTTAAAACCCTTTTCCTCAAAATGACTCATTTGACGCCCTCAATAGGTACCAAATAATGCCTGATCTGCAGAAAGCCACAGTTAAACCTCGCAAGATTAAATTGTAAAATTCTCATAACCATAAGTCGCTTGGCTCATTACGGTTCAGCTCACTTTATGGTCGTTCGGATTTTTCATGCGAGGGCTTGTGGTAGGTCGATGGTTCTATCCGGGTGCCTCCGGGGTTTTCCTCCGCCTGTAAATTAGCTGGATGTCGATATATTACTACCGCAGCAACGGTAAACTCAAGACACTCACTCACACCCATTACCAGACCACTGAGGAGCAGCGAACAGCATTAAACCTGATCAGCCTGAGAGTTACTAGCAAGCTGACCTGGTTTTATCTGTTCGCACAGGTCTTTTCATGTTTATTTAAGTTTAGTTAATTAATCTATTCAATACTTCTGCATGTGCTGGTAATTATAAAACCGTTTGTTTATCTTCGGTTTAGTATGCTTTACGGATGTTGAAACTTAAAATTATTGGCTATGTTATAAAGTTGAATTAATCGCGTCTAAATATGGAAGGGTATTAACGCAAAAATTACAACTTGCATTCGTACATTACAACTTGCATTCGTACATTTACATCTTGCATTCGTACATGCACATCTTGCCTTTGTATATTACATCTTGCATTCGTACATTCTACAACTTGCATTCGTACATTACAACTTGCATTCGTACATTACATCTTGCATTCGTACATTTGCATCTTGCTTTGAATATATAAATATCTGGAAGTTTGGTGAAAAAATACTGTACAGATTTGCCATTCCAAGGAAACCGAGTCTTTTTTCGCAAAAAAAAACAACAACAAAAAAACACGTAATAGATAAAGCTACGGAATGAAGTTAATAATATCATAATTTGGTATATTTCACTACTTTATTTACGTGATGAAAATGATACTTTAGTTCACTAAATAAATAACTTATTTATCGTTGATATGCAATATTTAAATGGTAAATGTTATTAATGAGTCCAGCCCACACTGACGAAATGGACTGAGAATGGCGAAATTGGCATTTAAAATTAACAATGCGATATTATATAGACCCTTTTTTCATTATAAATATAAGAAAAATAACATTAATACAAAAGACGTTTAGCATTTGTGATATCTATCGGCTTAGATGATGGTATATCCATTTCGCAGTTCACGGAGTTGTAAACAAAATGGCCTGAGAATAGCGAAATGGATTTTTTTTCATTCCCAATATCACAAAATTAAGTTATCCAAGTCTATATATGAGCCCAGTACAAAGGTATCATACAAGGGTGCAAATTTCGATCTGCCGTGATTGCGCCCCGCGGCGATTTGTTGAATGGAAATGTGTGTGTGTCAATCCTAATAAACAATAGACGTTACGTAATAGGTGCCAGATGGTAAGAAGTAAGGATAATTGGACTAAGGGAAATGTAATTTATTTAGGACATTTGCTTATGTAATTAAAACGATGGGGATGATGAATTTTCTTTTTGTGACTTTATTTTTACTAAGAACTTTATGAAAAAATTAGACATTTCTTAAATATTCAATTTCTTAATAGACTGAATATGGTTTTTCTAAAATCGCATTTTTGTTATTGTAATATGTAAAAGTATAATCATATTATCTCCGTGGTCATAAGAACACGTGTCGGATGAAATGAAGCGGGTAAAAATAATTATATTAATGGAAATGTTCTTTATGTAAGGTATAGACTATATGTAATAAAAACGATGACGAGTAACCGCAAGTCTATTTTGCCCGTAGCCATAAGGACACGTGCCAGATGTTAAGAATAGGATTAAGATTATTAAGTCTCTGCACGCGTCAGCGTATTATATATATGATCGCAAAATCGAGTTCTATTTCTACATTATGACAAATTTTATCTTTATTTTAATATTGTCCGTATTCTTAGATTGTTGATAAGGTAGAATTTTATATTTTTTAGATGCCAAATGGACCATTTTAAAAGTGTGCTATTTTAAAAATATTTTTCAATGTGTTATCCGAAAAGACTTTGCCCCGGAAAAGGAAAAAAAAAAACCAATTAAAGGTTTTTTAAAATTTTTGCAAGACCACAAAATTAATAATAAAATGAATGGTTAAATGAGGATTTTATGGTATGGTCGTTTTTCTAAAAATGAAAATAGATTTATTTTGTTTACGAATTGACCTGTATTCGCTTTAATAGCTCAAAGCGACGGAATATTCATAGTACTAGTAGACCTACAAAATTGTGTATTAACGAGTCATTTTAAAATGTTGATTAAAATGAACGTATCTCAGTCTTGGTGAACTGTTACAAAGCTTTTAATACATTATCATCTTTTCAATGCAGTACAGACTGTATACAAAAGCCTTACCGTAACCAGAAATGAGACTGACGTTGTGCAACAGCGTTGATCAAATTACAGATGGCTAAATTTGAAACAATGGACGTAACTTTTGCATACTAATCGTATATTGTCAGCAGTTTCCGCCCAGAACCCGACAGTTTCCGAACTTGCGCCTTCTGCTGTCAAACACCGTTGGTCGCGTTCTTTTGTCGCATGTTCTATTATTTGTTTATAGTAAGACGATGAAACGCCGATCTAGCGAAGAATTGGAAATAAGGCTAAAACATTAAATTAAAAAATGCATCATGCCACTTTCAATAGCAAAATGCTTAAGGACGATTCCAATATCAGATAACCGAATGTAATAACCAAAAAAGAAATAGAATGTAATCGAAATAAAATGTAAGAAATATACGAATGCAAGATGTGAATGTACGAATGCAAGATGTAAATGTACGAAGAATTTAATGTACGAATGCAAGATTAATTTACAAAGGCAAGATGTGCATGTACGAATGCAAGATGTAAATGTACGAATGCAAGTTATAATGTACGAATGCAAGATGTAATTTTTGCGTTAATACCCTTCCATATCTCAAAGCACTGTTTGGTGTGTTTTAATGACTAAACAACACCGATTGAAACTTTAATTAAGTCCGAATTTGACCCTTTAAATTAGTTTGTGTGTGTGTGTGTTTTCTTTTAGTTCGTATTATGTGGTCAAAGAGGTAATAAGAAAATAGCCTGTCTTAGTTTCGGTAAAACTAATGAATCCATATACAATTTGAACAGTTATTTTTTCTTTATACAAAACTATTCTAAATCATTCGAAATAAACCGATTTCTCTGTAGACGATCTGTAAATATTAGATGCGTCACTTGAATTGATTTCACTTTTAAAGACGGCAAATGTATCATTTATGATACACCCTTTTGGACAACGATGGACCATCAAATGTAGGTCACGTATGTTTTTCCGTGTAAAAATAAACATCATCATCATACACTGATTGCAACATATCCATCGGCGAAAAAAAATACTTTAAGTTAGTTTGTTATGGAATTTGCGAATTTTGAGGTCTTGGTTACATATACATATAGTTCTTGTAACTTCCTAGTATACAAAACTTATGTCAGGGTTATTTCATTTATATGAGATAATGTATTATTACGAAAGCCATAAAACGAAAATCAAAACTCGAAAAATCTACTATTTTTCATACTGGTGGTACGGGAGAATTGAATAGTGTTTTGGTGTCACTTGAGAATACTTATGGACAGGTCCAACCTATGACCGTATATCTCTAAAACTGTTTTCAGATCCCCCCTCCTAAGCCATATATATAATTGTGTCTCATGGTGAGATGGATTGAGAATACTTATTTTACGTGATATTGTGTCACCCAGAGGTCATAACGTACCAAAAATAAATAAATTAAAATAAAATAAATATAATTTGTGTGATCTTGTGTGTCTCTGTGCATTCAGGGTCTTCCTCCGCCTGTAATAAGATGGACGTCGCTATATGACTGTATACTGTCGAAGCGAGGATAAACTCAAGTCAAGTTTTATCAGGTCTGAAATAGAATGATTGGTACAACTTTGGTGCCCAAAGAGCCCCCATCCCAACCCCATGGGATATCTATATAAAACTTCGTTCCGGAGACTCGGTAATAGTTCATGGTTTCAATAAAATAATGTCCATAAAATAGTTCGGACTTTGTGCATAGTGTCCTCAGTAGACGGTTTGTCCTCATTTTCTACTGAGTGCTTGAAGTCCTCATTTGGATTGCCTGTCCTCATTTCGTTTAGTGTATAGTGTCCCCGAAAGACGGTATTTTTTGACATATAAGATTATTTGTTTACTGTTAATATATTATAGAAAAATGATAACAGGGCATATCCGTTATGTTTTTGACATGTATCTTGAGCATATATAACAATTGTAAAGCACTGTCCTCACTTGAATGTAAAATCTGACGTGTCCTCAGTGGTAGGTCCTTATATATATGTGTGTGTGTGTGTGTGTGAGGGATGGAGAGAGAGAGTGAGAGAAAAGGAAATAAACGTTGTTTATTTTTATAATACATGTTATTTTGTGTGTATGTACTCTGCCTTTGCTGTAAATAGATTATTCTTGAATCTCTGTGTGTGTTTGTGTTTGATTTCTGTAAATAAGAGAAAAAATGAATATCTTTAGTTGACAAATTGTTTTGTTGCTCATAACAATTACCCATTCTCATCCATTCCATTCTCTCTTTGTTAAATAGTTAAATTAAAATTTGATTATACGAAATTTGAGTTATGTGCTGTGTTATGTCCCAAACATCTTTGATCTCGTTTTATTGCGATTTATGGTTCATAGACCCATTTCATAATCTTTAAGCCCCTCTCCGCTGTGGGTTCGAATCAAGGTCGGGACTTCGGAATTTTGATGTGAGTAAGCCTTCCGAGTTCTGCTCTTTCACACTTTCACACTATAATACAACTTTCATGCAGGAAAAAGGAGAATATAGAGTGAGAGGAATGGAGAGATAGAAAGAGAATGATAGAAAGTGGTTTTCGAAAATAAAAATAAAGTTTGAAAGTAAGTACGTAAGTAAGTAAGTAAATTGTTTATTATAGTGACATCATAATTATACATATATACACACACACAATGGAATGAAAAAAATCAACATGATCTTTTCCTGATTCACAATGGATGACGGTGCCTTAAACGTAGTTAAACACGTAAGGATTTTTTTGACGAGAACAGAAGTTCGCGTGGCACCTGACGCTTCATTTTTAATTGCCCATCTTCTCCCTCGTTACAAAATAAAGATGAGAGGGTGGTGAAGGCCCATCTATCACTCACTTGTCCAGAGTCGGTATCCTTTATTGTTAATATTAGTTTGTGGCCGTACTGTGTTTGAACAAATCGAGTCTTTTCTACCTTGTATATGGTGTTAACTTCCACAGTGCTGAAATTTTCGACCTTCATAGGTGTATTCTTTGACAGGTCAACTTTAGTACTTCTCGCCATGAATTGTGCAATTTTCTTTGAGGACATGGTGGTGCTGAAAAAAATAGATTATGTCATGCTTACTATATGAGACAAAACACAGTATGTATGATATTTATATGCATGGTCATTAATGTTCCTTCAATTTCCCCGTAGAATTTATCTTATGATACTGGTCCATATTCTACTTTCATTTATTATTTCTTCAGTCACTTCCTCTAAATTTCTCCCTCAATATTTCTAATAATAGTCTCCAATTAGAGCCCCTAAACCGAGATTTCATTTTTTTAATTAAAGGTAATGGCAAATTTCCTACGAAATTTGCACAGTCATTGTTCGACAAGTAAGCACATCTGTTAATAATTGATGATAAGGCGAGTGACTCTAAAGTAGCAGAATCTTTGTAGTCACGTTGTTTTAATATTTCCTCTATGATTTCTTTAATTATCGAAAGTTCCTTATGATTTAATAAGGGTTTGCGCTGTTTTGAAAGCCACGACATGTCTTCTTCTATGTACAGCAATACTGCTGAAGAAAGCCTCACAAATATATTTCTTGTGGCTAATAATTGAGATTGTTCACCTAGTCTTACATATTGGAAGATAGACCGATATAATATTCCTTTCAAGCTTAATACTTTCATATCGTAATGTTTAAATTGTATGAATTTAAGTATCTACTTATACGTTAAATAAAACTATAATAATGAACATACAGAAATCACAATCTGTAGCCTAAATGGACTGTCCGACGTTGAAAGCTGAGATGACTGGTCGTTTCTTCTCGTAGGACTGTGCGTAATCTAAAAGGAAAGAAAAGAAAGAAATATATATAAAGAACACAGAGATGTTTATTATAAGTTAAAAATAATTTAATTGATTTATCTTCGATATATAGAATTCGAGTTTGAGGATTGTAACCGAAGTAAACGTATTGAATTAAGCAATATTATATTTTATATTGTCAGAACCTCTAGCCAAAAATTAGAAGGTGATGGAGTGCAAAGCTGGAAGTAGTGGGCTCGAAATTATTAAATCGAATTTAATAGTTTTATTAAAAGAAAACAAAACAAACAAACAAAAGAAAGTAAAAAAAAATCAAGATATACATCCAGTACCTGATATCTTCAATGATATAAAACAAATAAAAATAAGATAAAAGATTTTGATAATAAAATCACTAGTCCGGAGATTTGAACCTATATCTGTAAAGTGTTGAACTATTGAGACAGAAAACAAATTCAATGATTAAAGCTTTAAATTTAAATAAAGAAAGAACATACCTTTTTTATCCTTGATGGTGTCGTGCTTAGGGAGCTAGAGGTGTATGGTGAATTTATGGTGTTGCAGATGAGGTTTATATAGTCTTTCTGCGATTTTGTTTATAATCGTATATGTGTCAATAATAACATTCGATATTATCATCGTGTTCGTATATACTTACGGCTACGCGGCATAATAACAGTCATTGTTAAATTAATTGAATGATGCTTATCGTCAAGAAGCATATTGTTTTCGTTTTTGTTATGATGATTTCTAATATTTCTTATGAAAAGGTTGACGCTATCGTTTCATTAGTTATTTGTAAATCAATTATTCGATAATTGAAATATTATGTAAGTTAATTTATGCGATGTTTTCATGGAGAAGGTAATTATATTTATTTCAAATCTAGTACCACAATCAATCCCGGACGTACAGACGATCCTGGTTGATGTATGCTCCTCCCCCCGCAATCCTAGTCCCACACATAAAGTCCATTCGGTTGACGGGCGCTCCGCCCCCTGCTTTGTAAATCATCGATATCTACCCGATCCGGTTGATAGGTGCACCGCCCATCACCTTACGAAACGCGACTCTGATTGACTGATGACTTCCCACACCCCGAGTCATCACCCCGCCCTCAATCTCTCCTAGAGTCAACTCTCCGAAAAAGTCACCCATGTCATAGAGCTACAAACATTACTACTTAAAACAGTACGTTTGTGCGCCATTTAAGAACTTTTCGGTGCGTTCCCAAAAGTCGGCATCGGTGGTTTTATGCTAGTTGGGACTAGTACAATTGGAAACCATCGCAATTTCACGCCCCAACATCCCCAGGGCAAAAATTGCATTTTTGTCAATAGGCTAAAACAGTACGTTTGTGCGCCATTTAAGCACTTTTCGGTGCGTTCCCAAAAGTCGGCATCGGTGGTTTTATGCTAGTTGGGACTAGTACAATTGGAAACCATCGCAATTTCACGCCCCAACATCCCCTGGTCAAAATTTGCATTTTTGTCAATAGCTAAAACAGTACGTTTGTGCGCCATTTAAGCACTTTTCGGTGCGTTCCCAAAAGTCGGCATCGGTGGTTTTATGCTAGTTGGGACTAGTACAATTGGAAACCATCGCAATTTCACGCCCCAACATCCCCGGGCAAAATTGCATTTTTGTCAATAGGCTAAAACAGTACGTTTGTGCGCCATTTAAGCACTTTTCGGTGCGTTCCCAAAAGTCGGCATCGGTGGTTTTATGCTAGTTGGGACTAGTACAATTGGAAACCATCGCAATTTCACGCCCCAACATCCCCTGGGCAAAAATTGCATTTTTGTCAATAGGCTAAAACAGTACGTTTGTGCGCCATTTAAGACTTTTCGGTGCGTTCCCAAAAGTCGGCATCGGTGGTTTTAATCTAGTTGGGACTAGTACAATTGGAAACCATCGCAATTTATGCCTCAACTATCCGGAAAATTGCATTTTTGCAATGGCTAACCAGTACCTTGGGCAAATTTGCATTTTCGATGCTTACCCAAAACGTTTGTGCCATTTGTACTTTCGGTGGCTTCAAAATTGGACATCGGCTAATGCTATTGGCAATCCAATGGACAAAGCAATTTAGCAAAGGCAAAAATAGTCTTTTATAAGAGTCTTTACGTCGTCCCATAAGCAGGTTTTTATGCTAGTTGGAAAGTGCATTGGAAACATGCAATTTGGACAACATGCCCGCAAAATTTCTTTCAAACGTAAAAATATTTTGTCATTAAAACTTACGTTGCGTTCCCAAAAGCCTCGGTGGTTTCTATATAGCGGCATTACATAGTTTAACATGAATTACAGAAACCGCTTCAGCCCCATCATCCTGGTCAAAGCTAAACATGTTTATGGCGCATTAAGCTTTTCGTGCGTTCAAACTTCGGCTCGATGTTTCCATCGTGGACTAGTACATTGGAACATCAATTGAACCCTCACATTCCTGGCCAAAATTCATTTTTGTAATGGCTAAAACAGTACGTTTGTGCGCCATTTAACTTTTCGGTGCGTTCCAAAAGTCGGCATCGGTGGTTTTATGCTAGTTGGGACTAGTACAATTGGAAACCATCGCAATTTCACGCCCCAACATCCCCTGGGCAAAAATTGCATTTTTGTCAATAGCTAAAACAGTACGTTTGTGCGCCATTTAAGCACTTTTCGGTGCGTTCCCAAAAGTCGGCATCGGTGGTTTTATGCTAGTTGGGACTAGTACAATTGGAAACCATCGCAATTTCACGCCCCAACATCCCCTGGCAAAAATTGCATTTTTGTCAATAGGCTAAAACAGTACGTTTGCGCCATTTAAGCACTTTTCGGTGCGTTCCCAAAAGTCGGCATCGTGGTTTTATGCTAGTTGGGACTAGTACAATTGGAAACCATCGCAATTTCACGCCCCAACATCCCCTGGGCAAAAATTGCATTTTTGTCAATAGGCTAAAACAGTACGTTTGTGCGCCATTTAAGCACTTTTCGGTGCGTTCCCAAAAGTCGCATCGGTGTTTTATGCTAGTTGGGACTAGTACAATTGGAAACCATCGCAATTTCACGCCCCAACATCCCCTGGGCAAAAATTGCATTTTTGTCAATAGCTAAAACAGTACGTTTGTGCGCCATTTAAGCACTTTTCGGTGCGTTCCCAAAAGTCGGCATCGGTGGTTTTATGCTAGTTGGGACTAGTACAATTGGAAACCATCGCAATTTCACGCCCCAACATCCCCTGGGCAAAAATTGCATTTTTGTCAATAGGCTAAAACAGTACGTTTGTGCGCCATTTAAGCACTTTTCGGTGCGTTCCCAAAAGTCGGCATCGGTGGTTTTATGCTAGTTGGGACTAGTACAATTGGAAACCATCGCAATTTCACGCCCCAACATCCCCTGGCAAAATTTGCATTTTTGTCAATAGGCTAAAACAGTACGTTTGTGCGCCATTTAAGCACTTTTCGGTGCGTTCCCAAAAGTCGGCATCGGTGGTTTTATGCTAGTTGGGACTAGTACAATTGGAAACCATCGCAATTTCACGCCCAACATCCCCTGGCAAAAATTGCATTTTTGTCAATAGGCTAAAACAGTACGTTTGTGCGCCATTTAAGCACTTTTCGGTGCGTTCCCAAAAGTCGCATCGGTGGTTTTATGCTAGTTGGGACTAGTACAATTGGAAACCATCGCAATTTCACGCCCCAACATCCCCTGGGCAAAAATTGCATTTTTGTCAATAGGCTAAAACAGTACGTTTGTGCGCCATTTAAGCACTTTTCGGTGCGTTCCCAAAAGCGGCATCGGTGGTTTATGCTAGTTGGGACTAGTACAATTGGAAACCATCGCAATTTCACGCCCCAACATCCCCTGGCAAAAATTGCATTTTTGTCAATAGGCTAAAACAGTACGTTTGTGCGCCATTTAAGCACTTTTCGGTGCGTTCCCAAAAGTCGGCATCGGTGGTTTTATGCTAGTTGGGACTAGTACAATTGGAAACCATCGCAATTTCACGCCCCAACATCCCCTGGGCAAAATTGCATTTTTGTCAATAGGCTAAAACAGTACGTTTGTGCGCCATTTAAGCACTTTTCGGTGCGTTCCCAAAAGTCGGCATCGGTGGTTTATGCTAGTTGGGACTAGTACAATTGGAAACCATCGCAATTTCACGCCCCAACATCCCCTGGCAAAAATTGCATTTTGTCAATAGGCTAAAACAGTACGTTTGTGCGCCATTTAAGCACTTTTCGGTGCGTTCCCAAAAGTCGGCATCGGTGGTTTTATGCTAGTTGGGACTAGTACAATTGGAAACCATCGCAATTTCACGCCCCAACATCCCCTGGCAAAAATTGCATTTTTGTCAATAGGCTAAAACAGTACGTTTGTGCGCCATTTAAGCACTTTCGGTGCGTTCCCAAAAGTCGGCATCGGTGGTTTTATGCTAGTTGGACTAGTACAATTGGAAACCATCGCAATTTCACGCCCCAACATCCCCTGGGCAAAAATTGCATTTTTGTCAATAGCTAAAACAGTACTTTGTGCGCCATTTAAGCACTTTTCGGTGCGTTCCCAAAAGTCGGCATCGGTGGTTTTATGCTAGTTGGGACTAGTACAATTGGAAACCATCGCAATTTCACGCCCCAACATCCCCTGGCAAAAATTGCATTTTTGTCAATAGGCTAAAACAGTACGTTTGTGCGCCATTTAAGCACTTTTCGGTGCGTTCCCAAAAGTCGGCATCGGTGGTTTTATGCTAGTTGGACTAGTACAATTGGAAACCATCGCAATTTCACGCCCCAACATCCCCTGGCAAAAATTGCATTTTTGTCAATAGGCTAAAACATACGTTTGTGCGCCATTTAAGCACTTTTCGGCGTTCCCAAAAGTCGGCATCGTGTTTATGCTAGTTGGGACTAGTACAATTGAAACCATCGCAATTTCACGCCCCAACATCCCCTGGGCAAAATTGCATTTTTGTCAATAGGCTAAAACAGTACGTTTGTGCGCCATTTAAGCACTTTTCGGTGCGTTCCCAAAAGTCGGCATCGGTGGTTTTATGCTAGTTGGGACTAGTACAATTGGAAACCATCGCAATTTCACGCCCCAACATCCCCTGGGCAAAAATTGCATTTTTGTCAATATTTTTTTCACGCCCCAACATCCCTGGAAAATTGCATTTTTGCAATAGCTAAAACATACGTTTGTGCGCCATTTAAGCACTTTTCGGTGCGTTCCCAAAAGTCGGCATCGTGGTTTTATGCTAGTTGGGATAGTACAATTGGAAACCATCGCAATTTCACGCCCCAACATCCCCTGGCAAAATTGCATTTTGTCAATAGGCTAAAACAGTACGTTTGTGCGCCATTTAAGCACTTTTCGGTGCGTTCCCAAAAGTCGGCATCGTGGTTTTATGCTAGTTGGGACTAGTACAATTGGAAACCATCGCAATTTCACGCCCCAACATCCCCTGGGCAAAAATTGCATTTTTGTCAATAGGCTAAAACAGTACGTTTGTGCGCCATTTAAGCACTTTTCGGTGCGTTCCCAAAAGTCGGCATCGGTGGTTTTATGCTAGTTGGGACTAGTACAATTGGAAACCATCGCAATTTCACGCCCCAACATCCCCGGGGCAAAAATTGCATTTTTGTCAATAGGCTAAAACAGTACGTTTGTGCGCCATTTAAGCACTTTTCGGTGCGTTCCCAAAAGTCGGCATCGGTGGTTTTATGCTAGTTGGGACTAGTACAATTGGAAACCATCGCAATTTCACGCCCCAACATCCCCTGGCAAAAATTGCATTTTTGTCAATAGGCTAAAACAGTACGTTTGTGCGCCATTTAAGCACTTTTCGGTGCGTTCCCAAAAGTCGGCATCGGTGGTTTTATGCTAGTTGGGACTAGTACAATTGGAAACCATCGCAATTTCACGCCCCAACATCCCCTGGGCAAAAATTGCATTTTTGTCAATAGCTAAAACAGTACGTTTGTGCGCCATTTAAGCACTTTTCGGTGCGTTCCCAAAAGTCGGCATCGGTGTTTTATGCTAGTTGGGACTAGTACAATTGGAAACCATCGCAATTTCACGCCCCAACATCCCCTGGGCAAAAATTGCATTTTTTGTCAATAGGCTAAAACAGTACGTTTGTGCGCCATTTAAGCAATTTTCGGTGCGTTCCCAAAAGTCGGCATCGGTGGTTTTATGCTAGTTGGGACTAGTACAATTGGAAACCATCGCAATTTCACGCCCCAACATCCCCTGGGCAAAAATTGCATTTTTGTCAATAGGCTAAAACAGTACGTTTGTGCGCCATTTAAGCACTTTTCGGTGCGTTCCCAAAAGTCGGCATCGGTGGTTTTATGCTAGTTGGGACTAGTACAATTGGAAACCATCGCATTTCACGCCCCAACATCCCCTGGCAAAAATTGCATTTTTGTCAATAGCTAAACGTACTTTGTGCGCCATTTAAGCACTTTTCGGTGCGTCCCAAAAGTCGGCATCGGTGTTTTATGCTATTGGACTATACAATTGGAAACCATCGCAATTTCACGCCCCAACATCCCCTGGCAAAATTGCATTTTTGTCAATAGCTAAAACATACGTTTGTGCGCATTTAAGCACTTTTCGGTGCGTTCCCAAAATCGCATCGGTGGTTTATGCTAGTTGGACTAGTACAATTGGAAACCATCGCAATTTCACCCCCAACATCCCCTGGCAAAAATTGCATTTTGTCAATAGCTAAAACAGTACGTTTGTGCGCCATTTAAGCACTTTTCGTGCGTTCCCAAAATCGGCATCGTGGTTTTATGCAGTTGGGACTAGTACAATTGGAAACCATCGCAATTTCACGCCCCAACATCCCTGGCAAAAATTGCATTTTTGTCAATAGCTAAACATACTTGTGCGCCATTAAGCACTTTTCGGTGCTTCCCAAAAGTCGCATCGGTGTTTTATGCAGTTGGACAGTACAATTGTATGCTAGTTGGGACTAGTACAATTGGAAACCATCGCAATTTCACGCCCCAACATCCCCTGGGCAAAAATTGCATTTTTGTCAATAGGCTAAAACAGTACGTTTGTGCGCCATTTAAGCACTTTTCGGTGCGTTCCCAAAAGTCGGCATCGGTGGTTTTATGCTAGTTGGGACTAGTACAATTGGAAACCATCGCAATTTCACGCCCCAACATCCCCTGGGCAAAAATTGCATTTTTGTCAATAGGCTAAAACAGTACGTTTGTGCGCCATTTAAGCACTTTTCGGTGCGTTCCCAAAAGTCGGCATCGGTGGTTTTTGCTAGTTGGGACTAGTACAATTGGAAACCATCGCAATTTCACCGCCCAATCCCCTGGGCAAAAATTGCATTTTTGTCAATAGGCTAAAACAGTACGTTTGTGCGCCATTTAAGCACTTTTCGGTGCGTTCCCAAAAGTCGGCATCGGTGGTTTTATGCTAGTTGGGACTAGTACAATTGGAAACCATCGCAATTTCACGCCCCAACATCCCCTGGCAAAAATTGCATTTTTTCAATAGGCTAAAACAGTACGTTTGTGCGCCATTTAAGCACTTTTCGGTGCGTTCCCAAAAGTCGGCATCGGTGGTTTTATGCTAGTTGGGACTAGTACAATTGGAAACCATCGCAATTTCACGCCCCAACATCCCCTGGGCAAAAATTGCATTTTTGTCAATAGGCTAAAACAGTACGTTTGTGCGCCATTTAAGCACTTTTCGGTGCGTTCCCAAAAGTCGGCATCGGTGGTTTTATGCTAGTTGGGACTGTACAATTGGAAACCATCGCAATTTCACGCCCCAACATCCCCTGGCAAAAATTGCATTTTTGTCAATAGGCTAAAACAGTACGTTTGTGCGCCATTTAAGCACTTTTCGGTGCGTTCCCAAAAGTCGGCATCGGTGGTTTTATGCTAGTTGGGACTAGTACAATTGGAAACCATCGCAATTTCACGCCCCAAACATCCCCTGGGCAAAAATTGCATTTTTGTCAATAGGCTAAAACAGTACGTTTGTGCGCCATTTAAGCACTTTCGTGCGTTCCCAAAAGTCGGCATCGGTGGTTTTATGCTAGTTGGGACTAGTACAATTGGAAACCATCGCAATTTCACCCCCAACATCCCTGGGCAAAAATGCATTTTTTCATAGCAAAACGTACTTTGTGCCCATTTAAGCACTTTTCGTGCGTTCCCAAAATCGCATCGTGTTTATGCTATTGGACTAGTACAATTGAAACCATCCAATTTCACGCCCCAACATCCCCTGCAAAATTGCATTTTGTCAATAGCTAAAACAGTACTTTGTGCGCCATTTAACACTTTTCGTGCGTTCCAAATCGCATCGTGGTTTTATGCTAGTTGGACTAGTACAATTGAAACCATCGCAATTTCACGCCCCAACATCCCCGGCAAAAATGCATTTTTGTCAATAGGCTAAAACAGTACGTTTGTGCGCCATTAAGCACTTTCGTGCGTTCCCAAAATCGCATCGGTGGTTTTATGCTAGTTGGACTAGTACAATTGGAAACCATCGCATTTCACGCCCAACATCCCCTGGCAAAAATTGCATTTTTGTCAATAGGCTAAAACAGTACTTTGTGCGCCATTAAGCACTTTTCGGTGCGTTCCCAAAAGTCGGCATCGGTGGTTTTATGCTAGTTGGGACTATACAATTGGAAACCATCGCAATTTCACGCCCCAACATCCCCTGGCAAAAATTGCATTTTTCAATAGCTAAAACAGTACGTTTGTGCGCCATTTAAGCACTTTTCGGTGCGTTCCAAAGCCCGGTTTCGTCCCAAGCCTCGTTTATTGACTACATTGAACACCATCACCCACACCCGGCAAAATGCATTTTTCAAAGCAAATCGTTCATAACATTCGTGGTCCAAATCGCATGTTTATCTATGACTCAGAACACCAATTACCCACTCCGCAAAATGATTTGCATAGACACGGCCCATACACTTCTCTCCAACGCATCTGTTTACATGGCTAATAACCATCCAATTCACCCACATCCCTGGCAAAAATTGCATTTTTGCAATAGCTAAACATACTTGGCGCCATTTAACACTTTCGTGCGTCCCAAAATCGCATCGTGTTTATCAGTTGGACTAGTACATTGGAAACCATCCAATTCACGCCAACATCCCGCAAAATGCATTTTTGTCAATAGCAAAACATACTTTGTGCCCATTTAACATTTTCGTGCGCCCAAAAGTGTCGTGTATGTTTGCTATACAATTGAAACCATCCAATTCACCCCCAACATCCCCTGGCAAAATTGCATTTTTGTCAATAGGCAAACAGTACTTTGCGCCATTAAGCATTCGGTGCGTTCCAAAGTCGGCTCGTGTTTATGTGTGGACTAGTACAATTGAAACCATCGCAATTCACGCACATCCCCGAAATTATTTTGAATACAAACAGTACTTTTGCCCATTTAACCTTTTGTGTTCCAAAAGTCGGCATCGGGTTTTATCTAGTTGGGCTAGTCAATTGGAAACCACAATTTCACCCCACACCGCAAAAATTGCATTTTTCAATAGCTAAAACAGTCGTTTTGCGCCATTTAAGCACTTTTCGGCGTTCCCAAATGCATCGGTGGTTTTATGCTAGTTGGGACAGTACAATTGGAAACCATCGCAATTTCACCCCAATCCCCAAAAATTATTTTCAATTAACTCATGGCTTAAAGAACTTTCGTGCGCCCATTTAGCACTTGTTCGTTTAAGTCAATTGGATATGCAATTACGCAACAATTGGAAACCATCGCAATTTCAGCCCAACATCACCAAAATGCATTTTGCAATGTAAAACAGACTTTGGCGCCATTTAAGCACTTTTCGGTTCCAAAGGGCTCGTGGTTTTATGCTATTGACTAGTACAATTGGAAACCATCGCAATTTCAACCCAAAACCTGCAAAATGCATTTTTCAATAGCAAACTACGTTGCCCATTAAGCACTTTCGTTGCGTTCCCAAAAGTCGCATCGGTTTTTATGCTTTGGACATACAAAACCATCGAATTTCACCCATCCCCTGCAAATTGCATTTTTCAATAGGCTAAACAGTACGTTGTGCCCATTTAAGCACTTTTCGTGCTTCCCAAAACGGCATCGGTGGTTTTTTATGGGATAACATTGGAAACCATGCATTTCCCCCCACCCTGGCAAATGCATTTTGTCAATGGCAAAACACGTTTGCCCTTAAGACTTTTCGTGCGTTCCAAATTCGGCATGTGGTTTTAGCTATTGGACTGAAGAACCACCATTTCACCCCAATCCCTGGGCAAAAATTCTTTTTTCAAGGCTAAAACATCGTTGTGCCATTAAGCACTTTTGTGCTTGCAAAATCGGCATCGGTGGTTTTCTTTCAAGCAATTGGAAAACTCATTTCAGCCCAACATCCCTGGCAAAAATTGCATTTTTGTCAATGGCAAAACAGTCGTTTGGCGCTTAACACTTTGGTCTTCAAAGTGACGTGGTTTTAGCTATTGGGACTATCATTGAAATCGAATTTTCAGCCCATCGCTAAAAATTGCATTTTCAATCGCAAAACAGTGTTTTTGCATTTAAACTTTTGGTCGTTCCCAAAGTCCATCGGTGAGTTTTTCATTGAAAATATTGGACCATTTACCCATGCCCAAAACATGTCAAATTGGAATATTGAATTTGCATACAACGCCTTATGCCGCAAAAATTTAATTTTGTAGTCCCACTTGTCGCCATGGGTTTTTGGTTGGAAGTCAATTGGAACAGCATTTCACGCCCAAATCCTTGGAAAAATTGCATTTTTTCAATAGCAAAAAACTTTGGCGCCATTTAGCACTTTGTGCGTTCCCAAAATCGGATGTGGTTTTTTAACTGTTGGTTTAATGAACATGCAATTTAAACCCCAATCCCCTGGCAAAATTCATTTTTCAATAGGCAAAAATTCGTTTTGGCAATTTAATTTGTTGTTCCCATTGCACGTTTTTATCTCGTTTGACTTCATTGAACTATCAATTAATCACCCCAACATCCCTGGCAAAAATTGCATTATTTTCATAGTCAAAACAGTACGTTTGTGCTTGCATTCTTTTGTCCAAAAGTCGGCATCGTGGTTTTATGTTTGGATGAAACCATGCAATTTCACCCCACACC
>CM037779.1:82974713-83024713 GCA_021229015.1 Solen grandis | reverse complement strand
CTATATACATATAAGGCAAATAAGCCCCGCCCCTGGCGCCATGTTTTTTACGGATCGGAATAATTTTAGCAACTTTGGTAGAGGTTGACCCAAGGAACATCTGTACCAATTTATTTTAAAATCTGGCCAGTAGTTTTGAAGAAGATGATTTTTTAAAGATTTTCTTTTTTTTTTTTTTGTTGCCATGGCAACCAGAGTTCTACATGGATCAAGTTTTATTTTAGCAACTTTTGTGAAGGTTTTGACCCAAGGATCATCCCTGCCAAGTTTAATCAAATTCTGTCCAGTGGTTTCAGAGGAGATGTTGTTTAAAGGTTTCTCTATATACATATAAGGCAAATAAGCTCCACCCCTGGCGGCCATGTTTTTTTTACGGATTGGAATAATTTTAGCAACTTTGGTAGAGGTTGACCCAAGGGACATCTGTACCAATTTATTTTAAAATCGGCCAGTACTTTTGAAGAAGATGATTTTTAAAGTTTTCATTTTTTTTTCTTTTGTTGCCATGGCAACCAGAGTTCTACATGGATCAAGTTTATTTTAGCAACTTTTGTGAAGGTTGACCCAAGGATCATCCCTGCCAAGTTTAATCAAAATTCTGTCCAGTGGTTTCAGAGGAGATGTTGTTTAAAGGTGTCTCTATATACAAATAAGACAAATAAGCTCCGCCCCTGGCGGCCATGTTTTTTTACGGATCGGAATAATTTTAGCAACTTTGGTAGAGGTTGACCCAAGGACATCTGTACCAAATTATTTTGAAATCTGGCCAGTAGTTTTGAAGGAGATGATTTTTAAAGTTTTCAAATTATTTTTCTTTTTGTAGCCATGGCAACCAGAGTTCTTCATGGATCAACTTTTTTAGCAACTTTTGTAGAGCCTCACCCAAGGAACATTCCTGCCAAGTTTCATTAAATTCTGTCCAGCGGTTTCAGAGGAGATGTCGTTTAAAGCAAATTGTTGACGACGGACGACGCACGACGCCGGACGATCACAAAAGCTCACCTTGAGCACATTGGCTCAGGTGAGCTAAAAAAAAATACAGTGTTTTTCTTTTCCTAAACCAGCTTTTGCTTCACATGGAAGACTATGGGATTCAAGATAATTATTCATTTTAGCATTCATCACAAGGGATAAAATTTTGCAGAAACAACTTAAAACTGAAATCCTTTTAATAATTAGTATCGTTAACACGGCCTTTGTTTTTACAAAGGAAAAAATATATCTTTACTCCATACATCTGGAAAAATGCCAAATAATAAGTTGCAAATAATCTGTACTATGTTTTCTTTTTAAATACTCATTCAATAGATTATCAAAAGATGAAGGTGACTTCTTATGTTTAAAACATCTTAAAGATTAAACAATCTCATCCAAAGAAAAGAGATTGTTTAATCCTTGTTTTGATAAAGATATTATTAAAATTTCTCAAAATTCAAAAATCAGCATGCTCCTGATTTTCACTGAATAAACTGAAATGCTCAAAAAATACTTCAAAGTGACATTAATGGTAACGTTCTTCTCTTCAGCTGAATATTTATTTAGATGTTCCAAATATGTTTTGGATTTTGAAATCTATCAATAATTTCATTTGATAAGCCTGGTAACTTTTTTTACAAGATTTTCTTGTGCAAAAAACAATTTCAGACGACACAAGTCTCAGCAAAACAAATTTGATCTTGAAGAAAAATTGTTCTTTAACGTTGATCTCATTATCAAATCAAGGCTTGCTATTATTTTGTTTGTTAAAGTTGGACATTTTATTAACAGTTTTGAGTAGACTGCTTATACTGGCAGCATTTTACAATAGATTTTCTGGCAATTGATTAACTTCAAGAAATATATGTTCAATATCTTCATTATAAGTTGACGTTAAGCCATTCTATAAAGTCCTGGCAATACAAATGCTGCTGGGAGTAACCATTTAACACAATAATAAGGTCTTCAAATGTACAGACATGAGTGTTCTCTGGAACACGTGTGTCACCTGCTGATGTGTGACGGACAGACAGATGGGCAGACCGACAGACGACAGTTTTTTTGCACTGGATGTGCCCCTTTTTTGGTCTCACCCAACACCGTCTGCATAAAAAGGTTAAATACGAACATAGTCTGAGCTCGAAAGAGTGGAATTCCATTTCTAAACAGAACGAATCGTAGAGAGGGATAGACATTATTGATTCATCGAGGCATTGGTGTATCAACCAATCAGACCGAGTCTATTTTCGTGTAAGAATCCAAGAGGGATAGGAAGTATTATTGAGGCATTGTTGCCAGGTGTTCGATTGCATTTACATGTGACAAATGTTCTTCTGCTTCCACAAGTCAGATGCAATGCACCTTTTATCCAATAATATCTACTAGCAATGGCATTGTTACCTTGATGTTTCTTATAGTCGATAGTTTGAATAATAGTTTTAAAATGGCGATATCTTGTTGTTGTTTTTTCTTGCAAGTCTCTTTCCATTAGGTAAATGTATTTTAAGTACACAAAAATTGATAACCAAACATTATTGTCCAAAATGAAAATAAGAAAACATCTCACAACAATAAACTTTTTGTCTATTTATGGTTGGTTACAGCAATAATGACGCAAAATTCGCATTAGGTTAATTGCTTTTCATCCACTAATCAATTACGTTTTGCCTGATATTTTCAAAACTGACACAAGCACATACATTACACGGTCACTGCATAGAATATATATCTCGATACATTTCATTCCTTACGTTTTACGGGTATAAAGACCCGTTCTGAATTGTGAAAAATAGACTACCGGTACATGTATATAGAAATAGATATATTGTTACAGTGACAAAAGTGGATTGTTATGTTAGACTGGCCATTATATAGTATCTAGACTCTAGTCTTTTTCTTTTGTTTCTGTGATGGTCATTATTTTGATTACACATGTTGTTCTGCAACTTTATAATTAAAGTATTAATTGGTCATTTAACTTGGTCATTTAACATTTTAAAAAACAAAACAAAAAAACAACAACAATTTTATGATGGTTTGAGTTTGTTGTTAATATTATGCACTTAAGACTTAGAATCACTTTAAAAAGCAAGTTGTAGTTATTTCATAAAATGTTAAATTTGATTTTGAAAATGTCACATTACTTTTGAAAATGTCAAATTGATATTGCCTCAACTGTCCCACTGATGAAAATTCTTTCCCGATCACTGAATAATAGCATTTCAAAATACAATTTTCCTCAATCAAGATAAGTCAATGGACAATTCTAAATGAATAAGAAATAAATAAATTATTAATACATAATTTCAAACATTGGAAATTAAATAATTACCTAAATTAATAAAGTATTTTTGTTCTTTCCCAAAATCATATCAGATATTCATAATTATTTTGTTTGAATATGAATGTACGTGTACCGGTCTTGACTGGTTTATGATAACCGATAACCAAGTTATGGTATACTGCATACATAATGTGCGTACATAACATGAGCTGTCAGAGGGCAGCACACTCGACTATTCAAAATGCTTGTTGATAAATCAAATGAAATCTATTTAATTTCTTGCCCTTATCATACACTGTATAGAATAATAGTCAAAAATGATTAATACCCATGAATATGTTTATGAAATCTCAAATCAATCCCATGCCTAGTTACTGTAACATAAGCATAATAACACTGCATGCAAAACTTTCACCAAAATATCCAAATTAGAAAAGGGCCATAATTTGTTTTAAATTCAGTCCAAGAGTATCCTCTTTGGTTTTCTGATGCCCCTCAACACACTCATTAACTTTCTAGTTAATACCATAAACACTTTCTGAAATAAAAGCTGGATAGTAGCTTGCATGAAAAACTTTAACCAAATTTTATACTGCATGCAAAACTAAAACCAAAAAGTCTAAGTCAAAAAATGGCCATAATCTGCATTATATTCAGTAAAAAAACTATCTGTCTCTATAGTATGATACCACTAAAAATTTAAGAAGTTTCAAATCAATCCCATGCCTGGTACTGAGATATAAGCATGAAATGCCTTGCATGCAATACATCAACCAAAATTTCTAAGTTAAAAAGGGGCTATAATTTACATTAAATTCAAGCAAGAGTTGTCTACCTTGATTTTTGACGCCCCTGAACATATTCATTAACTTTCAAGCCAATACCATAAACAGTTATTGGGATATAAGCTAGATAGTAGTTTGCACGCAAAACTTTACCAAATTTTCTAAGTTAAAAAGGGGCCATAATTTGTATTATTAAAATTCAGTCAAGAGATATCTACCTTTGTTGCTTGATGCCCTGGAATATATTCATAAACTTTTAAGTCAATACCAACGCCGACGCAAGGGTGACTGCAATAGCTCTAAATAACATTTGAACAGTCAATCAAAAAATTACATTTTACCAGCCCCTGCACATTTTGAAGGCCTTTAGTTAAAATATTAAGATGAAGATGAAAATTTGTAATTTGTCGATGATATTTCCCTTATATTTTAGGCAATTGTATTTCATAAAACTATATAATGTTTTCATAACGAGATAAAATATGCTTTCTAAAACAATATGACCAACCTAATATATATTGGATACTAAATGGCAGTCTCTTCTGGTCTCCTGTCTGTGCAGGATTCCTAAATGGAGACCAGTGGAGACTGTCGATTCTTTGGAGACTTGACTTATAGTGCCAACCATAGATCTATTCACCAACATATGTCTATGTGCCAACCTTAAAGTTAAGTTGATCAAGTTAACATTAATGCACAAAATATATACAATAATCTCTTTCTCTCCCTCCCTCTCTCTCGTGGATCTAAGGTTCTTACTACATTATATAAAGGATATTTTTATTTAATAAGGTACACAATTTCAAAATGGAAGCACACATACATTTGTGTAATCTACAACATATCTTATTAACAAAGAGTTATAATTATGTTACTGATCCGTATCACACATACATTTATGTAAT
Source organism: Solen grandis (assembly GCA_021229015.1). Taxonomy (NCBI): domain Eukaryota; kingdom Metazoa; phylum Mollusca; class Bivalvia; order Adapedonta; family Solenidae; genus Solen; species Solen grandis. Next base: position 83,019,764 of record CM037779.1, on the reverse strand, counting down.
CTACAACATATCTTATTAACAAAGAGTTATAATTATGTTACTGATCCGTATCACACATACAAATAAATAAAAATGATATTCTATTGCAGGAAATGAAATACCATAATAATAAATAGGTGTTAATCATAATTTATGGACAAGTTTTGCAAAAAACATAAATATGAAGCATTCCTATTTCAGTAAAGCATCTTTCAAGTAAAGCATCTAAGAACAATGACCCCCTCTTATCAGTTTAACAAGAATTTATCAAGTGTATTGAAAGGCTGGATCTCTTGTGCAGAACATGTGTTTAAAGCTTAACATCCATACGAAAAGCAGTGCCAATATTTGCAAAAGATATAAAGCCAGTACAATGCTTAACAAAATAAAATCTAAAACTGAGATGCTTTGACAGAAAATAATTCTGAAAGATAACATCATAAAACTTAAAAAGCTTGACTTGACTATTTAAGTTTATCGTCGCTTCGACAGTATTTCAGTCATATAGCGACGTCCGGCTAATTACAGGTGGAGGAAGACGCCGAATGTATGGAGGCATCCGGTTAGAACCACCGACCTACCGCAAGCCAGCTTAAATAGCTTAAGCTATACTAAATAATATAACATTAGACTTTCAAACATGATATTATAAGTTAATACTATGATTCAGGAATTGATAATACTGATCTAATTATGGCAATTTGGCAATTTTTTTATATAAAAGTGAAAGAGTTCAGAAGCTTTAATACTCTGACCATAACATTTACTAAATTTTTTTTAGTATATTATACTACAGAGATTATAATATTATGAATATCAACATTATAGTATGCTTACATTAATGATACAGCATTTATAATCAGATTTTACCCACGGAATGTACACTTTAGTGAAAACAAAATTTTAATGAATTCATGAATCAAAATATCAAAAGAGGCTTGTAACCCTGGAATTTCACATTCTTTATATGCTTTAAAGGGGAAGAGTTCAAATGTAACAAAAACTTATTAGTCCTATACATAGACAAAAATCTTATTTACCTTCAGAAAAAAAAAGTCTGTACTATATTTTGACCTAGTCCCTACTCGTACATGCTTTCGTTTTCTTCACCAATAAAATGTGACGAAAATGCGTATGTACATATTAATGTACACAGGAGGTCCCTGGTGACCAACATTGTCGGGTAGAATTATCAGCAATGGCCTGTTCATTTCTATAATCAGTATTTGATTCGGAGCTCTAAGTAGGATTGATGAGTTCAGGATTACCCATCTATAAAAGCGAAGAACAATTCTGTTTCGGATAAGGCTTCTGTGCATCTGTTGGAGAAGCTGGTAAGCAAAGGTAGAGCCATTATAACCAAAAGGTAGATCAGGATTAGGTATTTCCGGTACATTCCCTACCTCAGAACCAATAACCATTGGACAGTTAGGTGAAATCTGCCTATGGATAGCAGCTACATCATTTCTGGGACACCTAAATGGATAATAACAATCACAGAATGCACACCTGATCTCTTCCCCATCTTGGGTACCATAAAATCCCTGAGTAGCAAGCAACTGTAAACTAGCTACAACTTCAGTGATGTGTATAAATCTAAATCTTAAAAGTGAAACAAGACGGTACAAATAAATAAACTCAAAGGGCCGGTCAGGTCCCCTCCATGTAATGACCCTTTGTCTCCGCCTTTGTAAGTAGCTGATAATCTCAGATTCCTCTCTTGCATCGTAAGGAACGGCATATGTAAGGATGATCTGGTTTGGTAGCTGAAGGATTATTCCAAAAATTGGTAGAATGCTGAAAAAAACAAAAAAAAACACATGAAACTAATGTGCCACAGAGTACAGTACTATCATAGTGTGATGTTTCTTAAATAATGGAACCGTAAGCCAAAGGCTAGTGATTACCCCCACACCACTGTCAACAACCGAACTCCATGCTTGTGAGAAGTCAGCATGCAGTCAAGACTTCCAAAACTCACTGGTGGATGCGATGGTACAATGTCCACAAACAAGATGACGCTTCTGTTTTTGGATTTGTTCGTTTGAACACTTCAGATTGTCTCCATCACTAGAAATATGTCCATAGGACATGGATGCCCCTGCCATTTTGTTGATTAGATTGATAATTTTGATGAGTAATTGAAATAAGTGGGCCATACGGCCCTTGATTGCTCACCAGAGTGACGATTCAAGTCATTTCTATAAGGAAACTAGAGCTATCACTAAAGGTGATGAATACCCCCCACACAGCCTTTGTTTACAATCAAGTGCCCAGCTATAGGAGGTAAGTCACATTTACTGAATTGATGAATTCAAGTGACAAATTATACAAGACTAATAAAAAAAGAATATCTTTTTATGTTCAGTGGCTGTCTTTAACAAAAATTCCAACATTCATCAATTCAGTAAGGGCACCGTAAACAAATTAGTCTGAACAGCATGCACATGCAAAAATAAAAATAAATAATAATAATAAAAAATAGATTTAAATGACCAGCTAATTTAAATTTGTATATGTAATAAAAGTTCTAAGTTCATCAACAGATAAATGAGATGAGGAAAACTGTAGCTAAAGAAAGTAAATTAGTTATTGGGAAATAATGCAAAGAAAATCAGAAAAGGGCAATAACACAAAAGAAAATCAGTCAACTGTAACCATTTCGCAATATGCACATCTATGCTTGATATTGAAGCTTCCTATGACGTTTGTTTGAAATCTATCCAGTAGTTATTGAGAAATAGCATGGACAAAGAAAACTCCAGAAAATCAGTAAAGGGCCATAACTAAAAAAAAAGTCAGTCAATCGTAACAATTTCATAATATGCACATCTATGCTCATCAGTGAAGCTTCCTATGACGTTTGATTGAAATCTATCCAGTAGTTATTGAGAAATAGCATGGACAAAGAAAACTCCAGAAAATCAGCAAACGGCCATAACTCAAAAGAAAATCAGTCAACCGTAACCACTTCATAATATGCACATCGATGCTTGATATTGAAGCTTCCTATGACGTTTGTTTGAAATCTATCCAGTAGTTATTGAGAAATAGCATGGACAAAGAAAACTCCAGAAAATCAGCAAAGGGCCATAACTCAAAAGAAAGTCAATCAACCGTAACAATTTCATAATATGCACATCTATGCTCACCAGTGAAGCTTCCTATGAAGTTTGACTGAAATCCATCCAGTAGTTATTGAGAAATAGCGTGGACCGACAGACCGACATGGTGACTCCTATATACCCCCCCCTAACTACGTTTGTGGGGTATAACTACACAACCCCCTTGGGGTCTTGTTTTTCAAGGGATCAACTTTATTTTAGCAATTATGGTAGACATTAATGAGGTGACCATTTCTGCAAAATGAAATCAAATTCTGACCATTGGCTTCACAAAAGAATTATGAAATTTTCTATATTGAGTATTATAAGGAAACTAGCTGACCCCTAAGGGGCCTAATTTTTCAAGGGATCAACTTTATTATAGCAATTGTAGTAAACATTCATGAGGTGACCATTTGTGCCAAAGGAAATTTAATTCTGACTATTGGCTTCGTAGAAGAAGAATTTTGAAATTTTCTATATAGAGTATAATACAGGCTGTCAAATGATTTTGATCAAAATATAGGAAAAAAATAAGATTGTTTTTCCTAAAAAATATAGGAGTTTTAGGCCATTTATTGAACAAAATATAGGAATATTCCAGTATAAAGTCTTCACTCGGAGGCATGTGAAGTGTAAATCTACTTTATACTTGTTTAATAGTACTGGTTATAATCATTAAACTTGAATTTTACCTTAAGCAAATGTTTCTACAAAATTTTCAATAAGAAACATACACACTGCCCATCACCTTTTGCAGTGCTCCAGCCAGAAATTTGGAAGTACAGGGTGCTTTAAGATTCAAGATTTCACTGACTGGGAGGGGGGTTTGGGGGATCTCCCCCTTTTTTTCTTTTTCAAAATTAGACCCTAAATAAAGTATCTTAGGGATTTCCAGATAGAATTTCTCTTCTTGTTCCAGTCAAGAATGCCTTAATTAAGTGAAAATATATCTGCAGAGTTTTTTGTATCAACAACAATTGATCACAAATATTGCTGCTTTTTCAGGATAAAAGGTCTATGAAGCTGGAATTTCAGTTGCATGTTGCTTAGATAACTATAAAAGCAGGCATCTAAGACTATTGCCACAGAAAATTATGACTTCCAGTTATTCTCTTTATATGCATACCATATTGATAACTGTATTTATATGTTTCTCCACAGGATATCAAAAGGGCATGGTGAATCTCCCCCAAAAAGATAGCAGTTGTATGTAAGATTTGTAAACGAACAGCATTTCTAATATCTTTCAGAAAAATAAAAGAATTCCAAATCCATTGTTTTTCTACTACATGAAAAGTTTTCATACTCTGAAATCTAAATACATCTTTGAAACACATGTGTCACCTGCTGATGCATGACAGTAAAAGTGAGACAGACATACAGACAACAGAAAGGTGATCCCTATGTGTCACAGTTGCTTACAGCATGTTACACAAACAAGAGGGCCATGATGGCCCTGGATCGCTCACCTGAGTATAGGGTTACCCAAGGAACCTCAGTCTGTATTAAAACATTTTGAAATCTGGCCAGTTGTTGGCCAGGAAATGATCCCTGCAAAGTTTTATCAAATTCTGTCCAGCAGTTTCAGAGAGAGGCAGTTTTAAGTTTTCAATATATACATTCAAGGAAAATTAGTCCTGCCCCTTTCAGCAGAAATAATTTTAGCAACTTTTGTGAAGCTTTACCCAAAGATCATCCTTGCCAAATTAAATCAATTTCTGTCCCGCGGTTTTGGAGGAGATGTGATTTTAAGATTTTTCACTATATACATATAAGGCAAATTAGCCCCGCCTATGGTGGCCATGTTTTTTTATAGATCGGAATAATTTTAGCAACTTTTGTAATGCTTCACCGACGGATCATCCCTGCTAAATATAATCAAATTCTGTCCAGCAGTTTCAGAGGAGATGTGGTTTAAAGATTTCACTATATACATATAAAGCAAATTAGCCCTGCCCCTGGCAGCCATGTTTTGTTACAGATGGGAATAATTTTAGCAATCTTGGAAGAGGGTTACTCAAGGAACATCTGTACTAAAATATTTTGAAATCTGGCCAGTAGTTTTGAAGGAGATGATTTTTAAAGTGTTCGTAATTTTTTTCTTTCCATTGCCATGGTAACCACAGTTCTGCATGGATCAAGTTTATTTTAGCAACTTTTGTGAAGGTTCACCAAGGATCATCCCTGCCAAATTTAATCAAGTTCTGTCAAGCGGTTGTAGAGGAGATGTTGTTTAAAGCAAATTGATGACGACACATGACACACGACGACAGACGCAGGGTGATCCTAATAGCGTACCATGAGCACTTCGTATATATGTAGAAATGTATTTTCCATCTGACAGGATGTTCACAGGGAAGATTTGTCCATTAAAGTTCCATTGCTGATGTGTAGAGACTCAGATTAAAATCCTTGAGTATAGAATTACTGTTTGACCAGATATTCCATTACAGATATTTCTCTAGTATCTCAAAGACCATTTAATAACTTTTTCATAAAACCCTTACCAGAACTTTCATTATATTGTCAATCTTTTTTTTTGTTATTGAAATATTATGCAACCTCATCTCATTGCATAACATAACTCCCTTCACTCTTTACTATGATCATAAATTGTGTTAAGTACTATTATTATTGTTTGCCTTAATTTCAAGTAATGATGTAAAAATCTGAATTTATAGTTTCATATTATTTTCAAATTTTTAAGGAACATTACTGGAGCTTATAGACATATTTTTGATTGCAGTAAACAAGATTTATCAGTGCAAGTCAGAATATGCCTTATATGCATATTACTAATCTGTCAGATGACTGATTTTGTTAGTCAAAGATGGCAGTATGCTTGGTTTAGATAAATAATCAACATCATATCCCCCAATCCACCCCAATGCAGAACTTTTAACAACTAGGCCTAGCTGGGACATTGTCTTAAGATTTGTAGTTTGGCAGACCCCGCATCAAAATTCCCAAATGGATAAGCCACATGTATATATATATAGCTGCACCTTTCAAAGACTGAGATGCTCTGCTAGATAAAGGACAGCTTTCAACTGCAAACTTGTAGTTATCTAGAGGCAGCAGTACATTTACCCTTTCTTCATTATGACTTGCGACATTTTTGGGGGTAAAAAATATAGGAAAAAGAATCAAAATATAGGAAATATAGGAGGTTTTCAAAAATATAGGATTTCTTTCAAACATATAGGAATCAGTTGGCCATGATGGCCCTGAATCACTCACCTGAGAAATATTACCTTCATTGTCTTTTATAACACAGTCATATGGAATACAATATCCATGCAGAAGTATGGCAAAATAATCATAATTCCACACAAAAACTGTGACTGTGGTCCAAATTTTGATGGTTATAGCTATAAAATCAAGTGACCCCTAGGGTGGGACCAATTTTGACCAAAGAGCCATGATTTGAAAACTTGGTTCTGGTCCATAAGGTAATGGTACATACCAAATATCTAAACCCATGATCTTGTTGTTTTTTGAAAAGAAGATCTTTTATAGACTCCCCTATTTAAGTCTATGTAAAATCAAGTGACCCCTGGGACAGGGCCAATTTTGACCCTAAAGCCATGATTTGAACAAACTTGGTAGATGTCTATAAGGTCAAGTTACCCACCAAATATCTAAACTCCAGGTCTTGTGGTTTCTGACAAGAAGATTGTCTAGTTTTTCCTGTATAGGCCTATGTAAAATCAAGTGACCCTGGGGCGGGGCCAGTTTTGACCCCAGGGCCATAATTTGAACAAACTTGGTAGATGTCCATTAGGCCAAGTTACACACCAAATATCTAAACTCCAGTCCTTGTGGTTTCTGACTAGAAGATTGTCTAGTTTTTCCTATATAAGCCTATGTAAAATTAAGTGACCCCTGGGACAGGGTCAATTTTGACCCTAAAGCCATGATTTAACAAACTTGGTAGATGTCTATAAGGTTAAAGGTTTTGACCCTGGGGCGGGGCCAATTTTGACCCCAGGGCCATGATTTGAACAAACTTGGTAGAGATCCATTAGACAATGCTACATGTCTACACACCAAATATCTAAACTCAAAGCCTTGTGGTTTCTGAGAAGATTTTTCTATTTTTTTTCCCTATATAACTCTTTGTAAAATCAAGTGATCCCTGGGGTGGGGCCAATATTGACCCCAGGGCCATGATTTGAACAAACTTGGTAGAGGTTCACTAGACAATGCTTTACACCAAATATTTAAGCTCTAGGCCTTGCAGTTTTGCAGAAGAAGATTTTCAAAGTTTGCATTTTTAAAGTCTATTTTTAGCTCCTGTGACCTACATTTTCAACCAATCAAAATAATTTCAACAACTTTGGTAGAGGACATCATGAGAATGATTCCTGTGAATTTTGGTCAAAATCCATTAAGCAGTTTAGGAGGAGATGTTGTTTAAAAGAAAATTGCTGATTCCGGACACATGCACACACGCATGGACAGAGGCAGGCATGCATGGACAACGGGCAAATGGTGATCACAATAGCTCAAAATGAGCATGTTATGCTCAGGTGAGCTAATAAGGAAATTAGGCAACCCCCTCTGGGCCTCTCTTTTTAAGGGATCAACTTTATTTTAGCAATTACTGTAGACATTCATGAGGTGACCCTTTGTGCCAAAGGAAATTAAATTCTGAACTTTGATTTCAGAGGAGATGTTTTTTAAAGTTAATTATTTTTTTCTTTCCTTTGCCATGGAAACCAGAATTCTACATGGATCAAGTTTATTTTATCAACTTTTGTGAAGGCTCACCAAAAGATCATCCTTGCCAAGTTTAATCAAATTCTGCCAACGGTTACAGAGATGATGCAGTCAATGCGAATGTCCGTCGGTCAGTCGGACATGTCCGGTATATTTCCATTTTGACCGACGAAAGCGCCTATTATTGTCAGACACAATGTCCGATGAAAAAATCCATACAGCACAGTTTCATTTTCGGAAAATTACTTTCACTTTCTTCGAAAAACAGTTTCCTTTGCTTTTTTTAGCGATTATGTAATGATTATCGGCTGTCTGAGATGGCCAAGCAGTTACGATTGCGAATGGTTCCCCGCAATGTACATACTTATATCTTTGGTAATGGAAACCATGCGGGAAACTCTGTCTTTATCGGTCAACAATCAACAACATGGCAGACGATGCATTCACGAAAGATTGTGTTTTTTTCCCCCTTCTTTTTATTCGCTTTCCATAATCAAATAACAAAGTCATACCCGTTTTAATTTATTATCAGGTTCAATTTTTATCATTTCAATATTTATTATCGTAAACAATTAAATCTAGATTTTGTTGTCAATGACTTTAGATATTCTGATGGTGCTATGCCGGTCGAAAATTGCCTGCTAGTTCTAGCAATGAACCAAAGAAGAGAGCTCCTGACAATAACAGATGCTTTCAGGGATAGTTTTTCGGCTTATTTCCTCATTATGGTCACAGAACTTACAGAACTTTAGTTATTGCATAGAACATCTCTACTAAAACATTTTGAAATCTGGCCAGTAGTTTTGAAGGAGATGATTTTTAAATCTTTCATAATTTTTTTCTTTCCATTGCCATGGCAACCAGAGTTCTACATGGATCAGGTTTATTTTATCAACTTTTGTGAAGGTTCACCCAAGCATCATCCCTGCCAAGTTTAATCAAATTCTGTACAGTGGTTTCAGAGGAGATGTTGTTTAAAGCAAATTGTTGACGACAGACAACAAAAGATAGAGGGTGATCCTAATAGCTCAACATGAGCACTATGTGCTCAGGTTAGCTTAAAAGGGAAATACAATAAGAGGTCTGAACAAGTGTTGCGTTTTCTTGTGTTTTTTAATTTTTCTAGAATAAACTTCTTTTTTAACCCTTTCCCTCATAGAGGAAACCATGAAAAGACCTATGCAAACAGCATAAAACCAGATCAGCCTGCGAGTAACTCGCAGGCTGATCAGGTTTTATGCTGTTCGCTGCTCCTCGGTGGTCTGGAAATGAGGAATTTGTAATTAAATTTGGTAAGGTTTAACTGTGGTTTTCTGCAGATCAGGCTCTATGTGCTACCTATTGAGTGCGTCAAAATGAGTCTATATGAGGGAAAGGGTTAAGAAGTATTAGGTTAGAAACACTTTTTTAGACTATGCTCAGGAAAAAGATAAAATATGAACTTAACATTGGGCAAAAAGCCTTGGCCCCAAATTCTCTAAGAGATTGAAAATCATACTCATACTCCAACTCAGTTATGTATGCTCAACTTAGTTTGATTAATGTGCAGAGTTCATGTCTCAACTACGACAAATTTTGTACTCAGTTAAACTTGAAACAGTGTTTGAGAACACTCCGAATTATCTTACTCAAGCTTAAACTCAAAATTGAGCAGGTATTTAACTATACACCTGAGATCATACTCGAACAGTTTTCAAGAGCATGAGGCCTACTGATTATTAATTTTGAACTTACCATGGTGTTTTATCTCTTGTGTCCAGACCTGAAATATCAGTGAGACAGACATTATATAGCAGGATTATACAGTAACTTTTGAAAAAAAAAATCTAACCCCGATCCCTTACCCAGCCAATGTCTTTGAATATTAAGAACCTTAATACCTGTGCCTGTCAGAAATTCAATATTCTTAACAAATCATTGATATTGGTTGAAGATCTAATGAATTTCAAGCACACATTTCTATCTGAACATAAAAACAGTGTGAATATGAAATGAATCTGTGAAATTAATATACTAAATGGAAGATAATATCAAAAATAACCTTTATCATTAACTACTGGATGATCTAACTAATGCATATTAAGTGACTTTAAGTATAGTAAAATTTGATAGATTTTGATTCTTCTTTTTCAAATCATATGACAATTAATTCAAATAACTTTAGGCAGACTGTGTCAATATTCTTTTCCACCTTTCTATATTTACCTGTTATTTTTCTGTTCCTGTATTCTACATGATCCCATTGATGCTTTGACCTTGTATCTGGTGCGACATCTGAAAACAGTTTAACAAATTTGCTGAATTGATACCCGGTCAAATTACATAAATTAACAAGAGGGCCCTAGACATGTGGCACGATACCACACCCAGTCACATTATCCTAACACTGGGTCAACCAATCCTGAAACTTCCCTTATATGCTGAGTGCCAAGCAAGGGAGCTATATCAGTACCATTTCTTATGATTTTGGTATTTTGCAATCGAGGATCAAACCCTCAACCTCTTGATTCTGGAGTGGCCACTGAGACTGGCGAGAAAATGTTTTATTTTTCAATTAAATTCTGTTGGTTGCCATGGCAACCAGAGTTCTGCATGAATCATGTTTATTTTAGTTTCTCTAAATGTATCTTTTATCAAATTCATATAGTTGCTATCATTTCATAGTAGATTATTATGCTTCCAAAGACCTTTACCATGTGATATATTGATGGGTTTAAAGGAAGGGAAACTATAGAATAATCAAATATGTGCAACTTGATTCAATATCAATTTTCTTAACAAAGGAAAGTTAGTTGTTGGTTAAAAGGAAGAAATCATTTCTTGCTTGTTTTAAAGGATGTACATGTCTCAATGTGTATCTCTTTCTATCTTAATAGTTTTCTATAAATGGGTCTTAAGTTTGCCTTTCATGGATTTAATCTATCAACAGTGATCTAGCTTTGATGTTATTTATATGTATAGTTTCAAGTATAAATTGATGCATGTTTAATGACCTAATTTCATTTTATCACTACAGATAAAAGGTTTAAAGGCGGTTCAAACTGTGAAAAACACAATGACATATACTATCAGTAAGTTTCATACATGAGGTGTACTCCTTAAGTATATTAATATGATGTACTTCAGTACGATTAAAAATCAATGATGAAAAAAAAATATATTCCTTAAAATATTCTTACTCATAAATTCATGTTGACTGCCAGCTACAACAGATGAGAGGGAAACTATTTATTGATTTCAAGCATAAATGACCTTAGATCAGGTCAGATATTCAGGTCATATGTAACCTTTGTCAATCAGGGATGTCTAAGTGAATAAAGCTTACAGCTGTGATTAGAAAATAATGCATTGTCTACAGTTACTGTGATCTTGAACTTTCAGACAATCTCTGGTCAAAAGCAACGTTTGTGTTAAGTGTTGAACTTTGCTCTTTCAGCACCCATTTCCTTGGCCTTATGGAAATGACCTAATATCAAGGTCATTATCACTCAACTCATCACCTGGTCATAAGCAACCATTATCCCTTCTATCTATCTGTGTGTGTGTGTGTGTGTGTGTGTGTGTTACAGGTCAGTCAATAGATAAGGACTTAAATTGCCTGTGACCTTAACCTCGGGAAATTTACCTTGGACCAGGTAAGCTAAAACAATTTCATCCTTTTATAGAAAGGTCTGTAAGTATAGACCAAATCATCTTAACATTGCTTCATAGATAAAAGTTGTCTCTAAGTTTGATCCTTTTTGTCTTTAGGTTTTATAAAGATTTCTCAAGAAATGAACATGCTTTTCATATAAAAAAAATGACTCCATATTTTGAGAGAAAGAAATCCAAGAGAATCTTTTCTCAAATGATAATTTCAATAAAACAACAGGGTGTTGCTCACTCATGTGAAGACCCTGGCTTTCAGTATGCTTTAAGCAGAAATACATTCCGATCAAGTTCTGTAAGGCCTAGGACAAAAATGTGGCTTCTAGAGTTTTCACAAGGATTTGGCCAATTGACCTACTTTAAAACTCTATATGACTCACTTTCGCACTCATCCATGATTTTATGCAATTTATGCAGCAAACAAAAAATTCTGATCAAAATTTGTGAAGATATTGGGCCTGAAATGTGGCCTCTATGGTGTTTTTTTTTCTAGGATTTACCCAATAATATACTTTTTAACCAACATGACCCGGTTTTGAACATGCAAACTTTTCATAAAGATAAACATTATGCATAAGTTTGAACAGATTGGATCATACTGTAGCTTCTATAGTGTTTACTAACAAATTGTTGATGCCAGACGACACAAAATAGAAGAAAGGCAATCAAAGAGTGTGCTCAGAAGAGCTAACAAGAGCTACAAGGTCATGAATGTAAATGATACTGTTGATAATTTCAGCTTTATAAATAACTATCCTTACCTTGTGCTGTGCCCTGCTCATCCTCATCATCATTTTTTTCAATTTGTCCATGGCCCCAGTCTCCATTGACAGCTAGAAAACGTTAGAAATACATTAGGAGATCTATGCATTACAATGTATAGAAAAAGAATTCCAAGTAGGCTAACACAAGTAGCAATTCTTACAGAAATCAAAGTATTAGTTCACAAAATGTTATTATTTATCTCAGGAAGCCTAATAAAACAAGAGAACCCACTGTGTAAAACTATGTCGGCAGGCTCTCTGCGGAAATCGTTATATCGGCAGGCTCTCTGCGTTCGCACCGGTCATTCTCTGCCATAAACACTAGCAAACGCTGGACGGACGGGAAAGAAACAGACCAATTGTCACTTTTTAAAGTTGAGTTGCTCAATATTAAGTATTGCATGGAATATTAAAGTATCTTAGCTATGTATATGCGTGTAAACTTTTCAATTATCAGCGACTGCGACCTGAAACTCGGACAAACTGTTTAGTGATGAACCAACATGGAACACAACCTCGGCACTTTCTACAGGCTTCAGCAGGTTATTGCTTTGATTATGTCTAATATGACCATCGAATGTATTCTTTTAAGTATATTCTTCAAGAAGATACCGATAAATTGGCCGATTTTAATGTGAATTTCTTGAAAAAACCCTACTATCACTTTTTGAAGCACAGGCAGGCTCTCTTCAAGCTATGGTTTATCTTATTGTTTACGGAAAATGAATAATTTCATGGGTCCTTACCCTACATTGTGTTTTTAATTTCGTACTTTGCATGTAATTTGAATTGGCCAATTTGGTCGCAGTCGCTGATAATTGAAAAGTTAACACACATATACATAGCTAAGATACTTTAATATTCCGTGCAATACCTAATATTGAGCAACTCAACTTTGAAATGTGACCATTGGTCTGTTTCTTTCCCATCCATCCAGCGTTTGTTAGTGTTTATGGCAGAGAATGACCGGTGTGAATGCAGAGACCTGCCGATATAGCGATTTCCGCAGAGAGTCTGCCGATATGGTTATGCACCATGGAATCGGTTGAACCAATAGATGCTCCAAGAACAAGCACTATTTCTAAATGGGCTAATTTTTATTTTCATTTCCAATATGTCTATGTATTACAGGGCTCTCCTTTGACCCAAGCTCCCGGGTTTTGACCTGAGAGATTTCTCAATGACGCATATTTGACCCGCGGTAAAACTGTACCAAGCGTCAGGGCAATAACAGTTGGTGCGTCAATAGATCAGTCGGTCATAAAAGTACCGCCTCAAACAGGTTACGTGATCAGTGAGTGCAACTGAACTCCCAATGATTCGCTATCACTGTCAGTTACTCTAATTAGTCTAATAAATTCTCGTATTGCTGCGTCAATTTTTGTATACACCAATGAACGTAAATGCAGATTGCGTAACCAACGTAATTATATATTGGGTCGGAAATCTTCGAGGTTGCTGGATCCCGTTTTTATGATGTGTGAAAATATTAAAGGCGAGGAACTATGACAAAATGATTTTACTTCCTATGGCTGTTAGGTTAATTTCCGATCGGAATAAGCTGAAATTTTCATTGTTTGATAATAACAAATAGTTTAATGGCAATAATTTAACCATGCTGGTTTAAATGAAAGATGGATGATTGTAACAAATAGGAATGATTAACTGTCAACTTATAATATGGGACCAAAACCGGAAGTAGATTGACTCTTACAGAATCAAACAAGGTTAAAAAAAAAATCCGTAATGATGAAGATAAGTAAAACTTTTATTTTTACATAGCTGTCTTTCTGTATTGAATAACTGATAATGATTTGAGCAATTATGTTTTAATATGCCTGGATATTTATCTATGTAATGTTTTTATTTTTTTTTTTGCAATTACCAAATATCATCTTTTGTTTTCTACTTTAAATAAAACAAGAGGGCCATGATGGCCCTGAATCGCTCACCTGAGAAAAATTGCCTTCATTGCCTTTTATATAACAGTATAATACTGAATACAAAATGCATGAAGAAGTACAGCAAAATAATTGTAATTCCACAAAAAAACTGTATATGTGGTCCAAATTTTGATGATCATAGCTTTAAAATCAACTGACCCTTAGGGCGAGACCAATCTATACCTCCAGGCCATGATTTGAACAAACTTGGTACATGTCTATAGGGCCATGTAACACACCAAATATCTAAACTCCAGGCTTTGTGGTTTCTGACAAGAAGATTTTTCTATTTTTTTCCAATATAAGTCTATGTAAAATCAAGTGACCCCTTTAGTCAAGGCAAATTTTGACCCAGGGCAAAAATGTGATCAAAGTAGAAAGATGTCCAGTAGCCCATATTATATACCAAATATCTAAACTCCAGCCCTTTTAGTTTCTGAAAAAGGTTTTTTTTTCCTGCCTATACATGTTAAATAAAAATAACCCCTGTGGCAAGGCCAATTTTGACCCAAGGGTCATATGTTGAACAATCTTGGTAGATGTCTATAAAGCCATGTTACATACCGAAGGTTTTAACTCCAGGCCTTATGGTTTCTGACAAGAAGATTTTTCTAGATTTTCCTATATAAACCTATGTAAAATAAAATGATCCCTGGGGCAGGCAATTTTGACCCCAGTGTCATGATTTGAACAAAATTGGTAGAGGTTCACTAGACAATGCTAAACACCAAATATCTAAGCTCTAAGGCCTGCAGTTAATTACAGAAGATTTTCAAAGACTACATTTTTAAAATTTATTTTTAGCTCCTGTGACCTACTTTTTCAACCAATCAAAACAATCTGAACAATTTTGATAGAGGGCATCATAAGGATCAATCCTGTGAAATTTGGTAAAAATCCATTCAGCTGTTTAAGAGGAGATGTTTTAAAGAAACTATTGACGCTGGACGCACGCCGGACAAAAGGCGACCACAATAGCTCACCATGAGCACGTTGTGCTCAGGTGAGCTAAAATAATAGCTCTGGTCTCAATAAGAATATTGCAGCTGTTATTTTCTTTCCACATTAAGAGAATAATATTTTCACCATTCTTTCTTTTTTTTTTTAAATAAAACATAAATTATCCTATTCACATTTAGAATGACAACAGTATATTATGATGACTTGAACTATTCCATGATAAAAATGCAGCTTCCCAATGTGACTGCACTTCTAATTAATGGAAAATATTATAATTCTTATTTTCGTTTTTTATTTTTGGTTGACTATTTTCAGGAAGTCCAGCTACATGCTTTGTGTTTCATTGTGAAGAATAACCTATCATTGATGGCCCAGAATGAACTCCTCAACATTCAGCAGGAGAAAGGGGGCTACCTCCCTAAAGGACAAATCATCAGCATACACTGTTGTCCAGATATTTATTATATTCTTGTGTTTTGTATGCAAATTTGTAAAAATAAATTTAATTTTCATTTTGGTTTGGTTTAAAATCGGATTTTTTTTCAGATCAATTATTGCAAATAATATGTACATACAATAAACAAGTGTATATATTAATCTGAACATGTATATCACTACATGCAAAATTTGTGATATATTGCGATCCAAGCGAAATACTGCAAATTTTATTTGACTCTTGAAAATTTGGCCCCATGGGTCAATGACTCTTGGGTTTCAAAGACTAAGGAGAGCCCTGATGTAAAATTTAATAATTAAGAGGGCCATGATGGCCCTGAATCCCTCACCTGAGAAACATTGCTCTCAATTACAAGTCATACTGAATACATAATGTATGCAGAAGTACAGCAAGATAATCTAAATTCAACACAAAAACTGTACCTGCCATCCAAACTTTGAAGGTGTCTATATAAAATCAAGTGACTCATGGGGCGGGGGTCAATTTTGACACCAGGACCATGGTTTGAACAAATTTGGATGAAGTCCACAAGTAAACATTTCAAACAACTCAAGGCTTCAAGAATTCTGAGAAGAATATCTTTTGAAGGTTTTCCTATACAAGTCTATGTAAAATTAAGTGACGCTAGGACGGGGCCAATTTTGACCCCAGGGCCATGATTTGATCAAAATTGGTAGATGTTTACTAGGCCATTTTACTCACCAAACATCTAAACTCTAGGCACTGTGGTTTCTGATAAGAAGATTTTTCTGTTGTTTTTTTTCCTAAATAAGTCTAGGTAAAATTAAATGACCCTTTGGGCTGGTCCAATTTTGACCCAAGTGCCATGGTTGGAACAAACTTGGTTGAGGTCTACTAGGCCATGTTACACACCAAATATCTAAACTGATGTGATGTCAGACATAATCAAATTTGTACAAGAGGAGTTGATGACCAGAAGCCACGGGCCTGTGACATAAGGTCACCTTTCACCTCTAAGTGTGACCTTGGCCTTAGAGATTAAAGGACTCAAGTTTTGAGTGAGACTTTGAGTGAGACACATCTTTTCATTGAGGCAATTCTTACTGCCAAATTATTTGAGAATTCCTTGATACAGTGCAAGTCCATCACTATAACCTTTTAACTCTAAGTATGACCTTTTCCTTACAGTTAGGGACTCAACTACTGTGCATGACACATCCTCTCAGCAAGGCAAATCTTACAGCCAAATTATTTGAGAATCCTTTGATCCATAGATAAGTCTACTACTATGACTGTTCACTTCTAAGTGTGACCTTGACCTTGGAGCTAGAGACTCAACTATTGTTTGACACATTGTGTCATTGGGGTAAATATTATTGACACCTTATTTGAGATTCCTGACATCCATGTCTAAGTTACAGCTGGGACAAGCAAATACCAACAATGAGATGCACCAAAGCACATACACTGAATTGCCATTGCTGGGACTATGTCAAGCTTCCAAAGGTGGGCTTGACAATAAATACTGTCTCTAAATATTATAAATGTGGATGCTAAGAGTTTTAAAAATGTAAAATCTGGTAAACTACAATGACAAATATCATTTTGTTTACCTGTGGTGCCTAAGTTCTTCTTCACTGCCTGGCATTCTTGGTGGTTTGGAACTTCTGCCTCTTTCATCAGTTCTGAAAAATTTCAAACACATCTGACATTTTTACTACCGAGGCTTACTGTTAAAGAAGATTAAACCTACAGTCGGATCTCGGTTATCCAAACATGCGTTCTCCGAAGCCTACCCTTTATTCTTCAGTCCTGATTTTTTCCTTATAAAAGTACATATGAAATACAACCCTTTATTTGTTTGGTTTATTCAAACATAACCCTTTATCCGAAGAAAAGTTGGGCCCCTAGTGTACAGTCACCTGTCCACACCTCTTATCCAAACCTATAATGTCTTCAGCACAGGGCACATTAAATTGGAATATAATTTTGATTGGTAATCAATTAAAGGTCCAGATAAGTTGATTGCAAGTGATTTACTGTAAAACTAATGGAAGAATGCACTAATTTGAAAAAATATGTTAAGAGTTGGTATTCACTGTGTTTTTCCAATAAAGCAAACTTACAGGAGGATGGGTATAAATATGGACTGATTTTATATATCACAGTCATCTCTCTTTGAGACTGGTTTCCAAGGCTAAAGCAGGCGATATCTAAGCTGAGCAATATAAGGATGGACCCAGCAATGGGTGAATATCTAGGTAAGCTTCAATATCCTTTTCATTATATATTTGCTTCACTTGAAATCAAAGCGATCGATATAGAAAAACAGGAAAAAAATGACTGACACGTAAGGTACTTAATACATGTATAACAATCAGGGATCATTATGGGCTGCGATATCGCGATATTCTCACATACTTTTCATTAAAATCGCACCAGAAATCACCAAATGGGATAAAATTTTGCATCTGTTGGAGAGGGTGAAAAATGTAAATACAAAAAGTGTCCTATCTAGTCCTGCTGTCTTTGATCTGTGCCCTGCCTGCCTTTGTTGGCAAAATTTTTATTTGCGCCTTCACAGCACCCTTTGATTTTGCTGATGGGTCCAAGTGTGTGTGTGTCGTGTAATACATACAAGCCAGTGTCAAGCCATGTAATTATCCATTGGCTATTCAATATCAAATCACAGCCGATTTTGTGCAGGTATTTGGTTTGGCATTTTAATTAATTCTACAGTCCCTTTACAATAATTTGGAATGCGATTTTTCGTTTTGACGGCATTATTCGAATAAATGTCATGGTCCCGTCAAGTTTTCCTATATACAGTCGGCACTCGTTATCTCGAATTTCATGGGACCAAAAATAAGACTTCGAGATGTCCGTAATTTGACCAATCCGAAATGAGATATTTTTGGCTTATGAACAAGAAATCTTACCTGTATCATTGTATTAATATTTTGTCGATATCATGAAGATGATGACACATTTTTTTTTGAATATATAATTAATAAATAATAATCCATAAGTAGCATATTTTTCTTTATTTATTCAACCACTTCTTTCTATAAATACAGAAAGGTAAACGAAATAAACAAAAAGGGTTACAACAATAATATAGATCGAAAACATGCGAACTGCATTCTATTAATAAAGAGCACTTATGTACATGCACAATATTCAAAGCACTTTGCACAACGCCAGATTGCTCAGCGCTCATAGATGGACAAGTAGGTTCTAGAGACATTGTGAACTATTACCTGGGTTTATTCTTCGATAGAATTTAAAAAAATCTGGCACATTTTGAGCAAAGATTGTCAAGCACAACGCCTTGTGTTTGGCCATATTACCATGCAAATATTTCGTCAAAACATAATCTGGTAATTATTGAAAGCCTAAAATCACGATCTGTCGTACAGATAGCCCCGTGCAAAGCTAGTGTCACCAGTTTACTAGATAGGTTGAAAAATATCGCCGGCTAATTAGCTCTGTTGAATTTGAGATAAACAAAAAAGGGGATAGCAGTAATTTGAAATAAATAATTTTGAGACAAAGTTAATGTATATAGACAAAGAAGGGAAAAATCTGGACAAAGTCAAATAATTTGACATAGCCGAAATTTCGATATACGCGAATTGGAGATAACGAGTACCAACTGTACCTCATTTAAAATAAATGTAATAATTCGTTTTACAATAACTTGGATAAACACGGCAATTCAAACTTTACAGCCCCAACAGGCAATCAAGTTCTTGATCAATGACACAATATTTCAGACGCTGTGTCACCTTAATTTACATGCGTGCTATTTTTTCACACCTATGTTGATTGACAGTCATTTCAATTTAAGTGATGCAAACCGTTGAGAATCATGTGTTGACACGTGTCACTTGATTGTCAAGAGTGTTAACAAACTGAGTGAATTTTTATTTAACTATAAATATCAGAGAGTGTTCGAACCTCACTTTACTTTTGTCGTATGCTCTGCAAGAGTAATATCACATTATCAATAACAAAGATTCATAGATTACAGATGTATTTGTAAGTTACCATTTATTATTCCGAGTAATTCAGTGAAGGGTCCAGGTTGAAAATAAGGCTTGTAAAAAATGTTTATTTTTTGTTGACTATGTTATACTTTAATATGTGATTTATGATTTTTATGCAGAATAAAATAAAACATAAGACATAACTGTGTTCTATATTTTATAAACATGCATATAATACGCCAACTGATTATCACGACGTGTATTTCTTGCAAATACACAAAATGTCTACTGTAGGTAAACACGGTAATTCGGATGACACAATTTTTCGAACATTTCAGTCAGTCCGCAGACCATTCAAATTATCGTAAATGGACTATACTTCATTTATGTGGGAAGTATTATTGTCAACTGCATCTACTACTTCTTGAGGTAAATAAGCAATGTTGATTATTTATCTAAACCATGCATTATGACTTGACTTGACTATTTGAGTTTACCGTCGCTTTGACAGTATTTCAGTCATATAGCAACGTCCAGCTAATTACAGGTGGAGGAAGACCCCGAATGCACGGAGGCATCCGGGTAGAACCACCGACCTACCGCAAGCCAGCTGGAAGGTTTCCTCACATGAAAATCCGAATGACCCTGCCGGGTTTCGAACCCACGCAGTGAGGGGCTGAGTGAGTGTTAAAGTCAGCGACTTTACCCTCTCGGCCACGGAGGCCCCCAACCATGCATTATGCCATCTTTGATTTCAAAATATGACAAAGCGGAAAACATGTCCCAGTCAAGTCATCCAATAAATGATTTGTACATTGAAAGTTTATTCAACCCAATACCAACACTTATCACATCTACAGATTAGTCATTTGAAGATGAAAGAAAAACTGACTGAAGGAAAATCATGTAAATAAGCACCGATAGATTAGGTTTACAGCAATAAAAAACACTCAAAAAGTTTCAGTAATGTTTTATAACCTAGATGTTTAAAAAAACAGAATATTTGGAATTCAGGTTGTCTTTGTACTCATAATATTATGATCGTAATGAATAGAGAGGAGGGTGGGGTAATTGCAATGAGATAAGCATATCTTTCAATAAAGAATTATCAGATCAATAAACAAGAGGGCCAAGATGGCCCTTAATCCCTCACCTGAGAAAGATGATTGCTTAAGAAGTAAAGATGCTAGAGTGTAAACAAAGTGAAATCTGGCTTTTTTTTATGGTGAAATTTGCATAACTCCTAAATTAACTAGCCAATATCAGTTATAATTGAACCCGATTGCGAGATTATGGGCATAAACATTGTCTTAAAGTTTAAAAAAAGATTGTTTAAAAAAATGAAGATGGTAGAGAGTAAACAAAGTGAAAGCTTGCATTTTTTGTATTAAAAGGGGCATAACTCCTGACCTTATTGGCCCATCTCAGCCACAATTGAACTCAATTAAGACATTATTGTCATTAACAATGTCATAAAGTTTGAAGATAATTGCTAAAAAAATGAAGATGCTAGAGTGTAATCAAAGTGAAATCTGGCATTTTTTTATATTAAAAGGGGCATAACTCCTGACCTAATAAACAGATCTCAGCTTTAATCAAACTCAGTAGAGACATTATGGTCATAAATATTGTTGTAAAGTTTGAAGATGATTGCTCAAAAAATGAAGATGCTAGACTGTAAACAAAGTGAAATCAGGCATTTTTTGATATTGAAAGGGGCTTAACTCCTGACCTTATTGACCAATCTCAGCAATAATCAAACTCAATTGAGACATTATGGTCATAAACATTGCCATAAAGTTTGAAGATGATTGCTCAAAAGATGAAGATGCTAGAGTTAGGGTTGGATACCGATTCCCGGTATCGGTCCAATACCGAATAGTAACTTCGTAAAGTACCGGTATATACCGTTTCGTAAAATACCGGTGCCTGGTTTCGATACTTCTGTAATTGTGTTAATAAATAAGTCTTTAAAACGTAAAAATCTAAACAAATAACTTTAAAAATGGCCTTAAAACACAGATAACTAACAGTGAACAAAATATAAGGATCCATAGCGTGTAATAGCAGCACTGACTGACATATAGAGCAAGTCATGGGACAATCCTAATTTCACAAATAAACATTTCCATTTATAAAATACTTACTGACAAAGAATTGACAAAAAGTCCTAAAATAAAAAAATAAAAAAAAGTATCTATTTAAAAGAATGATAATGCACACTCGAGGAGGCCGCCATTTTTGTTTAGACGCGGGTGTTTTGCGGACTTAAAAAAAAAGTTCTGCTGCTTCCGCAAGTCAATCATACAAAATCATTATTCACACCTCTAGTATCAACAAGTGTTATTTTAATATGTAAATTTTTTGAAGATATTACTACTACAACTACATTTAATTTGCATTGTTACGTTGATTTTAAATATGGCCAGTTGTTTGAGTAATAATCTTCAAATGTTGACACCTTATTGTTTGTTTGTCGCAAGTCCCTTTCCAAATGGAATTTGATGTATACAATTTTCTTAAACCGAACAATTCTGTCCAAAATGAAACTAACTAGCTAGAATATCGTCTGAATTATATAATAAAAACAATACAATCATAACATGATGGCAATCATTGTTGGTCTCAGTAATGACGATGCGAACATCACATTTGGCTGTATGTCGTCAATTAATTATTAAGTAATTCCGGGAGGGTCACAACAATGTAATCATAATATGAATACGAGAACAATGATTTCGATAGCATTTATTTCAGAATTATGTTACAGAAATCACAACCAGACAACATATTTCTGACAGGGAAATATACGACAAAGCTTTAATATCGATTTGAATTATAAAAATCGTACACTCGTATAGACTTCGCCGAACACCAATATGACTTCTTAGTGGGTGGGGTAAAGCTTGAAAAACTACGAACAAATTGAAAGCTTGTGTATTCTGCACCCCTTCTCCGAAATTGAAGTCATAGAAATGCACACAATACATAAGAGTTTACGGCTTTTTACAACTGAAATGGTTGGAAACCGTACGAAAAATTCCAAAGTTTGGGCATATTATTCTAAGTAAATTAACGGTGGCAAACGAAGTTTGTTAGGGCCGTTTGTAATGGTTGTTGTTCAAGAATGCTGACTTACTGATGAAGAGATTTAAGTTCTTTTAGTTGAGATTTCTTTTTCAATCCCTCAATATTCTATGTGCAAAAGAGTGACTGTACACTTTTAAATTCAACTTAACTGTGTTTAAAGTCAAATCTAGTCAATACTTTTCAAAGGTGGTTATTAGATGTGTAAATTTGATATTTCTAGTCGTAATTATCATTTGTCTGCTTTGTTAAGCATATGTTATCATTTCTTTTTGTCTTTAGCTATTAAAATATTAAAAAGATTTTCCTTAGATTTTTTTCTCCAGCACCAAAATGTTCTGAGAATTACTGTTTAAGTCTTGCCATGTTCCTTGAATAAAAAAAATAAGAATAAAAAGAAAATAAATTAATGTACAACGACTTTTATATAATTTAATGTGTATGTTGTTTTAAAACTAAACACAGCATAAAAAAATAAGAAAATTCTCAAAGGTATACTTTACAGCATAGCATTACATAAGATTAGTTAATATAAATAAAACAGATTATAGTACATGATTTACCTTATTAGTGCTTATATTTTGATATGGTAAACTGATAGTAATCATAGTATCAGTATCGTTAAAATACCGGTATCGTTTCGTCATATCAATATTGGTATTGGACCGTTTCTTGAATAACGATATCCAACCCTAGCTAGAGTGTAAACAACTTGAAATCTGGCATTTTTTTATATTAAAAGGGGCATAACTGCTGACCAATTGACCGATCTCAGCCATAATCAATCTCAATCAAGCGAGCTCTGCTCAGGTAAGCTAAAAAAGAAAAAGAGATAAACTTATATTGATAATTAGACATTATCATGAAAGACCTCATCATTGTGTAATGAAAGAAAATTCTGCAGAAAATTGAGAAAAATCTAATTAATACACATTAATTTTACACAAAAGTTTGACATTTTATAGCATCAGTTAAGTTAATTAAATAGCCATGCAGTGATTGATTTCAAGTACTTTTCATGTTAACTTTGTGTTGTTAATGAAAAAAAAAATCTCACTAATATTTAAAAAATCCCATTAAAATTTGCCAAATGGGCAAAAAATCTCAATCACTTTCTGACCAAAAATGATCCCTGAACAATAAAAGCATATTTGTTAAAAACATATTTCATAGTTAACAAAAATGAATTACCATTTAGAGTTATAAATCAGTGATAGTTATTTAATTAAAGTACATATCCAGAGGAACAGATTAGCTGCGTATCTGTGTATTTTACACAAATAAAATGGACCAATATGCTAAACATTTCAATTCTGTGCATACCATTTACACATGAAAAAATGGCTTCACTCAATTCTTTTTAATTCCTTGTGCATCAAATTTCATTACTGCTGATGTTTTAACAAACAGCTGATTGTCACTTCCTGCTTTAAAGCTAGAGTGTATTGCCTTCAAAAACCATTGATCATTTGACGTTTGTACATTCAAAATTTCAAGAGCATCTGGCTCACCTTGATGACTTAAAAGAGTTGTCGATCATATCCCTGCCAATCATAGTGGACTGGGCTAAAAATGCACATTATCATCTTTGTTGGTCTATCTTGTTTTTAATGTTAGAAATAAATTATAATGCAACGCATTTGAAAAAGAATAAAATGATTATAATATGCGAATATATATATTTTTTTCAATTATACCAAATTTGTCTCGTGAATTAGACCTTGTCATCTTTACCTTCTGGCGAGAAAAACAAAATGTCACTTCAAGGTAGAAAATAAAGTTCTAGGAAATCATCCCTTACAAGTAACCAAAATGCCATTCTCAGGTATTGTAGATTAAGCCACTTTTTTAAGGTAAGAAAAAGTTCACTCAAAAAGTTAAAATGTTTGCAGTAAAAAGTACTCATAAGAAATAGGTTTCACTCAAATAGTACAAAAACAGAGAGTGATCAATCAATTGAAACCATTTCTTATCTGTTCCTCTGATATCTTCACAACATACAAGTGAAACGTTGGTCCTGGCAACTTCGGATAACCGAGATCCAACTGTATGTGACTGATATACAAATATTGTTGTTGTTGTACTGATGTTTACCGTTGCTGCGATAGTATTTCAATCATATAGCGACATCCAGCTAATTACAGGTGGAGGAAGACCCCGAGTACACAGAGGTACCCGGGTAGAACCACCGACCTACCGCAAGCCAGCTGGAAGGCTTCCTCACATGAAAAGTCTGAAGTCCCTACCGGGATTCGTACCCACAGTGGAAAGGGGCTGAGAGATTTGTAGTCCACGACTGTAACCGCTCGGCCATGGCGGCCCCATACAAATATTGGATGCATATGATACCACTACAACTTTTTAAAGACTTTGGTATATTTGCACACAGCAGCTGGAGGTCCATGATCACATGATGATGGGACAGATGCTGTAATTACTATGCTACCAGGGCTGGTCTACACATCTTGTGAATGTAATTATTATTATTAATTAGAAAAAATGTGAAGTAAACAGTCAGACTGCACTATATGTAGTTATAGGGTAATGACCACTATACGAAAACAATGGATGCCAGTCTAGCAGGTGTGCATAGGTTTAAATTATGCCTCCCTGCAATAGATTTTACTTTTTACTTGTCCTGATAAAGAAAACACGATGCCTATCTTGATTGGATTCAAAACTTTGCACTCGCAAAAAGATGCGAGCAGCTACAAAATGAACTCGCAAAATTCATTTCCCACTAGCATTTTGTGAGTTTGGGAGTGCTATATTCGAGCCCTGCCAAGGTTAATGTTTTCTTGACTATTAGTATTACACCAATGACGACAACACCAAAGTGATAACAATACCTTCTTTTCTTTGAAAATCAGCCAAGCTAAAAATACATATTTCAAAAATACATTAACTCTTTATTCCATTTACCATTTATTTTTACTATTGATAAAACTTGGGATGTAAAATCATTGTAGTGGCACATACCTCCTTTCCCTCTTCTGAGATAGCAGAAAATAAAGAAAATGGAATGTAAGCATTTATGAACAGGTTAAGTTTTCATATTATGTTCCATACTATATATATATATATATATATATATATATATATATATATATATATATATATATATATATATATATATATATATATATATATATATGTCAAACAATCTAAACAGCCTAGATGAACAATATAGGTCAGTAGTGACCCTCCACAGCAACAAGGTTCAAAACTTGACCTTTTGACTTAGACCTTGAAGTCTAATTTTAAAGGAATCATTCAGGTTTCAGCTTGTTTCTTTAAAAATCGTTAAAAACAATGCCATTTACTTACACAAACTATGAGTTTCGATACAGTTTTATCTTAATTAAGATGCATCTGGATGCTGCAAAAATGAGTTCTCAGCAGAAGACTTCAAATTTATACTATCCTCAAGTATTCAGTTCTCGCCATATTGGTATTCTCGGGCTATTTACACTATCGAAATGTTTCACCTAGAGCGTGACGTAATTCTACAGGGAAACCATCGACAATTGGCAAAGTTGATTGATCCTTGTTTTCAAACTGTTTTTCCAGTGGAAATGTTTGGGAAACAGATGAAAACATTCATTTCATAAAGAAGTACCATTTTATAACATTTTCACTAATGATTCTTTTTATCATTTTTTAAAACACCTGTTAAACCTACTGATAACACTCAGCAAACAGACAATGACCGATTTATGTAAACCAACATCTGTTCTTAAAATAGTGTATGTTTGATTATGAATACAATTCTCAAGAATCCTATGTACTAGTCATTTAGAGCCATAGTTGTTATTAATTAATGGAGGGCACCCTATAATAACATGGACACTTTGAGTGTGTTAGTGTTTCTTAATCTCATTTGGGTCATCCCCCCCTTTTTATTTTTTTATTTTTTATTTTTTACAAACCAATCTGTGCTGTGAGGAAGAACTTCATTTCATCTTGTGTTTAAAGATTTTTTCTCTATAAGTGCACCACACTCATGACAGACTCATTTTCAGTTCATTGTCGAGAACCCAAGATGCCATTTTGGAAATAATATTTTTGACTTGCTGGATTATGACAGTTATTTTTTAAATTTGTTTTCAATTACCACTGACAATTTATTACATTTGAAGGGAAGATATTAATGAATTTGCAGTGTTTTTTTCACTTTGGGGGGAAAGGGGTCCGCACCCACAGGAAGGGGAAAAAAATGTGCAAATGAGCTGAAAGGGGAATTTTTCTACTGTATACAATAGAGGCATTCTATTGTATTTTACTCTTATTTATTGATGTTTTATTGCATAAAAGAATAATCAGAACAATGATATAACATGTTTGAACAGTTTTATTAAGAATATAACATTTAACAACGACAGTGAGTCCATACATACAATAAAGTATGTAAACTCATAATCATGGAGGGGGGGGAAATTAAAACAAGAGGGCCAAGATGGCCCTTGATCGCTCACCTGAGAAAGATGATTGCTCAAGAAATAAAGATGCTAGAGTGTAAAAGTGAAATCTGGCTTTTTTATGGGGAAAAGGGCATAACTCCTAAATTAACTTGTCAATTTCAGTTATAATTGAACCCGATTGCGAAATTATGGGCATAAACATTGTCTTAAAGTTTGAAAAAGATTGCTAAAAAAATGAAGATGCTAGAGTGTAATCAAAGTGAAATCTGGCATTTTTTTTATATTTAAAGGGGCATAACTCCTGACCTAATCAACAGATCTCAGCTTTAATCGAAATTAAATCGAGACAGTTTGAAGATGATTGCTCAAAAGATGAAGATGCTAGAGTGTAAACAAAGTGAAATCTGGCATTTTTTTTAATATTAAAAGGGGCAACTCCTGACCTAATTGACGATCTAGCATATCATAGAGTTTGAAGATGATTGCTCAAAAGATGAAGATGCTAGAGTGTAAACAAAGTGAAATATGGCATTTTTTTTAATATTAAAACAAGAGGGCCAAACTCCTGACCTAATTGACGGATCTTAGCCATAATCGAACTCAATCAAGACATTATGGTCATAAGCATTGCCATAAAGTTTGAAGATGATTGCTCAAAAGATGCAGATGCTAGAGTGTAAACAAAGTGAAATCTTGCATTTTTTTAATATTAAAAGGGGCATAACTCTTGACCTAATTGACTGATCTTAGCCATAATCGAACTCAATTGAGACCTTATGGTTATAAGCATTGTCATAAAGTTTGAAGATGATTGCTCAAAAGATGCAGATGCTAGAGTGTAAACAACGTGAAATATGGCATTTTTTGAATATTAAAAGGGACATAACTCCTGACCTAATTGACAGATCTCAGCCATAATCGAACTCAATCGAGACATTATGGTCATAAGCATTGCCATAAAGTTTGAAGATGATTGCTCAAAAGATGAAGATGCTAGAGTGTAAACAATGTGAAATATGGCATTTTTTTAATATTAAAAGGGGCATAACTCCTGACCTAATTGACGGATCTCAGCCATAATCGAACTCAATCGAGACATTATAGTCATAACCATTGTCTTAAAGTTTGAAGATGATTGCTCAAGAAATAAAGGAGATAGAGTGTAAACACTAAAAATTGTTGACGTCGCACGACGGATGCTCACGGGATCACAATAGCTCACCCTGAGCTTTGCTCAGGTGAGCTAAAAAAAAAAAAATGGGGGAAAAATATATATTCCAGGCAGGGGAGAAAACCGCCTATATTCTGCGTATATTTTGACAAAAAAACAACAACACTGATTTGATAGTATATTTACATAAAAGTGAGGGATTGATTTGTTAATTTTTCTTGCAATAACTTCTTATGCTGGTGAGAACTGCATACTCCAGGATACATAACAGTGTTTTTTTTGGCTAAAATATTCGGCGAAATTCGGCGGCATTCCCCCCTGCCAGAAGTATATATTTTTCCCCCTATTATGCTGAAAATTCCCCCACTAAGGTTTCATTTTGGGGTGCAAAATGATGAGTTTCTCTCATTAAATCAACAAATGTTGCACAATAAAATATCAGCTGAATATATTTCGTCTGCCCTGTTTACTAGGTATCGTCTGCATTATACGACAGATTGTTATATGCAGACAATACCTAGTAAACAGGGCAGATTGTCTAAAAATGGCAAAAAATAAAGTTAACTGGTAAAGGTATGGGCCAGGTGTTGGAGAAATGTCATTTTTTATAATTATGTAACTTGTTTTTATGTGTTTTCTTGATTAGCATGTGAAAAGCATGCATTTTTACAGTTATGGTTGAATCTATTGTTTACTTCCGGTTTGTTCGTAGGAAATAATAGAAAAAAGCATGCACTGATAAAACTTGTTAAAATGTTTTAAAAAGCTTCAATAATGTTATCAAACATGTTATTTATGAAAGAAAACACATTTTAAAGACTGTCTTGAAAAATATATATTACAATATAATAGTGAAGTGGGTGGGGTAATGCATTAATTAATGAAGACAGGACTTATTTAAGATATATCTATACACTTTTATACATCTTTTTTTTTTTTCCAAGTTTTGTTTTCCTACATCAATTTAAGCCACCCAAAGCCACAATTCAACAAATGATAATATATGAAGTGCATAATTTAATGTATAAAAGTTTATAGATAGATCTAAAAACAAGCCTGCCTTAATGAATTAATGCATTACCCCCATCCACTTCAGTATTATATTGTAGTTTATTTTTTAACAGTTTTTAATGATGCAAACTATCTTTAATGATTCTGTGTTGAACAGATGGGCATCACAATGAAAATGTTGAATTTTATTAAAACAGTTAAAGCATACTAGTGCTTGTGTTGGTGTTAACTTAGAGTCAGTTTTATCATTTAAATAGAGATGAAAAAATAATTTAAAATATACTGCCTTAATGATGTATAGAGTAAAGAAATTCCCCTTTTAGCTAGTTCGCGCGCTTTTTTTCCCCCTCAGATGGGCCCGGACCCCATTCCCCCAAAAGTGAAAAAAAACACTGCATAATATTATGAATGTATGCTGCCATGTTTTTTTAACAGATCCTATCAATTTTAAAAATCTTGGAATAGAGTGACCAAAGAAATATCTGCCAAACAAGTGACAGGAATTGTCAAAAAACCAGGTTTTCCGGAAGAAAAAAAAAAAAGCGCACAGGCTCTTATTGATGGTGCCTCTGCAAAAGTTTCGACAAAATTTATTGAGAAATGTAGGGGGAGTTGCACACAGAAGAATATTTCTCAATAACTTACATATGTGTTATTGAAAAAATAACTAAGGGCCATAGCTCCATCAAAAATGGTCAAACTGCAAAACCAATCATTACTATATATTTTAAAGTTAAGGAGTTATGCTCCATATCAGGAATTTTTACGAAGGGGCAAACATGTAACTCCAAAATTATGAACCACAGAGTGTCAATGAGATGTATGCACCTATAAAGTTTCAAGTCAATACCTCTTATAATGTAGGAGTTATGCTCAGGACAAGGAATTTTATCAAAGGGGCATAACTCCATCAAAAATGCAAAACACAGGTAATATTCTCCAGGGTGACTTAGTGAAGGTATTTCTGTTAAAGTATGGACAAAATTTATTAAGAAATGTAGAAGTTGTGCACGAAAGAATATTTCCCTTACATCCGTTAAGGGGCAAAGGGCCATAACTGCATCAAAAATAGTCGAACCACAAAACTCTGACAATATGCGCCATGTCACTATGTAATAATGCTTCTGTAAAAGTTTGGGCCAAATCCGTTGAAAAATGTAGGAGTTGCGCACAGAAGAATATTTCCCTATATATTACATATATATGTGAAAAAATAACAAAGGGCCATAACTGCATCAAAAATAGTCAAACCACAAAACTCTGACAATATGCGCCAGGCCACTATGTAATAATGCTTCTGTAAAAGTTTGGGCCAAATCTGTTGAAAAATGTAGGAGGACAGTTGCGCACAGAAGAAATTGTTTATGCCCACCCACCCACCAGCCCGCCCGCTGACATACCCCAATCTAATAATTAGATTTTTCCTTTGGAAAACCTGGTTAAAAATCCTGCCAGTTACTTTTAGCCAATTTTTTTTAGACTTTTTTTAAATATTTACCCCCTGGCTGCCATTTTTTTCAATGGATCCTATTCAAAAAAAAAAAATAGTCATAGAGTGAGTGAGCAAAGGAACTTCTGTCCCAAAATACTTTGAAATCCAGCCAGTATATTTTGACAGGAAAATTTCACAATATTTTACCCTTTTGGATGCTATGGATTACTACTTGGAATTTACAACTTAATGGAGAGGACCAACCATGAAGGAAAATTCCTGATAAAATTTTATGAAAATTTTCCAAGTACATGTAGCTTAAGAGGAGATGTTGTTTTAAGTTAAATGTTGACAACAAGACATTCGTCCATCACAAAAGCTGACCTCTGAGCAAGGTTTAACTCATTTTCAAGGCATTTTTCAGGGCATTGCAAACCCTGAAAAATTCACTTCACATTTATCTGAATCTGAGCATTTGCAACTTATCATTAATTCAAGGGCCGTACGATGCTAAAGTGCCCGAGACATTCTGACTGATTATGGAACTTGGCCACAATATTGTGCACATACAAAATGTGACCAAATCTGGTAAAGATCGGTATGGTTTTGTTAGTGTTCAAGAGCAGACATTATTAGTTTTGACATTTTTCATAAATCAATTTGGGCCGTTACTCTGGAGTGTCTGAGACATTCTGGCTGGTTATCAAACTTGGCTGAGATGTTGTGCCTATCATTGCTCCAAGAGCAGGATAGCCCGGCGCCTGGGGCTCCTCTATTTTCAATCCGGGCCGGTCACCATTTTAAAATATCTTGCCCGGCCGGGCGCCTCTAAAAAGGCCGGGCGCATTGAACAAATTTTTAATCTTGCCCGGACCCTCTATAAGTAATCCATTTCATTATCATCATTTATAAACCTTGCTCGAGGCAAAACGCGCTAATCACAATAAATATCACCGAACGTGACCTTCTGGTTCAACCAATAGATAACCGCTATGGATACAAGCTACACAATAACTATGTCATGCGGTGTCGGTCTCTTTTATCCGAAAACAGAAACAGAAGCAATTGCCGAACGTGATTGGTCGCGATAAAAATAGACTTATGAATATTAATTAATTTATACATCATTCGGGTATCTACTGTACTTTTCTAATCTGCGTTTGAAGAGAAATTGTTGTTTTAACAAGGGTCTATTTGAAAGACCCTGTTTTAACGGATTAAGGCACCGATAAAGGACTCGTTATTAATTAACTAATGGTGTGATTAGCTACTGTCTGTGAGTCGACCAAACTGTCAAACCATCTTATTGTTAACAGGTAAGCAAACAATTAAAGATCCACTACTCGCGATTGACCAATTGTCCAACTTATTGTATTAATCGCTAATTGATTATCACAAGAATGCTTTTTAACAAAGAATAAATAAAATGAGTAAAATAATGGGAATTAAAAAATACAAAAAACCTAAGTTGATTCAGTATGTAAGTTTACTGTCAACGGAAAAGATGTTGAAGTTCTTGCTTAAGCCTCGCGATAAAGGCGAAAATGAAAGTAAAAAACGTAAGGCAGAAGAGCCCGACAAAATCTACGAGAGTAGTAAACGTAAACGCGTGTTTCAATCCAAATGGTTAGAGAGTCATGAGTGGCTACGCTATGACAGTGATCTTGATAAAATGTTCTGTGTTCATTGTGAAAAGTTCCCTTCTTTGGCTGGAAATAATGTGTTTGTGTTAGGAACTGATCGGTACAGGATCGACCCAATCAAGTCTCATCTTTCCAGTAGTGCTCATAAAGCTTGTTCAGCACAATATATGAGATCAACAGGGAAAGTAACACCAACTGTTCCAGTAGCAGCTACACCATGTGGGGCGTTGATTCAAAAGCTGTCTGATGATAGAATGAAGAGAATGCGCATTTTGTTCAATACAGCATACTACTTGGCTATGAACATGAGACCCTTTTCTGATTTCAAAGGACTGTGTGATCTACAGGAGATGAATGGTGTTCAAATAGGAAATATGTACCGTAACGATATGGCTTGTAGAGATTTCATAACCAGTATCCATAGTGTAATTAGTCAGGATATTAAGTCACGTACATCAAAGTGCAAGTTTGTGTCAATCCTAGCTGACGGGAGTACAGATGTATCTATCAATGAACAAGAAGTGGTCTATATGAGGTATGTGTCTAATGGTAAAATCATAACCGATTTGATAGACATTGTAGACCTTAAGTCGGATGTGTATAAGAATGTGTTGAGAAGTGATGGTGTATCTGCAAACTCAGCTAAACAACTGCTGGAAGTCATGATGGTGTTGTCACCATCAACAGCCGAATGTGAAAGAGGATTCAGTTTGATGAACAACATCAAAACAACTAGAAGGAACTGCCTGAAGCAAGACACATTGCAATCACTGATGATGATCAAGTCACAACCAAAATTGACTCCAGAAGCTATTGACAGTGCAATAGGACACTGGGTCACATCTGGCCCTGGTGGCAAGCACACACGAGTATACAAAATGTTGTAAATCTGATTGTGTCACTGTGATTGACAAAATTTAGTAACTGACCATTTTGTTTATTACATGTAACTAAGATAAACTTAACAAAGACTTAAGTGACAGTGAGATGTGCAAGAAACACAAAAGTTGTTTATGTAGTTAAAGTTATTGTTAAGAAATAAACATTCATAAAGGTAATTAAATAAAAGAATAAACCTCAATTATAATATGCTAACTCTACAATTATGTTATAAATATTCCTGATTAAATCTTTTTGAAATATATAAATTTATAGTCAATTGCTCATTATCTACTGTTATACAATACAAAAATAATTCTAAGATTAAAGTTTCATTTATGTGTCAGACAGTCTGTGTTACCATGTTGTTAATAAATATTAAGATAAGTTAACCTTGAAAATTATCTTTGTTACAAAAAATAAAACTATTAAAAAATTATATGAAAAATAAATAAAATACATTAAACAAATTGAAATACTTGTATTATTTCTTAAATTGCTAGTCTTATAAGGCCCCCTCCCTATAGTATAGTTTCAATGAATTACAAACATAATCTTGACAGCGCTTAACAGAATAACGCGCTTTATCAGGGCAAGTAAGTTTTCAATCAGGGCAAGTTGATTTTTTCAATCTACTTGCCCTGGGCTTGTCTGTCATTTTAATTTTCTTGGAGCACTGCCCATATCCATATGATAAAGAACCCAACAAAACCAAACACCTCAGAAAACCAAACTTTTCACCCAGTTCGAAGGGGACCCAGTTTCCTGAAATTCCATGGTATATGGTAAGCTTTATGCATCAAAAATTGCAGACCATAGTACAATAAATTTTTTGGGGTCCATAGATCAATCATGATTCATTAGTCAACACATATAGCTGTCTATTATATACTAGTGACATTACACTGTACATGATCCATTTTAAGATATTTTTAGTATTATGGTGCATTCTACCTGGTTTTCTGTCCTGGCTGCTTCGGACACTGGTTTCCACAGAAGACTGTGATGGAGCCATGACTTTATTGGTTGCCATAACATCTTCCTTCCCCTCAGACTGATTGAAGTCCATGACTGAGTGCCGTTGATAAAGATTATTCCCGTATGTTACTCTTTGAAGTTGGTCAGGAAACACGTTCTGCTGACCGTAGAATCTGTAACAAAATTAATGTTTGTGAACACCAGTCCTGAGATACAGAACACTCTAGAAGTAACTAAATGCACCCAGGATGCTTGCTTGTTCAGGTTATTGAACATAATTTCTACCAGTTAGGAAATTTGTCACATGAAAAGGGGGTGAGGGTCAAGTTCCCCTTGAGTGTACCTAGGTATATCATGGTGGTTTTAAGTGACAGTACTGTGATATATACTGCAGTATTCTGCCTTTGAAAGTAATTTATAGTCACTGTCAGGGTGTTCAGTAGACTCTAAACCAAAATTTTCAAGGGTCAAATTAAGATTTCTGTGGGTCAATTTTTTGTATCATGCATCAAACACAAAAATGTAAATAATTGTGTTTTAAACAAGAATTTATGTATGTGTCTTGTTTTAAAATTGTATAACCCTTTTTTCACATCTCTATCTTTCTATTCTCTTTTTTTATTGTATTATTGATGTAAAGGTAAGTTATTGCAATTATTTTCTTAGCAGTAATATTTCTCAGCATTTGATAACTAATTTACTTGGATCTGATTTAAAAAAATAAAAAGAAAAAAAAAGGAGTAAGTTATAGTGATGAATACAGTTGTTTCACTACAGTACTTATAGTTATAAAAGTTTGGTAAATTTAATGATATAGATCGTATCATATTTATAACTTAACCCTTTCCCTCATATATACTCATTTTGATGCCCTCAATAGGTATCACATAAAGCCTGATCTGCAGAAAACCACAGTTAAACCTTACCAAATTTAATTACAAAATCCTCATTTCCAGACCACTGAGGAGCAGCGAACAGCATAAAACCTGATCAGCCTGCGAGTACTTGCAGGCTGATCCGGTTTTATGCTGTTCGCATAGGTCTTTTCATGGTGTACTCTATGAGGGAAAGGGTTAAATTTTCAAGTTTTCAAAAGAGAATGCAAATTCACGAAAAACCCTGACATTATTTTTTTATTTAAATTGTTTGAAAAAGGTGTTCATCTACATTGTAAAAAACTAAAAATACTATGCAAATTATTAAAAGTATGTCTTTTTAGCTTATATTCACAAAATAAATGCATAACCATTATTTTTTTCCAACTCAAAAACAGCAATTCACCTACCTAAAATTTTGCTATTCTGGCAGTTAATTTGCAGGCTTTCGATGCAAAATTAGAAAATATATTAAGAAAAGTTCAAATGAGTAGATCAAGACAAGTTTGTATTTTTTCTTTTCTTTTATTTCTCCATATTCTAGAGCAAATGTATTAATGATAATTAGATTTGTTGTTGTTTTGTGTTACGAGTATTTTACATCATTTAATTTCTAGATGATATTCTAATTTGATTGCATCTTAGTTGTAACTTGTACAGTCACTTTCAATTAAATTTCAAAGTAATGTAACATCATTAACTTGTGATTATTGCAAAACTTTTTGAACTGTGGTGGGTCAGTCACCACAGCAATACAGATGACTTAATTTGAGCCCAGGCAAATTAGAGGTAGTTCATGTCACAAGGTTTTTACCACAGACAGACATCCAGACAAACAAACAGACAGACTCCAATATACCACTCTCAAACATTTGTTTGCCAGGGTATAACAATGTTTATCATGTTTGAATAATTTCTCACTTGCACATTACTTTGAGATTCACTTAACTGATAACATGACAAAAAGTAGACAAGTGGTAATTAAAGTACTTTTTGAAGATGTACTTTTAAAACTTGTTGCACTATCAATTTGCATTACATGATCTGGGTTTTCTCCATTTGCTTGCATTTGCAGTATATTTAAAGTTACAAGTCCACAACGTATACACAGAGCTTCTAATTCTAAATATGCAGTTGACAACTAGATTTTCTTTGTCTGGCACTAAGGTCTTTGTGTCTATTTCTGTGTCAAATATGGACCATCCTTTGCATCTATTATAATCCAGATATGTCACATACAAATGTTGGTTGTTTGCTCTTGCATCATACCTGTGGGCATATCATGGAACTTGAAAACAGGACCCTTTTAACAATGAAACCCCATTTTAAAGGGGTTTCTGATACAGAATCTAATCATGTACAAAATCTAATTGTGTACAGAATCGGACTACTGTCCGATATATGAGCCGCGATATATTGAGGATTTCCGGAAGCAGCTTTGTATACATATATCAAGATTGTTACAAACAAAAATTAAACGATACTGTATTTACTCTCTTAAACGTTTGAAAGATACTGTAGTGTTGTAATGTTCTGGAACAGTCTTGACGGCGAAGCCCTTGAAGCAGCGTCAATCGTTTCTTCTTCCCTTTATTTCGCACAATTTCATGGTCTTACCTTTCTCGTAGATCCGAGATTGTGAAGTTTTTCTCTTTTGACGTATGGCGGGTCCTGATGCACATCGGGAAAACAGGCTGACTTCCGGTAAAGTATAACTCGCGGGGGGTGGGCGCAACAAACTCCACACAATGATCTCCCTTGCACGCTCACTTAGCAAAAAGAATCACTGCCGTCACAAATGTACGTGATGATGGTATGCTTACACAATGGCGAAGGTTAATTATTTATAGATCTTCATGCAGAGAGAAAAAATTATTTTCTAAATAGATTATTTTTTATCACAAGGCGATAAATGATGTTTATTTACGAAAATATAGATCTACTTAGAAAATGCCACTCGCTATAATATAAAAAGAATTTGAAAAAATAAAAAAAATAACGGTTATTTCCATTTTTTTAAAATAATTTTATTTGTTATCATTTTTTATTTATTTCATCATATACGATTGAGAGAAAACCAAGCTGATACATAGAAACAGTTTTTTTTAAACAATATACAGGCCCGGATTCACCGGGGGGGGGGGGGCGAGGGGGCCTTGGCCCCCCAGCTGCCCTGGTTATACATTTTTTTCTAGGCTATAAAATCCATTGATTACATAATGTCTTAGCTGTCTAGAGGAAATCCCCATCGTTGGCCCCCATACTGAACCAACCGCATAACCACCTGACCAGCCAGACTCCTATTGTCTTATGCCCCCCTGCTGTTAATGTGTAGGTAATCCGAATCGGCAGTCATCCATGACTTAGTGATAAGCATGTTACTGTGTATGCAAATTGATTGACACCTTCACTGATTCACAGGCTATTGTCGAGTCATACATAAGGACATCTCGTCTGCCGAGCGATCTAATGATTGAAGAAAAATAGGCAATTACAAAAACTTTATATCAGTGAAACTATTCTAGACAGGTGATGTTTAGGAAATAACAAAAAAATCGATTAGTATAAAATTAGCCATTAAAAACAACAACTAAGTTGGACATTAAAATGTAATTGAAATTTTACTAAATCTAATCAACGAAATTTTAAATTCACTTTTCTCTACATCTATAAAATTTTAAATCTTGAATTAAAAGCGGACAATTTAACTGCCAGGTTGATGAACTTTCAGGTATGAAAAATTGCCGATTTTATTTTGGAAAAAAAAAATTAAAAAGCTATTCTGCGGGGAAGATATACTTATTAGCAAGTAATTAAAATGAAAGGGTTTTTAAATTTTTACATAACTTGTAAGATTATTTTAACAAGCATTAAATTTCATGTTCACTTTTCTTTTTTTGGAATAAAATAATAATAATTATTATAAAATATGTGTATTTTAGATTTATGAATATAATTAAGAAATGAAAGATTTTGAAAAATGTTAACTGCCATATTTTGGGACAATGTATGTGTAGATTATGATTACTAATTCAAATCAAATCCAGGTAATCAGTTATTGTTCAATGTTACTGATAAGTCAATGAATACTAATGCACAGAATACACAATTTATGTGCAAACTAAACTTTTCTGAGAATTTCTGTGTGAAGACTGCTTCCAGATCGACAATTTGACAGCCAATATCATTAAGGTCGAACCTATTCCCTTCCACAATTTTGACAAAATGATTATGTTTAACGTGAAAATTGATTTTTTTTCTCAATCTTTGACAAAACTGTCTTTTACACTGTTGAGTCAAAAACTAATGATCATAAGTCACTTTTTGTGGGGGTTCAGGAAACCCTTATTAAATATTTTATGCCCTTTCAGTAATATCAGTGCCCCCCCCCCCCCCCCCACACCACCACCAGCGCTTCCATCTCCCCCACTGTTATTTTTATTTTATTTATTTTTGATCGGGGCCTGTAAATGCAAGTGTAATCAAATTTATACGATTGCACAGCAATTATTCAATAACATCACTTTGCGCCGGTAAAAGATAACATTATATCGCTCAATGCTTAAGGCTCGGTCCCACTTGGCATTTTTTTCCCTCGGGGATGGGATGCATACGCACTCCCGATGGAAATAGTGTCGCGAGCCATGTGGAGTCATCGGGAGGCCTCGGGTGTACTGCAAAAAGAATTCATTGAAATTTTCCCGATGTGTTCTCGATGTTTTATCGGGAAAACAAGCCTGGGAAATATCCGCAGAGAAGCTCCGGTCAGCATTCACGGAGCTTCCGCGATATTTTTCCTCCGATGAATCCCCGATGCGTCTGTGATGTCTCGCCGAAGTATCAGGGGGGCATTCGGGGATATTAGGCGGCCTTTCTGCGACACATTCCCGATCTTAAAAAAAAAATAAAAAAATAAAAAAAAATAAAAAAAAGCCAAGGGTTGAAAAGCGCACCCAGAAATTAGTTTCTGTTTTGGCCATTGGACATTGCTTAGGGCATCCCCTTAAACCCCCCAAAAGTCTTCTCTTGACTTTGTCGCTTAATTCCACCATCAAATTTTCATACTCTCAATAATCTTCCCCGAGACACGTAGGATGGTTCGCAAGATCCCCCAATCACGGGATATTCCCCCGATGATGTTACAAACTCAGTGAAACTCCGGGGCACCTTCGCCGATCATCGGAGGAGGTCCCCCGGTGCTTTTCCGAACATCGGGACTCAAGGCTATTGTGTCATAGCCGAAACAACAGTGAATGTTCAACGGACCAATCCCGAAGGCTAATAATTGTCATTTTTCAACGGACTGCTCAGTCTTTTTTTGGCTCAAACATCGGGAGCCATCGGTAGAAAAAAAATGTTAATTTCCACATCACCGATTATTTTTTTCCCAGTGGGACCTAGGCCTTCAAGTTTCAAATATATCGGAATTAAAAACAAAAACAACAACAACAACAAAAACCTTCACTATTATCCCCAGATACCCTTCAGAATGCATCTCCATCACACTAAAAACTTTTTTTTTCCGGGGGAGCATGCCCCCGAACCCCCCTACCACTCATATCACATTCGGATTTTGGCCCCCCAGCAGAAAATTTCTGGATCCGGGCCTGATATATATATATATATCAGATATCCTGATATATGCCTACTCGTGGTGGCAGAGATCTATGCCGAAGAATGAAGGGGAGATAACTGCGTGGAGATTGGGGGCGCAATAGCCTGGATTACCTGCCCCTGTCACTCAGTTATGCAGGAGTAGTACGCCGGGAACCAGACTAGGGAAGCAATCTCTATAGTGTGATAGATTATGTTTTCTTGTCAGACATGATAAAATCAAGTTAGCAGTCAATAACAGCAGTAAATAAGGAAAATGTTTCACGGTTAAGTCCCCTTAATGAAAAGTTTATTTTCGGGGCTTTACCGAACGAAGAGTCTATATTTACTCCGACATGGCTGTTATATCCCCTTAAGATAATTTTCAACGAAAAGTATAAATATTTACGTACAGACGGACGAATTTTCACTTTGTATTTGTTCCTGTGAATACTCAGCATTCGTATATAAATATATACTGGTTATTTAATGAATTTATATAGCTGTTTTAATGTCAAGTGTATATTTTATTATAAGAAAAAAAATAATAATGTTTGGGACGTCCTTTATAATTTTATGGAAAAAATATAAAATGTATTCTGTATCGTTGGTTTTGTCGGGATATTTGGTAAAAGCAGGGGTACACTTAGGTCAGCTTTAAGGTCTTTGGTCTGACCGTAAGTATTCGTACCTGTTCGTCTGTCTGTCTGTAGGTCCAGGACACTGAATAAAGTTCTACTGTCATGAATACTGCTATATACGTTTGAAATATCACGTAATTCATTTTATACTGTATAATAAAGCAGGCACAAATATGCAGTGTACGTGCGTCTTTAAGTTCGTGGGGGTAACATAACAGCGCGGAGCTTCCTTCTGCAAGTATGATAGCTAGATATGCGGTATAAATAGCATATGTGTACTTATATATATTATGCGATATATCCAGTACAAATGATTTTTGTCTGTTCATTTTTGTGTGTGTAGGTTTACCCCATAGACGGATATATAATATATTTTTTCGACCTGTCTTTTCCTGAAGTCTGAAAATTAATGTTCATTCAAAATACGAAACGGGTTGAAACGCACGTTGATCATTGGTAAATGTTGGTAGATGATTTCCTTTTACATCTCTTTCTCCTTTTATCTTTCTCCCTTTTTTCTTTATTCTGTTTACCAAAACTATTCATTAGATCTCCACTTTATACCAGCATTTTTACTCTCAATTCCAAATACTTACAAACTATGCTAATATGATAATGCTGGGATAGTGGGCATTGCCATTGAACTTGCATGATCCTCTCATCTGCGCCAATTCCACTATCACCCTGATATCCATGTGTTTTTATATAAGATTAAACCCATTTTAATGTTAAATGAAAGGAAGCTAATAGCGATTACTCATATATAATATTGTAACAGCTTATCAAGGTTCGTTGCGTTTGCATACAGGTATTTTTAGTAGCTGGAAATCCTAAACAGGCCTTGCTGATTTGCATATTTTTCCACCGCCGATTTAACTGTACATCTCCGCGCATTAACCGATTTTAATGTGTTATTGTTTGTTAACATGTTTTCTTTTACCATTATTTTGCACTGGAAATATTCATTTTAAGCGTGAAAAAGATATTAGTGACATTTATTTATCAGAACAGCAACTCATTTTACATACATGAAGATCTACAGGAGGATCTACTCCTGTAAAAAGAAAAAAAGTAGCGCTTCGAATTAGAAACGCCATTGTATGTAATTTACCTAAAGTAGTTCACAAGTATTTTGCATGATGGCGAGTTAGGTTCTTCCCAGAGTAACTTTGATTTTTTTAACTTTGATTTTCTTAGTGGTTATATGGTTAGAGTCATGTTTTATTGAAATACCCCCACCTTGCAGAAACAAACAAATAAAAAATACAAAAAAAGTGACGCACACTTTCTGGTGTATGCATATTCATTCTTGTACTTTTCGGAAAAAATTAGGTTATATTTTTTTCTTCAGAAATGCCATTTCCCTACATCAAATGAAGGCCTACATTTTTATATTTTTGGTTTAAGTTAGTCAACATTTGGTTTGATTTCGAAAATAAGCAACGATTTTACAAACGAATACTAGTATGTCACAGATTTATCTATCAAAAATACTGGACTCTGCTTTGGGGTATACTATTTATGCCCTGGAACGAAGATCGGGGGCATATTGTTTTGTCCCGCTCCGTTCCACGTCTGTACGAGTATGTACATGTAAAAGTGAACAGGGTTCGTCCCTCTAAGACGATACCATGGCTTATAAACCTCCGACTAATTGTACTATATTCATTGGGAAAAAAACACAACTATTTTTGCTACTCTCTTAATCTGTCAGTGCAGTGAAAGAAGTTTTAGAATAAGATTTAGAATAAATTATTTCTTTGTTCAAACCCTTTCATATAGGTGATAAGTGATGCATATTTGGCCGTCATCATGGGAGTTATAAAGTATAAGGATACAAATTCAGAACCAGCATTTGCAGTGATAAACTATCTAATAAATATATTTATGCTTTTTAAACATTCACCGCGCCATTCTTTTTATTTATTTTATTTTATTTATTTTATTTTGCAAATTTATTGTTTTTGATTTATTAAACAGAGTGACAAAATAACATTGTGTTCATATAAAAGGAAATATAATTACCTAGCTTTTTATATATTTTTATTTTACATGAAATAAAAACTAATCCAATCAAAACTAAAATTTTAGCAATATTAGTGAAAGAATCTTGATAAAAACACCAAAGTTATACCGATTTCAACAAATGAATTTAATTAAAACGTTTTGTGTCCAAAGCATTATCTGTAGTGTTAAAAATGAGGTAAAATTCTGAGCTATATTTATCAGATTATCAGAATGGTATATTGCAGTATGCGTAGTGGATTTTGATGAATCCCATGCATTACCCTGAAAATGGGACAGTTGAACAGTCAAGCGGAAGTACTAATGCTTACATGTGGAAAAATCGTTCAGTTACATTATATTATCGGACAGTTATTTTCTGAACATATCAAACGTGTTACATATTCGTCAAGACTGCAACCCAACTGACTATTCAACTGACCATTCT
Source organism: Solen grandis (assembly GCA_021229015.1). Classification (NCBI taxonomy): domain Eukaryota; kingdom Metazoa; phylum Mollusca; class Bivalvia; order Adapedonta; family Solenidae; genus Solen; species Solen grandis. The sequence goes on along the minus strand of CM037779.1, from coordinate 82,977,051 downwards.
CATTATATGACATATACAGTTTTGTTGCAGTAGGGTTGCAGAAGAAACGTATACTAGTATGTCACAGACGTGTCATATATTCGTCAGATGTGTATGATGTATTCGCACTTTTTTTCATTTTGTTTAACATATTCACACGAATAAATCACGAATGGGACATATTCGTTTGTGTGATAAATGGGGTTCAACAAAGCACACTTTGGACTATGTCCTGGCAAAGTTTCAAGAAATCAAAGACAAAATGTTTCATGATTCAACAATTTCCAATCTGGAAAATGTGGACCGTTACAAGTGTACATTATCTTACTAAATAAATCAACCTTTGTCGCATCCTTTTGTTGTTGAACTTATTGCATATAGACTTCGCAAAAATAGGGAAATAACACAGGTTTATATGTGTTTAATTAGATCAAACTGTTCAGTGATACCAAAGACTTTGTGTCACAATCTCTATGGAAGACGTTGTGGGCTGTTGCAAATATATCTCATCTATAATTCTAATACTAGTTTACCTCACCATTACGTCATTACAATACATATTGCATATAGCCTTCTCCGAGATACGGATATGAGACAGGTTCAAATGTTGTCTATTTAGAACAGACAATTCATTGATACCAAAGAATATGTGTCACAACCCCTATGGGAGTCGGTGTGGACTGTTTCAAATTTACCTCCACATACAAAATGTTAAATACCACCGTTACGCAATTAACTTGACGCCAAAATAGGTATAGCACGCCGAATGTTTGTCGGAGTTGTTGAACTAGGTAACTATTGAAAGCAAGATTCACGTGCATTTGTTTGTCTGGGATTGTACAGCTTTTCACTGGTCAAACGATATGCATATTCATTCTGGGCGTTTTGGCGTCATGTTAATTATAGAACGTATTGCATATAGCCTTGAAGTTATTGTTATCCTGTGAAGGCGTAGCCGAAACTTTGAAGTAATAACAATAATATTTTTTCCTACGTGTTGTCGTTGATTTTTTTCCACACTATATAGCCTTTCCACCAATAGGGATATAATTCAGATTCATATGTTGTCTACTTAGATGAGGCTATTCAGTGATATCAAAGAATAAGTGTCACAATCCCTATGGGACACGGTGTGGCCTGTTACAAATGTACCTCTACATACAAAGTAATTAAATTGTTATTCCACCATTACGTAATTTCAGAGCGTATTGCATATATAGCCTTCCCCAAGATAGGGATATAATACATGTTTACATGTTGTCTACATAGACGAGGTTATCCAAAGCTACCAAATAATAGGTGTCACAATCACTCTGGAAGACTTGGTGGGCTGTTATAAATGTACATCGCCTTAGAAAATAATTCAGTGTTTATCCCACCATTCAGTAAATGCAATGTGTATAGCCCTCCCATAAATAGGGATATTACATGGATTCTTATGTTGTCGTTTCTATATTGGACACGGTGTGGGCTGTTATAAAATTACCTCCACTAAGAAAATAGTTCGCTTTTTGTCCAATCATAAAAACCATTGCAGACTGTATTGCATATAGCTATCCCAAAGAAAGAAATAAATCAGAGGTGTATGTCTTGTCTGATTAGTCTAGGCTATCATCTGATAAAAGACAGAGGAGTCAAAATCCCTATGGATTGTTACAAATGTAACTTTGATATATATAGCTCACTTGCTTATCCTCCCACCACATGAGCGTATTGCATACAGCCTTCCCCAAGATAGGGATATAACAAAGGTCTATATCTAGTTTATTTACACGAGGCTAATCACAGATACCAATAATTAGTTGCCACAATCCTTAAGAAAGACGGTTGGGGCTGTTACAAATATACCTACTAACAAGAGAAAAAAACTCATTCATACCCAACCAGTATGATATTGCAGAATGTATTGCATTTAGCCATCCTCAAAATATTGGAACAAACTCGACCCGGCCCAAAATCGAACCCCGTCCGTCTGCATGTAAGTCTGATGCTTTAACCACTGAGCCCAATAGTCGCCTACTTGACGCATTGGTCAGATAATGTATTTATACCTGTGACGACGCATCGGCACAATATGAATATAACAGAGATTTTTTTTTATGAAAATTGCAATGAAAATACACTTTCTAACATGATACTCATCCCAAATCACTATATTTATATTGTCTGATTATTTTTCTTTATTCTTTGTTGGGGTTGAGGTTGGGGATAGGTGGCGTCCCACCGACAGTATTTAAGTAATTTCGGACCTTTGTCTACATAATACGGATATAGTGTTGCTTCACGATGTAAAGACGAGTGACATGATACCACACTCAGTACTGAACCTTCCAGTCCTGGTATTACTTGCTGAGGGCCA